>CM019742.1:4771785-5145183 GCA_009761775.1 Ficus carica | reverse complement strand
AAGAAGCGACATGGGAAGTCGAGAGCGACATGAGAATAAACTACCCCGAATTGTTCTGATTTTCGAGGACGAAAATTTTTAAGGGGGGTAGATTGTAACACCCGAATTTCTTCGGTTCATATTTTATAGAAATTTCGTGTGAATATTTACCGTAATCGGTATTTCATGAGGAAGTTCGTTCTAGAACTTAATTTTGTGACAAGAGTTCTTAAGATTTATTAAGACTCAAAAACAAATTGCATGAACTTGCAAAAGACCTTTATGAGTGAAAGGAGGTCGTATTTGCACATTTCAAGACAAGTCGACGTTGACCAATAAGTCAGTTAGACCAAAACGGTCGAAAACGTCAAACAAGAATTTTATGATCGCAGTACAAGCGAAATTACTGCTAAAAAACTCATTTCTTGATCAAGATGAGTTTGAATAGATTAAAATCACCTTAGAAAATCAGCATACTAAGCTAGGGTTCAGGGCGAAAGGATTCGGAAAAATAAGAGAAAAATTTTTCCGATCGAGTTTTTCACAGATCGAAATTTTAAATGCAATGAAATTTCGATACTGGGTATTTAAGCAACTCAGTATTAAAAATTTATTGCAATGTGTTGAATTACACAATTTTTCAAAAAGATTGAACCAAACAAGCCTTTAAGCTTAATTACTATCACAATTAAGCTAAGTTAGGATATAACCCTTCACACACTTGGACCAATGAGCTTGTGACACCTCATCTATGAGTTGTCAACCACTCCCCACTTCTCTCCCCCTCATGGCCGGCCACTCCAAGCCCCTTTGGGCATTGGTTTGCAAAAAGTGAGGACCAAATACCAAGATTGGATGCAAATTTACCTTGGAAAAGAAAGCTAGGATTTCCCCTAGCTAGAGGCACTATTCCTAGGGATTTCAAACCCCAAAAAGACAGCAGCCATTAACCCATTATCAGCCATTCCATTGGCATATCTCCTCCAAAAAAATCCGAGAGAGAGAGAGAGAAGAGAGAGAGAGAGAGATCAAGGGAGTTAGCCAAAAATTTTGGTGAAGAAACCCCCTAAGCCTTTGGTTTTCTTGTGAGTTCAAGGGAGGGATTTGTTCAAAAATTTTCCCCTCTCTTCCCCATCTTGCCGAGTGTTTGGGAGCTAAGAAAATCCAAGAAAAAAATTTTCGGGTTTGGCTAGAATCAAGGGTTGAGTGAGGGTGTGATCAAGAGCCAAGAAAAACCAACCACTTTGGTGAGTTGATGCTCTAGGAGATCCACGGATTTAAGGTAAGATTTTTGGTCATTTTCTCTTCTTTTGCCAAGGTTGGTTGGGGGAGGAAGTTAACAAATTTTTGTGACCATTTTTGAGGTCAAAACCGTGCACTTTGGAGGCTAGTTTTCGACTAGGATCAAGCTAGTGACACCCCGGATTTTTTGAGGTAAAAATCCGAACTTTACACTAGTTCTTGGTTCAAATTTTTGGTTCATTTTTCTCAAGGGTTTTACCTTGTATTTCAAGCACAAAAAGTTGTAAGAGCTTAAGCTCATAATTTTCGGTTTTAGCCCTAAATAGCTTAGGTTATATTTTAATGCTTGATTTAGGTTTTTGAGGTGATTATTTTGCATGTTTGGTTGGATATATGCTCTATGATTTTTGTGTGCTAGAGATGCATGCTAGGGTTTCTATTTTAAGGGTTTTATGTCCCTAATATGTTTATCAAAATTCTAGATGCATGTTCTAGGGTTTGTATGATGATATGGTTGAGTTATGTTGTATGTATGTTTTGTATGTTTCTCTCTCAAAACCGTGGACCAAGGGGTCTCGGCCTTGAGTCGAATCCGCAAACACGGGATTTAAAATTTTATGTGTATGAGGGACGTTAGAGGACGTGCATGTGTTAGTAGGTCCCGCATTGGGCGGTCGAGCTAGAACGACGCATAGAGACGTAAAATTTGGACTAACACCAAAACTGCTCTCGGGTCCAACACCCGGCAGCTCGGAAAAGTGGGATTTACAGGTCCTTAGAGGCCGAATGGGTAAAAACTTAAAACATGAAAGTTGTTCATTAGGGTGTTTCCTAGGGGACAGCGCGGACAGATTTCAAAAATAAGGCTCCAATGGCCTTTGTTTTTAAGAAAAACCGAGAACTGGTCAGGGTGACCAAGTTCCAACGATTCACATGTGTTCAAACAAAAACTGGTATCAATTGAGCCAGAATCAGAAAATGTTCAAAACATAAAAGTTTTAGATCTTTTTGTTAAATACAACTTTTATGAAGAAAGTGTTTCCAAATTCGTTTTAGATTTTAAGTTATGAATTTTCAAACAAAAGCCGTGCAGTGAGCAAAATCTCATGCACGGGATTTTCTAGACCAATGACTAGGAAAAACGTTTTTCTAACTTTCAAACATCATTTTCAAACCCGAAAACCGTTCCAAAGGCGGTTTTCGATCCCCAAATGTTTTATAGAAATATTTTCAAGTATTTTGTAATTTTCAAGACAACTTTGGGTGCTATTCACCAAACTTACTTAAATAAACAAGAAAATGATATTTTTAAACAAGTTCAAGGTTTTCAAGATTAAAATGAATAAGATACTGCGTTAGTAGCCGGAAAATTATTCCGAGTTACTAGGGCCTTGCCCAAGCCCAGAGTTAACCTTGCGGTTTAAGGTTTAAGTTAAGATTATGATTCTCTACATGAACCCTTAATTAATATTTCTGTTGTGGGTTACGCCGTGTGACCCCTTCACATGTGATTAGTAGAGGGACATATAACCGATATATATATATATATATGTTGGTTTAATCCGACATTAAACGATCCTAGAATAGAGACCTTACGTGTAAACGTCCATGGGCAGGAGGTGACCTGCGAGCGTGCTCTGGAAAGGAAATTAGATCACGCGAACAACGAAGACAAGGTAAGTACAACGCCGCCTACAGCATAGGCTAGAGTTGTATGTTTACCTAACATGTTTGCTTTACACTGTTTAAGTGTTATTTGATGATTTGCTTGATGGTTGCAATATGTTTACTGTATGATGAATGTTTCAAATGCTAATGCCATGCTTTTAAAAATATGTTTCAAGTATTGTGATTATGCTTACATGAAAAAGTACGCCTGTTCATGCATTGATAGAACATGAGATTAGGAGACATCATATAAGTATGCTCACTAATCTATCAAGTGGAAAGATGTCAAGAAAGACATACAAACAGAATGTTTGAGAAAAGGCCACAAGAGCCAGTGTCGTGCCCCCTGATGACGATCGGGTCGAAAACTTGGGAAATCTCCTCAAGTTGCGCGTCGGGTACGTGCACATCAAGTTAACGGGCCCACAAGTAAAATTAACAAGATAAAGTGTGATAGAAGAAAGCAAGCATAACTGGACATAAACGGTTCATGCATTTCACGATAGAATATCATGTTTAATATGAAGAAATCGATGATATGATGCCATGTTTATGATTTCATGTTTAAGATGCCATGAAAAAGGTTATGTAAGTTTCATTTAATTGATTCGCGGTATAGGAGTTGTACTTGCTGAGCTTTCGCTCATTGTTTGAAGTTTATGCTGTAGGTAAACAGCCTATTTTGAATTAACTGCATGGTGGAGGGTGAAGCCGGTGGCTGTGAAATGATGAACGGGTTGGGGTTTGCAACTCAGAAAGATTTCATTAATAAATCTATTTTGAGAAAACAGACAGTTATTTTATCTACGTATGAGTGTATGTAAATATTTTCTAAGTATAATGCTTCCGCTATTAAAAAAAAAAAAAAAAAAATCCCCACTATTTTCATGATTAAAAATGGGATAAAACAAGTTTAAGTTCAAGTAAGTTTAAGCCAAGTGACGGCTTGTGCAAGGCGGGTCGTCACAAATTGACCCAAACACTTTTTTTTTCTTTATAGGTTATCTAAACATTTTTTATTTTTGATAATTGACCTAAACTTTTTTTTTTTTTTTTACCAGCAAGCCAAAAAATATAAAAACAAAAAAAAATTTGCGTTATTTCAACTTTCTGTACAGCACTCCAAGTTCCACTGTTTCGCATGCAACTTGTCCACTTCACAGTGCAATTATTCCCAACATAATTTTTTTTCTCACTCCAAATAACTTTTTGTTTCCAAGAAGAAAATTTTTTAAATATCCAAATATCATCTTATCCTCAAAATTAAAAACTTTCTCATTTAAAATAAGAAAATTTTCCTTTCCAAAAATGACATGCGATCCAAATTAAGCATAGTCTCCCCTTAATTTTTATTTTTATTTTTATTTTTATTTTTTTTATTTTTATTTTTTTTTTGCAATAGAACTCCTTTCACATGGCTATCCTAACTTTCTTATACAGTGATAATTTGAGTACTTACATATATGTTATGAGAAATTAATTAATCTTCTGATTAATCGCGGAAGACACTAAAGCATTGTTGTTAATCATGATCAGTAGCGATTGCTGCGTCAAATACATACATACATATATGTAAACATATACATTTTTATGCTGTGGCAATAAACATTAGTGCGCGGAACGTCATTTTTTAAGGATTAATTTATAATATGACAGTTGTTTTGTGAATTTCTATCAAAAGATTTTATAAGAGCTTTTTCTGATCTTTCTTGTCTTAAGCATTAAATCCTAATTTGTTGTTTGTGCTCGATTTTAAATGTGAAAAGATGAGTTTTTTTTATTTTTCTGAATTTTTTGTAAATTTATTTAATTTGGGGAAGAAGAGCTAATTAGATATCGCGTTGAACACACTTGGGATTAAGATCCAATCACCAAATCAAAATTAGGAACTCAAAAGTTAGACTGGTAATTTTTATGGGTCATTTTTAGATCGTCATGCAATTGGCACAAAAGGAATGTGTCAATTTTGAGTTAGACATGCCTAACCTCGAACATGACATGAGATTTTCTAAATATGTTAACTTTTATGATTTTGTAATGAACGTGTAATCCTATGATAGGCTTTCTCATAACCTTGTATTCTTATTTGCTTAATTTTGATAAATATTATCCTATTTTAACAAGTTGTGAAATTTTAGATTTTTTTTAGGTGTAAAAAAACATAAGAAAAATATTTTATTTTCGTATCAATCATAGGTTCACGAGTCATTTTCAAGTCATGTAATGTTCGTGTGTAGTTTTCGAATATTATTTTTGTGTCATGTGTCATATTCAGATTGAGTCAAAATTAAAATATTCATGATTAAAATACGACATATGAAACCGAGTCTACTAATTGAAGAAAGGGTGGGAAACCATTTGATAAAATCATAGCGTTTTGCTCTGGTCAAATGCCTCTAGAGTTGGTTATATGTAAAAGAAAAGAAAATCCAACTAATCAGCCATTTAATAATTCATGTTGGAACAATTGACCTAGTAATTGACTGTTTGATTTTATTGAGCAAAAACTAGTCATTTCCTTTTATTTATTTTGCATGGAATCAAAGTAATCACGTAGACAATAATATTACAAAGGAAAAGTAAAATATACCTGATAAATTATTTATTTCTAGATTTTTCCAACAAATATAATTAAAAAAAAAAAAGGAGAGTAGCTTAGGTAAACGAACCTAGTCAACTGATGGCCAGATATCTCTTTAAGTTACCTCGCATGCATGCCTACTCTCAACCCCAAATTTCAGTGACAACCCTTTCTTGCTCCTCCGTTGTGGATTTTGGATTTTGGTGTCTGGGGCCAAACTACAGACACGAAAACTCGTTTCGATCTTGTCGCGTAAGCCAGCCGGCGGTAAAGAACAAGAACTTGTGTTTCTCGGTTGGTTTTTTTATAATTCCTTTTAGATATGCTTCTTTCTTAATAGTAATCCTATTTTGGTTCGTTTTTTATTTTAATCGTAGTTTGAAAGGGAAATCTTTTGCCATCACTTGCTAACTGCGAAACTAGTAAATTCGAGTGCCGAAATTCTCCACATAAACTGTGGTGAAGAAGTTTAAGTGGTATGAATTCTCATGCTGATTACTGGCTTTTCTAGTTACTCAAATATATTCTATTTTTTTTATCATTTTTTTTTTTTTTTGAGTGGATATACTCGTAGCTTTTGTTCCTTATTTGAAACTGTATTTGTAATTATCGTTGTCAATAACAGAGCCAAAAGTTCTTTTAGTTACTTGAAGGTTATTTATATTTTTATACCTTGTATTTTGCTTTTATTCAAAAAAATATACAATGCGCAACTTTACATTTTATACAATCAGATTATGTTCAATATATAGAAGCATACTTTTTTCATATCAACACTTAATTTTGACCTAAAAAATACTCAAAATACCAATAAAAAGGAAAATTTTAATTTAGATTATTCACCTCTTATACCATATCTTTTGCTTTTATCCAAAACGTATATCTCATATTTTAAAATCATGTATCTTTATATGATCCTATTATATTTAATACCCAAATTTATTTTCTAAAAAAAAACCCAAATATATATATTTTCTGAATCAACTCTTTATTTGAATCTTAAAATGTTCAAATATACCTTTAAATTTAAATTTCTTCATTTAATTTTTAATTTTAATTTTGAGGGTATTACAGCATTTTTGTTTAGGAAAATGAGATATATATTTAGTAAAGACTATATTTCATATTTTTCAAACTTAAAATAGAAATAGAAAAATATGTCACTCGTATAATTAAAAACAGGAACATGATATATGATACATTTTTTAAAATATTATAAGAATAATATATGTCTAACTAAAAGAGGGTTCGGTTCGGTTCATTTTTTTTTTTTTTTTTGACGCTTCTTATATAGAATTAGACTGACAGTCTAAAACCCACAGTATTGGTCCAACCCAAGGTTTGTATCGTTTTCCTGAATGACCCTATTTTTTTTTTTTTTTGAAAGAGAAAATTACTTAAATAACCACCTTGTTTTTTTCATCTATTAACCAATATGACACAAATTCCTATTCTTGACAAACATGACACAAATTTTAGTTAACTTTAGTTTAATTTTGTGTCACGTTAATCTAGTGTTATTTTTTTGTGTCATGTTAGTACAATAGTCTTTAAATTTATATCATTTATGTACTTTCTTCTAATTTGGAATTAGAGAACCATTAGTGAACCATCTTAGCCTCTATTTGGTTTAACATTTGTTGAAATGCAAATTTAGGTCTTAAAGTCAAAGCACATTGAATTTGGTTAATTCCAATTTTAAAAATCTAAAAATTGTTTAGGCTCTTACATGAATAGTGATATTTAAATAGATAATTACACAAAATAATTGTTTTTAGGACCCGCTTTAAAATATTTCCTTTTTAAAATAAATTTTTGTAAATGTCAATTTGTAAAAAAATAAATGGTTAACATCTTTTCCCTTATTATGGTTTATATTTTTTCCTTATTTAGTTTTTACCAGTGTTGTAACTTAATCTTAATAAACAATTCTTCATTATAATGATTGTTTGTTAGTATGATTAAGGGTTTTAGAAACACATTCTTAACTATGGCATAGGGTATTTTTTTTAGAAACTCTCTCTCTCTCTCTCTCTACTCTGATATAGATTCTTCATGATAATTGTAACGTCGTTAGGATAATGTATTTTTTTTCCTACTATTATTGTTCTTGTTTTAATAGCCAGTTTCTAAAGTTAAAATGTCGTATGAAAATGCTTATTTTTTATGATAATTATTATATTATTAAGATATTTTTTTTTTTCACTTCTTAGTGATAATTATATCATTCATTGGAACCTATGATTTCTTAATGATTATTTATGTGCTTTTTCATTATTAATTTTCATATTAGTCAAGTTTCTAATAATTTATTGCTTCTCTATAATATTTTTAATATTGGTTCTCATTTCCAAATTTGTTTGCTTTATTGCAATTTATAATGAAAGGATAATAATATTTTTATAGATATTGTTTTAAACATTTCTACAACTAAAGAAAATTTTAGATAACTTTTAAAAAGGCAAATTACTCATTTAATCCTTAAAATTTCAAGTTTGTGCAACTGTCCTAACTTTTTTTTTTTCGTAACTGGAATACCCAAACTATTAAAAATGTTAAGACAGTAATATTTTTCATTAATTTTTGTACAGAATCCATTAGTAATTTAGTCAAAAAAATGATGTTAACTAACGGATTCTATCAAAAAATTATTGAAAATGACTTTTGTAGTAACGTTTTTAATAGTTATGGCCATTTCAGTTACGAAAAAAAGAACATGGACCAAAGTTGTATAAACTTCAAAGTTTTGTGACCAACCTAGCAATTTACCATTTGTAAAACAAGGACTCCTAAATAGATATTATGTAAATAATCCTTATTTAATAAATTTTTCTTGTGATCCATTAAAAAAAAAAAATTTGTCTTTTCTCTTGATTTCTTAGAGAATATCACGTAATCAACACAATCGCAAATGCTAGAGGAGATAATCACATTACGATTGAAGTTGATGCTCTTGCAAATGAATTAAAGAACACAATGAGATCTACAAACTTGACCATGTCACCTCAACGATGCATCTTCAAAGTCCCAAACATATTGAAAAGGCACAATCCAAAAGCTTATGCACCCAATGCCTTTTCCATAGGGCCCTATCATTATGGCGAGGAACATCTCCAAGCCGCACAAAAAGTCAAACTCAAGTATCTGCTTGATCTCATCTCCGGTTCTGAAGATCCAGAGACGATGCTAATGACTCTCATTGGAGCCGTTAGCGAGGTTCATCAAAAGGCTCGTGATTGTTATGCTGACCCTATCGACCATATCAGTGCGGATGAGTTTGTAAAAATTTTGGTACTTGATGGTTGCTTTCTCATTGAGCTGTTCCGCAAGAATGCAAATAGGAATCTTCGAAAAGATGACGATCCTATATTCACGGTGAGTTGTATGCCTGAACTTTTAGGTCATGATCTCATATTGCTGGAGAACCAAATTCCTTGGTTGGTTCTGGAGCTTTTGTTTGACATAATTACCAGGAAACTCGAAGACTTATCGGTTGGATCCCTAAGTTTACTGGTCCTATACTACTGTTGTGATACCGGTACCGTTGTTGTGGAAATTGATGATGTCAATCTATGCCTTCGGCTACAAGATTGAAGGAAGATGGAATCAAGTTCAACAAGGGCATCACCAACACCCATCTTAGATATTAAATTTGAACGCACTAAGGGTGTCATAAAAATTCCGCCACTAGCCGTTCATGAAGATTCAGAGTCTCTGTTTCGAAACCTCATCTGCTCCTGTAGTTACCTGTTACGCCATACTATTAGACAACCTCATTAACACGACCGAAGACATGGAGATACTTTGCACGAGAGGGATCATCGGCAACCACTTGAACATCGATGACGCTACGAGAGTCTTCAATCAACTTTACGATGACGCTTTTATCAAAGATTTCTACTATAGCCATCTTGCTGCAGACGTAGACGAATATCGCAAACACAATTGGCCAAGATATCGAGCAGTGCTCATGCATGAATACTTCAAACACCCCTGGGCCCTTGTTTCGGTCGTTGTAGCCGCTATGTCCTCCTGATTCTTACCTTCGTAAAAACCTTGTTTTCCATCATTAAGTAGCAACTATCTTGCGTACTTTTGTATTTTGCATGTATTTTTCGATAAAATTTTTATGAGTCCGAATCCAATCTTTTACAAGCCAGCCTCGTTCTAATGCTTTGATTACCCTTTACTTTTGGATCAATTTATTCAATAACTGGCTAGTGAATCGTTTCTGAAAGGAACTTCAGTTTCATTTGTTCCAACTGGTATAGCTAGTGCATTGTTATTTTTATTTTTATTTTTTGAGTAAATAGTGCTAATAGAAAACGCCGACATTTATAGTACCCTCGTCACTTTCTCACTCTATTAAATTTTATTGATAAAAAAAAAAAAAACAAAATAATACAAAAAAGTTCGTAGATGGGGAAATAAAAGCATTACGGAAAGTGGGGGAAAAAAAGAGAGCTAAAAGCCTAATAAAACTCCCAAGATTTAGTCGGAAAGCAATTTTTTAATATTGAGTCAAAACTCTTTTTTTTTTTTTTTTTTTTTTTTTTTTTTAAATAACCTTTAAATATGTTTAGTGAAAACCCTTTGGCCAAAACTATGAAGAGTCATACTTCAAAGTCGGCTAACATGTTTTTTAAACTTCAAATTTATAATCAGTTTCCAAAATTCCTTTTTTTATTTTGAATTGCACTTTTAGTCAATATAACATTAATTAACTTTGTCAGACTATTTTAAATTGTAAATAGATTGTCCTTCAGCTTATCATATCCGTCCATTTAATCTAACGGCAAACGTGCTAATGAGTCCAGCACTTAAGACAATTTATATAAAAAGAAAAAAGGGTACATGTATGATCATCATTTTGTGGTATTACCATGATTTTTTGACTGATCACAACTTTACATGTGAACCCACATGACCAAAAAAAAAAAAAAAAAATCATGTACAATTAAAAAAAATTAACGTATACCACTAATCCTTAGCAAGATAAATTTGCTCTGAGTTTTGTTGGGAGAGTGCTCTTTCAAATATTCATTTTTATAAACGGTTTCAAATTCAACTATTTTAGAGTTTCATTTACTGATTAAAACTGATGTTGAATCCCTAATCTTTCCACATCAGGTGCTTCCATGTTGGCTCTGCTGGGTGAAATCGCAGTGGCAAGGGGATTGCTCGCGTTTGGAGGCCACGTACGGTTTGGGCAGTGTGTGGCTTGCGCTAGCGTTGTGTTCGGGCGCGGCGGCAATGTAGGGAGGGCGGTGAGGCGGCGTGATGACATGGGCTGGGTAGACGACAAGACCCACGAAGTGTTCTTCCTGTTTTTTTGTTTATTTAGTTATTTATTTTTTAAGTGTAATCATGTGTAAATGTCATATAGTCTTGATGTATTTTTTTAAGGGTGAATCTGTGGTAGAGACTCTCCTATAGTCTCTATCGATAGAGTCTTTTTTTTAACCGTTAAGATTTAATCGAACGGCTGAAATGTTATTGGTGTATCATACTTACCATACACCTCACCTCATATGACTCTTCCCACCCCAAGTCTTCTCCGGCGCTGGCGGACGGCGACCGCCCCGACGCCGGCTACCCGGCCCTCCACCCCCGGCCCCAGCCCCAGCCGCCCCCCACCTCAGCCCTCCCCCACTCCCCGGCCTTCGGCACACCCCCCCCCCCCAAGCCCTCCCCCGCCGGCCCCCAGCCCCCAACCCACCCCTGGCCCCCCGGCCCCAGCCCCGGCCGCCCCCCACCTCAGCCCTCCCCCACTCCCCGGCCTTCGGCACACCCCCCCCCCCCCCAGCCCTCCCCCGCCGGCCCCCAGCCCCCAACCCACCCCTGGGCCCCCGGCCCCCCATCCTGCCCGGCAGCCCCCCTCCCCCAGCCTCCCCAACCCCCCGCCTCCCCCTCTCTTTCTCTACTCTCTCTCTCTCTACCCCACCCCAGCTCCAGCTCCCCCACACCACCCCCGACGCGAGAAGAGAGAGAGAAAGAGAGGGAAGTCGTGGGTGGGGGTGGGATGGGGGGGCGCCGGGCGACTGGAGGTGGGGGGGTCGAGGGTCGGGAAGAGAGAGAGAGAAGAGAAAGAGAGGGGGAGGCGGGGGGTGAAGGCGGCCAGGCAGGGTGGGGGGCCACCGGGCAGGATGGGGGGCCTGGGGGCGGGCTGGGGGCCTGAGGGGGAGGGCTGGAGGGGGCAGTGCCGGAGGGGGAGGGCTGGGGTGGGGGCCGGCTGGGGCTGGTGTCGGGGGTGGAGGGACCGGGGCTGGGTAGTCGGGGCGGTCGCCGACGGCGACGGAAAGGTCGTCGGTGCCGGAGAAGACTTGGGGTGGGAAGAGTCATATGAGGTGAGGTGTATAGTAAATATGATACACCAATAACATTTTAGTCGTTCGATTAAATCTTAACGATTAAAAAATTAACTCTATCGATAAACACTATAAGAGGGTTTCTACCACAAACTCACACTTTTTTAAAATAGACCGTTCAAAAATATTCAATGACCGAAAATTTTTTCCCAATTGATGAAAAAAGTGATGAATCGAGGACAGACATTAAGTGATACACGTGCTTTGTCAGCTTCACGAGTCACGATGACAATTTCATTTCACCTATTGTGAAGGACAATAATGTCACTACAACC
The DNA here is from genome assembly GCA_009761775.1 of Ficus carica. NCBI lineage: Eukaryota > Viridiplantae > Streptophyta > Magnoliopsida > Rosales > Moraceae > Ficus > Ficus carica. The sequence goes on along the minus strand of CM019742.1, from coordinate 5,133,070 downwards.
ACGTACAAACAATAATTGAATATCGATTTCTAAGCATTATAAAAGAAATGAGTACAGACAATTCTACAAAATAGGAATTGGACAGAGATGTACGGATGAATGGATATGACAAGAGCCTTTTCCCAATTTGATTGGCTGAACAAGGACCGAGGTATTGAATAATATATATATATTGTCGGTGTTCCGGCGTTTCTCCCAAATGGTATTCTAAAAAGCATCTATAACACTATGCTCATATTCCTTATAAATTATATTAGTTTTGGGTTATATGTAAAAATATTAGTTTGGATGTCTACTTTGAACAATTTTTTACCAAAAAAAAAAAATTGAACACATGAGAGATAAGACGATATTTTCATGAAACGAGTAATGTATAAATCAATAAATAAAAGGTTTGAAGACCATGTTAATATTTTGGGCCCGCTTAGCAGAAAGCCTTCATTTTTGTTTTTAATCGGTAGAATAAGAGAATCAAAAATTCTGATTTTTCAGTAAGTGATTGAAATTCTTATTTTAAAATAAATTTTTGAAATCAAAATGATTTTAAAGTTTTCTAATAAATAATAAATACATTAAAATGAAATTTATAATGTCTACCTTAAACTTTTGATTAATATTTCTAACTCTATCATTGAGTAAAGGTTAATTTTTGTAATTTTGTTTGTTAAGGAATGACAATTAAAAAGTAGGAAGATATGCCTTTTTTCTTTCGATTTTTTTGGGACAATATATAATAAATCGGATACTCATTATGTGATGTTTAAAAAATCTAGGGCTAAAATGAGATTTGATATGTAATTCAACGACTATTCAACAACTAAAAATGAAATCAAACCTTACACATTTTATTCAATAAACCGAATCTCAAATAACTGACGTCAAATTAAAGAGACAAATATGTCGTCATGGTTTGAAGCTAGATGCAAATAGTTAAATATTCGTACGCTATCATGATCATCTCCCCATTCAATAATTAATTTCACTTTAGAGATAAATTAACGCTAAAGTTTGGTAGTGTAATAAAAGACAACACTTTGGTTAGGCAATCGGGAATCTAATATTAACAGTTAAAGAGTGAAATTGATTTTGAATGGATTAAAAAAAGACTTTGATCCTTATTTATTCCAGAGAATGCTCAACTTGTATTGTCACCAACCATCTGACATATAAAACACCAACTTGCTTGCGGACCTAAACTCTATATGTGTGTATATATATATATATACATACACACACATATATATATATATGTATATATGTATATTGGTGCCTTCTTGAACTTTGTGTCTCACACCAAATTCCACTGTTTCTCAACTTCTCCACGATAGAAGTTTGAAACACTTTTACTTGGTTTAGAACTCAGATTACAACTTAAAAATTTCAATTCACTTTTTATCTTTTTTTTGAAAAATCAACCAATTTCTTAACTAGTTTTTAAAAAGTAAATCAACTCCTCCATTAAAATTTCAACTCAAATCGGTACTCTAAATACACCCTTCTTCTCCCTTCTTAGTTTTTTCAGTAGAACTCCTACCACGTTCATACCTATCCTAACTTTCAATTCATTGGTTCAATACACCGAGGTGATTTGGGTAGAAGTTATATGAAGAAACAAGTAATTTTTAGCAGGAGGCTAATGGTGACATCAAAGATTTAATTAAAACAATAGGCATTATCGTATTATAATCATTCACGATGGATTTTCAAGATTTCATGCCTTAAGAATATACTATTGAAGATTTTCAAGGGACAAAAACGAGTCTATAGAAGATGTATTTTTTGATGTGTGTCTTGATTAATGAATGAAAATCGTATTAAAAAGGGAGGGGAAAAAAGGAAGGAAAATAAGGCAGACGGGAAGTCTACCATGAAGGAGAGGTAAATGTATCCTAAAGTTTATATTAAGTCAAGGTTTTTAGACTGTTAAGCATACTAAGTATATTAGGCTTTAATTTTATGATCCCTTTGGCTTTTCTATAAAGAGATATTCTTAAAATTTTTAGGTATAAGAATAGATTTTTAAATTTTAAGGAGGCTTCGTGTAATTTATTGTGCATAATAGATTCTTACGAGTTTAAGACCCGCGCTATGCTCGGGAATGCAAGGAAAAAAATATCATAAATATTATACAATAAAAGTAGTTGCTTAAGATAAATAATAGAACTATAATAAGTATATTTTTTTAGTATTAATTATTACAATTATAATATTAAATTCAGCAACATATACCAAATCAAGTAATATATCTGGTATATGGATTATATTATACATAAATGAGGATCATCATAGCATGTTATAAATTTCGGTTCAAAATTTGGTAAAAAAACATTTAAAATATCAACAAAACAAAACAAAGACAGAAAAGGGACGGGAAAAAAAAACCAAACATTCATCACAACTACAGTAACATTCACAGCACTTAAAAAAAAAAGAAGTCAATCATATAATATAATTATCTAACTTATAATAAGAATAATAATAAAAAAAATATTCCAAAAAACTAAGATTAATATTATAGTCAGAGACGGGGGAGAAGAGAAAAGGCACAAACGGAGAATAAAAAAAAAACAACATACAATAATAAAACTATTTGCCCTATAGTATCATTATAATACTAATAACAATAATTATAAAACAAATAATACTAATACAGTAAACGAAAAATAAATTCCAATTAAGAGATATAAATATGAATAGTACCTGATTAAAAACAGTAGTTTTGCACAGAAATGAAGATCTCAAGATGATTAATTTTTAGCAAAGAGCAGAAGAGATAATTTGGGGTAACAATTAAAGAAAGTTCAGAGAAGAGCAATTAAGAAGGTAGTAAAGAAAGAGTAATGGTAAGATATGAGAATGAACTAATAAATGAGCATAAAAGTATTTATAAAAGGAAATATGGTAAAAAATTTAGTTTCAAAAAGTTTCACAGAAAAGGTCAGTCAAAAAAAGAAACAATAAATTTTCCATAGATATAAAGACAAAAATACATTAACTCACAGTAAAGCTCAAAATGAAAGAAAATTCAGAATATTAATTACAGATTTAAAGATATGAAAAATCTGAGTTAAATCAATCATTAGTCTGTAAAAAACAGACGTAAAACAAATAGGCACATTCTAAGCAAACCAAATTGATAGAGAAGCATTAAATGCTCATGACAGATCAGCAAAAACAGAAGATAAGATAGAAACTAAATGAATAATCTAGAAAATAGAGTAATCAGAAAATCTAACAATCCATTCAATTCTAACTAAATCAGAAATTTGAAACATTAAATATAACACAAAATCAGAAACGACAACAAATTTGCATGCAGAATCAACACACTATTAGCTGAGGGGAAAAACGACAGAAAGTAAAAACATACAAACATTACATAAACATAATCTTCAATCTCTTGCTCCATATTCCCAAGCAACCATCTCCATAGCATTCTCGGTGCAAGCTTGACAAAAAAATAGCAGACATGAATAACTCCAAATTAAGTGATGTATGACAAAAAAAAAAAAAAAAAAAAAAAAAGACAAAAAAAATTACTAACATAAATACAATAAAAACAAAAACATACCTTAATTTTTTATTGGAGTCCTTATATTTAATTGTATAGCAAAAAGAGGGCGAAAAAATTTATAAATATTAAAACTTAAACTTGTAAAAGAAAAACTTAACAACAACCAAAAAAAGTCAAAAACCAAGAATTTTTTTTTTCTATATACAGTGAGAGAAGAAACAATCCGAGACAATACAAAAAAAAAAAAAAAAACTCCAACAAACAAAACAAAACCAACCAAAATTTTTTTTTCTACATACATAAACGGGTAGCAGAATACAAAGTCAAAAATGCCAAAAAAAAAAAATTTCCTATATACATACACGGTTATGAAAAAAAATTGAAAAAAGCAAAAAAAAAAAAAAAAAATCAGATCACAAATAACAACATTATAATGATATTCCAGCCAAAAAAAAAAATTTCCAACCAACATTACATCCACATTCTGCAAAATGATGAAAAATTATGAAAGCACTAAGAGAAAGAGGAAAAGGGAAAAAATTCAGAAAATAATATATCGAAAACCGAGAAAAAAAAAAGATGAAAATTTTACCAATCAAAATTAGATACACATACTCAAAAATGATAAAAGATTAACGAAGAAGAAAGGAGAACAGACAAAAATAAGAAATCAGAAAAAAATACAGAACCGAAAATCCACAAAAAAAAAAAAAAAAAAAAAAAAAAAAAAAAAAACCCAAAACAACAAATAGAAAAGAAACAAAAACACAAAAAAAGATGAAAAACATACCACCAAAAATAGAGGGAGACCGGTCGAGAAAGCAAGAGGAAGTGAAAATGGGGATTGGACACCAAAAACCGAAATACTGAAAAGGAAAAAACAAAAGAACATGCAAAGCAACCAAGACAAAAAAAAACCCAAAAAAACTCAACAAAACCCAAAAAAACTCCAAAATCAAAATCTAGAGTTTAAAAAATTTTATTCATATTCCAGAAAAAAAAAAAAAAACAGTGTATTCCGGGAGGGTAAAAATTTCCCATCAACAATACATGCACATAGTAGAAAATAATGAAAGATTAAGAGAAAAATAGGAAGAAGAAAGAAGATGAAAAAATCGACAAAAAACATATGAAATCCCAAAATCCAAAAAAAAAAAAAAAAAATACCGATCAACATTAGATACACATGCTCAAAAATGATGAAATATCAACAGAGAAGAGAGGGAAAGAAACAAAACTACAAAATCCGGAAAGAAAAAATTCCACAATCAAAAATCCGAAAAAAAAAATACCCAAAACAACAAATAGAGAGTGAAAAAAAACACAATAAACATGAAAAACATACAACCAAAAATCAAAGGAGACCGGCAATTGAACCAAGAAGAAGCGAAAATAGGATTTGGACACCAAAACCCTAAAAACAGTGAGAGGCGGCAAGCAAAATCCCAGAAACAGAGAGAAGAAGAAAGAGAGAGAGAAAAATCCAAAATGAGAGAGAATAAACCAAGAGAGTGAGAGGCGGCGACCAAGGCAAAGGGAAAACCCAAGCAAAAAAAAAAAAAAAAAAAAAAAAAGAACAACAGAGAGTGAGAGAGAGAGAAAAAACAAAATAGAAAATGAAATGGAGAGGGAAAATGAAGGGGGTGGCGGCAGAGAGAAGGAAGAGAAGAAGCCCAAGGGTTAGAGGGACAAAATAGGAACATTACTGTAGCAAAATAACCGGTATGCTTAAAATAAGGGTAGGAGTGTAATTTTATTGTGCATGAACAGTAAAGTACACTCCTTTAGTATATATATAATTTGTATAGGTTAAAGATGAAAAAATTAAAATTTTTTATTTTTGAGGGGCTTCCCTAGGCCTTCTTTGCCTTCTTCCTTGAGTACGTACGTAAATATTTGCACGAAATTAATCTTCTCGATTATTGGTGTCAAAAACGAGAGCACTGTTATTAACATTTTTTTAATGTTGTGGCAATGAACATAACAACGGTGAACGTCACCTTTTCAATCAAACAATTCCAATTATTTTTTATCTTTGTCTTCAAAAACAAATTAAGATTCATTATATTTAAAAAAAATTAATTTCACTATTCACCTATCTAATTTAAACTTAAGGTTTGTTTGGTAAATGAGTTTGAGTTAGAAATTTTAAGTTTTAATAGTAATTTTTGTTGACTTTTTAGAAAGGACAAAAAAAAGTACAGTTTAACTTGAGTTCAAGTTAAACTTGGGTGCCAAACAGGTCTTTAAAAACTCAAAATTTAAAATTCATAATTTTATTATTTCAAAATAAAATGAGATGATTTAAAAAAAATTACATAAAATTTTGAAAATAATTGAACAAGATTTATTTTGATATTTTTCTCGGAACACAATTTCAGATTTTATGTTTTTAAATTCCAAATAATTTATTTTCAATCGAACACAATTTTAAAACTGAATTCAATTCTAATTAAAATAATTTCAAATGTTAATTTAAACCGACCTAGCCTATGAGGTGGAGGAAAATCTGCGTGCCAACTCAACCATTGAATAATTTATGTCGGCAAAATAGTAATTTCCATTTTATTCAGCAAAAATTAGTCATTTCCTTATAATGATAATTCTGCGTGGAAACAAGTAATCACGTGGACGGTAATATCACAACACACAAAACGACGCCGGAAAAACGAGAATATCTACGTGAGAAATTACTTCTTTTTAGATTTTTCCACCACCAAAAAAAAAAAAGAAGAATGGGGCACTTAGTAAATGAACTTGAAGTCAGCTAATGTCTCTCTCTTAAATGATACGTCGTACGGCCAATGATCTCCTAGCAAAATTTCATTGACAACCCTTTCTTTACTCTGATCTAACATTATGAATGCGTATGACTAGTTGGTTTAATTTCAATTAAATTATATTTTTTTATTTTAATTTTTATTTTTTTAAAAAAATTAATAAAATTTATAATTAATTTTTAAAAAATTAATTAATTTAAATTTAAAAATTTTAACTGAAACTGTTTTAGCAAATACATCATATATATATATATATATATATATAAAAGTAAATCAGAAAACTCGTTTTGCACAAGTCAATTTATAAGTCTTATATTTTAATTAAATTAATAAGGATAGACATATAATTCAAATATCATTTGTAAAGAAATAAAAAATAGCCACAGCTACCAACAGCGGACGGCCTCTCCTTTTCTATCTCCGTCTGCTTTTCAAAAAGCAGTACCAAAACCCATATTTTCCATATTGTCTCTCTCTACAAAAACTCCTCTCTCTCTCCAGAATTGTAAGAGCAACAACAAACTTGATCCATTTTTTGGACAAGCAACAAATATTATTGGATAGTTCTGCATCTGATCCAAGAACCTCTTGAAGCTCATTGTCCATTTCGGCAACTACTTTTTCTTTTGTTTTGTTTTTTCTTTTCTTTTCTTTTGGGGATCTGTAAGTCCAAGTATCCCAAAGTAAGCAGAGAGAGAGAGAGATAATAAAGTGTGATGGACGAGAAAATGGTCCAAAGAAAAATAAGTATAAGGGCAACATTTGAAGAAATACATAAATAGAGGATGGCAAAAGGTTTTGAACAGGTGAAGCAGTAGAGAAAAGTTATTCTAGTATTTACTACAAAAGATTTATAATAGATAAAACCTCTCAGAAAAAATTATGAAGGCAATTACCTTTCTGGACTAGCAGTGTCTCAAATCTGAGCGCCTTGATGAGTAAAGGAGTCGAGGTCCAAAGTTAGAGAAAGAGAGAGAGTGGGACAGGAATAGAGCGAGAGGAGGAGCTGGAGATGAAGAAACATAAACAAAGAGAAACAAAGAGAGTGAGAGAGAAAGAGATAGGGTGGTAACAAGAACAAAGCGAAACGAAATTTTGCAGAACGAAGAGAGTGCGGAAATTTTTAGAGAGTGAGAGAGTGAGAGAAACGGAAGAGATATGGCCGAAAGAAAAAGAGAGTGAGAGAGAAAGAGATATGGCAGTATAGCAACGGTGAAGAGAAAAATTCAGAAAATCCAAAACCGAGAAACTGTGCGTGAGAGAGAGAGAGAGGGGAAAGAAAGATCAAGAAAAGAGGGGGATTACGGTCCACAGTATCTATAGCTCTATATCTCTATATAGCTATATTTTGTCCTTTTTTTTTTTGTCCTTCAATTCTTTTTTTTTTTTTTTGTCCTTCAATTCTTTTTTTTTTCACCCTAATTTTTTTTTCCATTTATATCTATAGCTATATATAGAAAGAAAAAAATACAAGCATTTATTTTTAATAATTTAGTCGTTTTTTTGTATTGATCAATTTTTTTCATTGTAGTCTTTTTATTTTTTTTTATCTCTCTTTTTTTTTTTTTTTCTTTTTAGTTCCTTTGTTATTTTTTCTTTTTAAATTTTATGGGTTTACTTTTTTAACTTATTATTTTAATTTTTTTCTATGTATAAAAATTTTCTCAAATATATTTAACATCACGTGGTACATAGAAAGTTGAAAAAACAGCTACTGTAATTGTCAACCTTTTTTTAGTCCTTTAATTTTCTTTTTTTTTTGGTCCATTTTTTATTTTTTCATTTTAGTCTTTTTTTTTTGTTTCCTTTTTTTTTTTCTTTCGGCCTAATTTTTTTATTTCTGTCATTTTAACTTTTAATATTTTTCATGCTTTTTTTTTTTTTTAAGTTTTAGGAACTTTATTGATTTTTTTTTTCTAATATCTTGTGTCTATTTTGTATGTATATATATTTTTTATTTAGATAATTTTTTTCAAATATGTCTAGCATATATGTAGCACATAGAAAGTTGAAAAAAAAGCTACTGTAATTGTCCAAAACGAAATCTTTTTTTTAGTCTTCAGTTTTCTTTCTTTCTTTCTTTCTTTCTTTTTTTTCTTTTGGCCCATTTTTTATTTTTTCATTTTAGTCCTTGTTTGTTTTCTTATTTTTTCTTTCGGCCTAATTTTTTTTTTTTTCCTATCCTTTTATCTTATTGATATTTTTCATGCCTTTTTTTTTTTTTTTAAGTTTTGGGAACTTTGTTAATTTTTTTTTTAATTTCTTGTGTTTATTTTGTATGTATATATTTTTTTCTATTTAGATAAAAAAATTTAAATATGTCCAATTATATGCATTACACATGCCTTTAAATTAGTATATTGTATAGATTTTCTTCAAGCCAAAAAAAAATTAATAATAATAATAATTATTATTATTTTCTCTTTAGTTGGATAGGGGAACTAGCTAACTGCGCACTAGTCAATTGGAGTACTGAAATTGTCCACGCAAACTGCGTTGAAGAAATTATAGTGGTATGGATTCTCATGTTGATTCCTTTTGCAGTTTCTCAAATTATTACTCTTTTTTTTTTATTTATTCCTACTTTTTTACCCCTCCTTTATGGAACCATGGTTTATCACGTAATTGGTTTAGCAGTACTGATGGAATATGTTCATTATACACACGCATATAAAATTAATGGCGAAACAGAACAACTAATATCAGAAAATTCTCAATTAAGTTGGAATTTACTAGCAACTCTTTTCCACTCTAAACTCCACATTCGTATTATGAATGAAAAATAAAAATGATTTAAATGTCAGAAAATAAAATAAACAATAACCATCCATAAATAAGAACCATCCATAAGAGAAACTACCTGAACAACCAACTGATGTAATCAAGCATAATAATCAGACATTATAAGAAATAGCTTAAATCCTTTAAAAACCAGATTCTAAAATAAACCTCGTTAAAAACCTTTCTTGTAAAACCTGGTGGTAAAAATCAAGAAAGGGAAAAAAAGAGTGTATAATGCTTGTCTTGCAATCAAACAACAGAAACAAACACCAACTAAAGATACATCCCAACCTAAAAACAATAATAAGTAAAGGAACCATATTTCTCCTAACCAAAAGAAAATGTAAAAACCAGAGTCTACATCCACAATTATGGAAAAAAATAAAATTTAGGTGGCGTATTAGAAGATCACAAGATTTTATTTTAAGAACTTCAAGATTCAAACTCTAATTGCTATCCATAAGACATAATATATTAATGCATGATTATCGTATCTCTTAAAGAATAAAACTGCATTTCTGACAGAACTTTTCTTCTTAAATATTGTACCAAAACTTACCGAAATTCTTTGATATTTTCCACCCACTGAATTGATGTGTGTGTGAACACATTTTTAATGTTATTTCATTTAAATCGGTAGTCGCATTTTCCTTCAAACAATGAGATCATTAAAAATTATTAACTGCTAAAGATGACCAATTAATTATTCTATCAAATTATCTAAAAGCCTTCCACTTTGTCTCTTGTGATCTGAGTCTAAATATCACATTAAGGGGTCTATTTGTAGCAGTAGTTAGAAGTCGTAACTTAGATAATTTTTATAAATGACCCGTGAATTATGCACATTGTCTCATTTTAGACCTTGGCTTTTGATTTTAAACATCACATTCTCCTAAATTTTGTATTGTTACATCAACAACCTCTCTTTCAATATTCAGTAAAATGTTAGACAAAATTAAGCACATTTTGATTACACGAATGTGACATCTATTCACACCACTGAATTCTAATGTCACACACACCAACACAAAAAACATATTTATATATATAAATGTATATAAAAATATATGTCGGGATTGGCCACTTGTCCAAAGAGATTCCTATTAGCAGGGACGAAGCTAGATTTTGAGCTCAGTGAGGGCACAACTAAAGATAAAAATTACAAACTAAATGCAAGAAAACCAAATAAAATTTCCCACACTTTTTCATAATGAAATTTTAAATAAATAAGCAGGACATCACAGTTGTTCTCAACGAGTTCTTATTTTTTGATACATCTTCGTAATAGCTTTGTTGTCAATACTCTACTAGAATATTTTAAATTTTCAACATGAATGGCTGGATGTCTCCGGCTCCGGTAGCCAGTCGCTTGCCGTTGGTCGCCGGAATACTTTAATAAAGTATAGTTCATATTCTAGTAGAGTATGGTGTATGAGTACAGTCTACACTCTAATAGAGTATAGTGTATACTCTACTAGAATATTTTAAGTTTTTAACATGGATGACCGAATGTCTTCAACTCCGACCCCCGGTTTTCGAAATACTCTAGTAAAATATAGTCCATACTCAATATAGTGCATACTTTATTGGAATATTTTAAGTTTTCAAGATGGATGACATGATGCCTCTAACTCCGGCCACCAGTACTAGTTGCTAGAATACTCTAGTAGAGTATAGTTAAGCTTAAAATCTAAGTCAAACTTAAAATACAAACAGTAAAATATGTCAGTTGTATAATAAAACATAAACATGATATATGCGTACATTTTTTATATTATATAGAGATCCCCCTTTTTTTTTTTTTTGTACGTTTCTTATGTAGAATCAGACTGACAGTCTAAAACCTACTGGATTGATCCAGACTGAGGGTTTGTATTGTTTTCCTGAATGACCCTAATTGAAATTAAAGAACAGTTAGTGAGCCATCTTAGCCTGCATTTGGTTTAGCATTTGTTGGAATGCAAGTCTAGGTCTCGAAGTCAAAGCATACTGAATTTGGTTATTTCTAATTTTAAAATTCTAAAATTGTTTAGGCTCTTAATGAATAGTGTTATTTTAAAAAAATCACATAAAATATCTATCTTTAGGACTCCGTTTTAAATTATATTTGTTTTTTAATAACATTCGTTAATGTTTGTTATTAAAGAAATAAACACTTGTAGTATCCATTTTGCACTTTTACTATATTTAACATATTTTCCCTTATTATGATCATTTTTCCTTATTATTATTATTTTTTTATCAATGTTGTATCTGTATTTTAATGAGCAATTATTCTCATAATTATTGCTTGTTAGTATGATTTAGGTTTTTAGAAACATATTTCTTAAGTATGCTTGAGGTTCTTAGAAACCTATTTTTTTTAATGAATTAGCTTCTTTATGATAATTGTAACGTCATTATAATAATGTCATTTTTTCTACTATTATTGATCTTATTTTAATAGCTAATTTTTAAAGTTTAAATGTCATATAAAAATACTTATTTCTTTATGATAATATTACTATATCGTTAATATGTATATATATTTTACTTCTTTATTGATAATTCTAATATTTATTGGAATCCATGATTTTTTAAAGATATTATTGTCCTTTTTTTAATATTCTTTTTAATATTAGTCAACTTTCATTAACCAGATTTTTAATAATTTATTGTTTCTTTATAACATTTTTAATATTGGTTCTCATTTTTCATATTCATGATTTATGCAATTTTTTAGTTTATCCTCTTTTTTTTAACATTTCTTTATTAATTTTATCACAATTCGAAGGGGTAATAATATCTTTAAAGATATTTTCTTAGACATTTCTACAAATAAAGAAAAATTTAGAAAATTTTTAAAACAAGGACTCCTAAATAGATATTTATGTTAATAATCCTTATTTAAAACATTTTTCTTGTGATCCATAATAATAATAATAATAATAATAATAATAATTTTGGCTCCTTACTTTCTTTTTTTTTTTTGGCTAAAGAAATATATTTTCTGTTGATTTCTTAGAGAATATCGCGTAATCAACACAATGGCAAATGCTAGAGGAGATCACATTACAATTGAAGTTGATGCTCTGGCAAATGAATTAAAGAATATGATGAGAACTACAAACTTGACGATGTCACCTCAACGCTGCATCTTCAAAGTCCCAAACATATTGAAAAGGCACAATCCAAAAGCTTATACACCCAACGGATTTTCCATAGGTCCCTATCATTATGGAAAGAAACACCTCAAGGCCACACAAAAAATCAAACTCAAGTATTTGCACGATCTCATCTCCGGTTTTGCAGATCCAGACAAGGTGTTAGAGACTTTCATTGGAGCCATTAGAAAGGTTCAGCAGAAGGCTCGTGATTGTTACGGCGACCCTTTCGACCATATCAGTGCGGATGAGTTCGTAAAAATTTTGGTACTTGACGGTTGCTTTCTCATCGAGCTGTTCCGCAAGAGTGAGGATAAGAAGCTTCAAAAAGATGACGACCCTGTATTCACGGTGAGTTGTATGAGAACACTTTTAGGCCATGATCTCATATTGCTAGAGAACCAAATTCCTTGGATGGTTCTGGAGCTTTTGTTTGACATAATTACCAGGAAACTCAGAGGCTCGTTGGTTGAATCCCTAAGTTTACTGGTCCTATGCTACTTCTATCGTAACAATACCATCTTTGGGAAATTTGATGCTGTCATGAAGCCATTTGTTTCTGGGGAACGTGAGAGCAACAAGCATATTCTTGAAATGTTGAGGAACTCAATGGTGTTATCTTCAAGCATGACATATGAAAGAAGTCATGAGATATACCGATCCATGCCTTCAGCTACAACATCGAGGGAGGCTGGAATGTTATTCAAGTTGAAGATGGGACTAAAATCACTCTTTCAAAAACTGATCTGCTTGGAGAAATGTTTTCAATATTGTGCTCCTAATAAAGAAGACGAAACCAATGGATGGAAATCCATGCCTTCAGCTACAAGACTGAGATAGGCTGGAATCAAGTTCAAGAGTGGTACATCACTAAATTCCAGCCTTGATATTAAATTTGAAGACGGCATCCTCGAAATTTCACCACTACTAATTCACGAAGAAACAGAATCTTTCTTTCGAAACCTCATCTGCTTGGAGCAGTGTCTTCCGAATTGTGATCCTATAGTTACTTCTTACGCCATACTATTAGACAACCTCATCAACACTACAGAAGACATGGAGATACTTTGCAAAGGGAGGATCATTGCCAACTTTTTGAATACTGATGATGCTACGGAATTATTCAATCAACTCTATGATGACGCTTATACTAAAGAGTTCTACTATACCGATCTAATTGAAAAAGTGCAGAAATATTGTGGACGCCATTGGCCAAGATATCGAACAGTGTTCATACATGAATATTTAAAACACCCGTGGGCATTTTGTTCCATCGTTGCAGCCACAATCTTCCTGATTCTTACCGTCGTGCAGACAGTGTTTACCATCATCAAGTAGCATCTCATCTTGAGGCCCATCTTTCAAGCGTTTGCTTAGCAGTATGCACCATTTGTGTTCGATGGAGAAATAATGTAAACGTTTTCCTTTGGACTAGTCTATTTTGTCTCTTTATATTTCTGTTGCATGTTATTTGAAAGAATGCTGGTAAAGTCTGGTGTAATTTGTTTTTTTGTTGTACGTAGTATTGAGTCAGGGTTTAATAAGTCTTTGTTTGGAACACAAGATTAAGATGAAATTTTTAGGTTAAAATTATTTGAATATTTTTGACTTTTCAGAAAAATATAAAAACATGAAATATGAAGTTTTTCGACCATTGCCTTTGTGGGCTTTCTTTTCTACTTGCTGGCTATTTGGTTGTCATTTATCCTTTTATATTTTAGTTGGGTGTCGTTTGGGCCTTTATGTTTTTTTAGTGTAATTAAACAAGAAGTATTTCCGCAAAATGGTCCATTTTGAGCATCCTTTTAATATATAAACACTAAAAAAATATATTTACGCATTTGAACAAAATTTAAAATTCATTCTTTTTTTTTTTCCATGTTTACCCTTCAATGGTTGTTGACTTTTTTTTTTTTTTATCATGCACGAGTGCTTTTTATGGGAAAAAAAACAAATTATCCTCATTTCATGCTATCTTGTTTATTTTTTATTTTTATTTATTTTTTAATTAAATCAAATTTTCCACACAAGATTTCATTGTTAGATGTATCATAAATGTTTTACCTATTTTTAAGGGAGGAAGTTTTTCCTTTTAAACTTCTTAAATTATCTATAGACAAGTTTTTTTTTAATTATTTTTTAAGGAGAGGAAGCACGTATTTTAAAAGGAAAGTTTTTTTTTTTTAATTATTTTTTCATTTGAATACTTAAGAAACATGTTCTTTTACTTTAAAAAGGAAAAAAAAAAAGTGCTCTTCCTTCCTTAGATTTGTATTTTGTTTTTTATTGAACGTCTACAAATGATTATGTTCGCCATTGATTCTTTTTATTATGATTATGATTATATTATTTTTGTAACGATTAATGTTTCAATACGGTGAAAATATGAATATAATCATATAATAATGATTCAGTCATTTTAACTATTATTTATCTTATAAGGATCTTATCATTATATTACATATTTTTGATCAGTAATATTTAACTAATCATATAGTGTATGTTAAAATGACTATATTACTTAATGGAAAAACTCCACATATCATATTTCTTTTTTCTTTGCCGGATCAATATCATTTGATCGTGTCATCAAGCCCAAAAAAAAAAAAAAAAAAAATCACCAAATATAGTTTCATATCATTTTGACCTCATCCATTCAATATTAACATCAAATACAAAAAATCAACAACATAATCATAAATATGCTAATAAATATAAAGAGAAAATGTTTTTAGGGATTGTGAATATCTAATTTTCATATATAGAATGGGTAACATAATTACAATGGCTATTTTTAGAATGAAATTTTTCTCTTTTTTTTCTTCTTTAAATTAAATATAAGGGTATTTTTATCAACACATTGTAATTAGTTTTTATTTTTGTTTAATTTTTTAAATAAATTTGCCTGTAGACCTTTTTTAAAAACATACCTTTAGTTTGACCATATATGTAAATAGTCCGTTAAATATTTGGGTTCGTTTGGTTTTTAAGTTGAGTTTGAGATGAAATTTTTAAGTTTGAGTTGAGTTAACTTTTTAAAAAGTAGTTATAAATTTTGTTGACTTTTAAAAAAAAATATAAAAATTGAGGTGAAAAATTTGAATTGAATTTGAGTTGAACTCATCGAAACATAGACACAGTGTTTTGTGGTTTAGAGTTACAACTATATATGGTGTCTTCGTTGAACAAGGAGGGTGAGAGATTTGAGATACTAAAGAACAAATGTGCGCCTCTTTCGTCTTCCAGTCATGAATCTGGCTATATTCTGACTTCTTATTGCGTCATGTGGTATCAAAGCCTGGGCTATGCTCCGATGGCCGTGCCGGCGACGGAAGAGGGAGACCCATCGACAAAGATCGTGGGTTGCTTGCCGACAAGATCGGGAGTTCTATCGGGTACGACGTGAAACTAGATACAACATCCTGAGTCGAGTTTCCTTTGGTTCTGCTATGGGAATGGTCCGACTCATACCTCGGCGGCAGCTGGAAGCCGAAGATGTTCCTCTGGAACTGTGACGAACCTAGAGTGGAGGACGTCGTGGGTTTTAGAGTTGGAGTGCCCAACCCAGTCCAACGACGAACAATGTGGGAAAACCAACGGAGCATAACGGGAGATGTGCTACCTTGGGTGAAATCGACAAACCAACAAGGAGCAACAAAGGAGTCTCCACGAGCAGATTTTGGGGTTTTTCATCAAGATGATTCTGGAGGTGAGCGAACACCCCGATGGCAAAGATCAAGGGCACTATCGGACAAGCAGCGGCAATCACGAATCACTCTTTGGAAGGGGTTGTGTCCAGACCTCAATGGCAGTTAATGGTGGCCGGAGTTTTACTCCGACACTGCTGTTTAGCGGCCCAAGCAACGGAGGATGCAGATCTCGAAGGTGGAGTACCCACCAACGACCGTATCACCATCTCCATCCTCCCCCTTCACCATCTTATTCACGGTACCACCATCACGTTAACTATGACAACCATACTTCCTCAACACCATACAACCACCATCACCACCAACAATCCCATGTCCATTACCCATAGGACCATTTACAACAAACCCATCTCCACAATATAGTAACTGCAGACAACCTGTTCGATGAAATGCTTGTGAAGGAATGTATTTGCTACCAACGTTGATAGCGGTAATGAGTTCAAAGGGAGTAATGGAAATCTTAATGTTGATTTTGACTATGGAAATGGTGGATCAATTTTAAGAAGCCCACTTTACCCAAGGATCGACCCACAACTTTTACCGACATGATGCAATTTGTAGCCGAGTGGTTCGACTTTGAGGAAAGTAAACATGCTTCCGGTGATGTGTCGAGAGACGAAGTTGTTTCTTGTAGAAATAATGTTCAAGAGGAAGATTGTTTCTGTAGAAAATCTCAACAACACGTGAAGAAAGTTTCCAATATAAGGGTTGAATTTAAAACGAATCCTGATAAGTCAAAGGTGGAGCAAGTTGATGAAGGCATTGATCAAGGATCAACTAGTTTCGATCATTTCCTTTCAAGCAAACAAAGTGTTGTGGTTGAAAAACAGATTAGAATGGTTTTCGATTACAAGGCCAATGATAAGGAGGAAACCGAAGTTAACTTGAATGTTGTTGTTGACTCCATTAAACAAGATTTGTTGTCAGTGGATCCAAGTACAACACCAGGTGGCTTTGGAAACGGTGTGAAGGAAGCTTTGGTGTCTGATGACCAAATAATTATTCCACCAACCAGCTTTGGGAGTATCTTGGCTAAGGACAACCTAAGAGAACAAGAGCTGAAAACTGAAGGCAAGGATTCATCAGTCAACATGTTGGTGCAATCTGAATTTGATTTGCAACACCAGGACTTTCTGCAAGAAATAATGGTCTCTTACCCTAGGACTTCATATCATGAGTTTGGCTTCTATGACCTCCTTTGTCGTGAAGATAAAGATCCCACATGGTTTGTCTTGTCATCATGAAACTACCACCAACCAAGAGTGAACAAACAAAGGAACAAATTGGCAAGATTGAAATTTATTTCTTGAAAAAGAACTTTAAAACGTAGAAATAGTCAAAACCAGTAAGGCATGCAATTGATAGGAACTAGCAAAGTATGGATAGTAAAATTACCACAATTGCATGTGATAAGCAAGAGAGTTGCGTCATCGGCACATCACCGAGAAAACCTTCAAGTAAGCAAGGTTGTCGTTTTGTTTTCAATTCATTATAACTTTCAACAAGACTTTAGACTATTATCAAACTTGTACCAATCAACAGGTAGTTTATTGTTGATTCTCATGTATCTGTACACAAAGCATGACAAAGAAAAAGACATTGATTTTCATTCAAGTGGCTGTTAGAGACAGAATTAAATGAATTCTTACACTAACAGCAAATTTCATGAACCAGCCAGCATAATCGACCAATGGTTTCAAGCAAGTATAAAGGGGAAGAAGAAGAGAGAAAGAGACTCTCAAAAGATAGACAAGGGGCAGTAAATAAGAGACACAAAGTTCGGATATAAAAGTGTCAGAAATTATATCTATACATCAAGCATCCATGCATTTTAAGTATGTACTTTGGAATTCATTTTACTGTGTGTGTAAATGAAGAAATAACCAAGGAAGCTTTAAATTAGTAGAAAATACCTTGGCCAAATGTATCTTTGCAATGAACAGCATCACAATCCCTTGTGACTCTGCAAAAGCATCAATCAAACAACTTAGGCCAAAACAAAATCAACTTTATATCAAGGATTGAGAAAAACGACAGATTTTTTTTTTTTTTTTTTTTCATCCTTTCTTTTCATCTTAAATTAGGAAAATGAAAATCAATTCCACTAACTGATAGAAGTAGTAGTTTAATGGAGTTAACACTTCAATTCTGAAAACCATGGTTAGTTTCATAATTACCACATTAAACAACAATAAAAAGACTTTTATGATCAAAGAATAATATTACCAGATTTTTTTCCACCGTATTCACATAATCTCTTTGATCCCAACTTCAACTATATTTTTGTATGATCCCTCTACAACAAGCATATGTACATCAAGGCTCCTATTAAAGCCAACCATATCACAAAAAATTTATATTGTAATTGATATTTTTATCCATCTAAGATAATAAAATTAACTTGATAAGAACAAAATGTAAGAATATTTACCCTTTTTAGTCATAACAGAGCACTAAACCAAATTCTCTTTAAGAAGTTCGCATAATATATAACAACAAAACAAGAGCACATATTAAAAAGTCAAAGCCAACGATGAATTGATCAAAACCACATTCAAGCATTTTTTCGAATACCTAGTGTGCAATTTAGCACTAAATTACCTCTCTTTTTTCATTCTCTGTAAAGACCAAATATAATTATGAACTAATCTCTTTAAAATCTTAGAAAAGTAAAGAAGCATTTTTCAGAGGAATTAAAAAAACCCAAATCCGTAACCCACGAATTCGAAACCCTCCGAAAACCTTAATCACAGTCAAAGAAAAAAGGGAAAAAAAAAAATGAAGCTTACAATCTCCAAAAGACAATGACAGCAGCAATGACCTTGTGCGACGATTGTTATAAAGACATTGGTTGAACAAAAAAAGGTTTTACCGGGCGGTGAGAATGTCAAAACACAGTCCTTTGAACAAGAACCCAGTAAAGCTAAAAATTCAGATCCACACCACAAATATCTAAACCCATATGAGTCAAAAACATAAAAATTCAAAATGAAATCGCAAGAGAATCTTGACACAAAAAATGGGGGAGAAAATACAAACCTTGACGAGAAGCTTCAAGTAGAAGTCACCAGACTTGGGGGCGGTGCGCTTGAACTTTTTACTTTTGCCTCCAGCAACCAAATCGACCAAAGCTACAGAGATGTGGTGCAAAAGCCAGGTTAGAGAGCGAGAGAGAAAGGCTAGAGAGGGAGAGAGTTTGTCTTGCTCAGAAAGGGGGCGAGTTTTTTTTTTTGTAATTTATCTATTTAAATGGGTATCGGGGAAGAGATTGACACTATTGGCTAAACTTGACGTTTGACGACGGTTACCCAAAAATGTCTTGTAATCAAGACCTTTTATGATGAATTTCAAAAATCGTCATGTAATCATCAATTTTCACGACGGACTTCTTGCTATGCGAGAGGCGCAAGGCGCACCTAATGGATAGACTCAAGTACTTCTTCGAGGCCTAAGCCATATAGGTAATCTCTCAAATTCAAGTATGCTCCTGCATCATTCTCCCCTCCTTAGAGAAATGCCCATCCAGAGGGCACCCATGGGGACTTAAACTTGGGACCTCTTGCTTTGATATCAAATGATGTCGGTAGCATACACTCCCAAGGACCTAGGTTGATTGGATGTAGTGGCCACCCACATATAAGGCCCATGTTCTAATCGTGAACAGCCGATGTGGGACATTATTCCTGCATCAAAAAACTAAGGTTCAAACCTTGAATCCAAACACATGCTAAGTTTGCTTATGATTTGGAGTCATATAAGCAGATACCTTAGTTTAGGTATTTCTTTATTTAATCAGCTTTGTCTTTTGATTAGTACTCGGACTTGAGGTTTATATATTATTTGAAGATTTCTTTGTTATTTTGTTAATTCAATTTTGAAAATTTCCCTTTGAGAATTCTCTCAACCTATCTTGTATTTTAATTTTATACTCCAAATTAATTATGTATTTTCGTCCCTTATGTATTCCTCCAAAAATGTCATGCCACATCAATCAACTAATATGATCTTTTAATTGATGTAACATGATATTTAAATTATTGTGTCATAATATTATTGTAAGGATATCAAAGAAGATAAAACCAAGGTGATACAAGAGTAGGATCTCCGAATTATAAGTCAAATTTTGTTTTAGTCCTTGACTTGTTAAAACATCTCAAAATAGATCATATCTATTAATTTATCCTAAATTAAACATCGTCTCTTCTCCACGGTCATAAATCGCAATGAAAAATGACACATAAGGAACATATATGTTTAAAAGAGGTTTAAGTTTAGAAATTTTACATGTTAAAGAATGACTATTTTTTTTTTTTGGGGGGGGGGGGGGGGGGGGGGGGAGCACCTTCTCCGCTGAGATTTTATCTACCTAATGAACAAAAAAATTACTTTGGAACTATTTAATAGGCTGGATACTTAGTTCTAATAATATATTACATTTTAAAATTCAAGAAGTGAACATGTGATTTTATCAATAATGGGACTAAAAAAATTAACCATTAAAACTTATATTTTACAAACTGAATCTCAAATATAAGAATGAGTAGTTGCCTAACGGTAATTGATACTGTGGTTTGTGGTCAAAGATTTGAGGGTTGAGTGACCGTTTTAGAGTCTTAAATGTAAAAATTTGTTTTCTATCAGCTTAATACTTGATATAAAATGTCTGAGATCACGCCCTACATATCCTTAATTACCATTAGCACGTTCACGTTCATCATAGTTTAAAGCTAGTTGCAATTTGCAAATAGACGATAATTAATTTCACTTCACAGCTAAATTAACCGCAACATGTGTAGTATGTATAGTGTAATTAAAGACAACTCTCTAGTTGGGCTAGTCTTTTTTTTTTTTTTTTCGCCAGAAGGCCAAGTGGAAATTTTGCAATAAACAGCTAAAAGAATGAAATTGGTTTTGTAGGGGAGCTGGGAAGATGAATCGAGCTAGCTGGCTTTGAATCGACAAGAAAAATATTTTGATCCCTATTTTTTTCCCCAGAGAATGGAGTTGTCACCAACCACGTAAAATACCAACTTGCCAGCAGACCTAAACATTTTATTTTTAATATTTTTAATTGACCCAAACATTTTATTTATCTTTGATGATAATTGACCCAAACATTTTTTACTTTTTTTAATTGACCTAAAAAAAATATGTTTCCTTAATTCAACTTTCTGTACGGCGCTCCAAGTTTCACTGTTTCGCAACCTGTACACTACGAAGATCAAAATACTTCGTCGCCCTTTAGGATTTTTATTTTATCTTTTATTTATTCATTTTTCAATAGAAGACCTTCCACATGACTATCCTTACAACTTTCTTATGCAGAGCTGGTAATTTGAGTACTATAAATATGTTACGAGAATTAATTAATTCTTTTGATTAATGACGGAAGACATTAAATGTTGTGGCAATAAACATAATAGCGCCGAACGTCATTTTTTGAGAATTTATTTATTATATGACAGTTTAAGTTTTTTGAATTTCTATCAAATCTCCGGATAAGAGGTTTTTGTGGTCTTTCATCTCCTAGGATTAAATCCCAATAACTTGTTGTTTGCGTTTGATTTTATATCTCAAAAATTGAGTCTTTGTTATTTGTTTTCTTTTTTTTTTTTTAAATGTAAATTTAGTTAATTTGGGGGAAAAGGAGCCGATTAGAAACATTTGGGATTAAGATCCAATCACCAAAGCAAAATTAGGCAATCAAAAGTTAGACGGACAATATAGGTCATAATATGATAACACAATTCAAAAACTATACAAATTTTACGAGTTATTAGTGTTGCGAGAAAAAAAAAAAAAAAAAGAAGATGCATGTTAGTTTTGGATCGACTTGAAGTTGAGATAAAAGAAATTGGTCAATTTCGGGTTAGAAACGCCTAGTCCAAACGCAACATTTTGAATATGTTAATTTGTGATGACTTTTGTTATGAACTTGCAATCTTATTATAAGTTTTCTCATAATATTATACTCTTATTTGCTCAATTGATGGATATTATCCTATTTTCGCAAGTTGTGAATTTTTAGTTCTTTTTAAAGGTATAAAAAATGCAAGAAAATACATAATTTTTATGTCAATCATAAGTTTATGGATCAATTTTGAGTCGTGTCATGTCGTGTCGAACAATATTAGAGAACATCAGTGACCATATTTAACATCAGTGATCATATTTAACATTACTTATTAATAAAGGGTGAGTCCCATAATAAAAAGTCTACCAGTGGGACTCAACAATATTTTAAAGCATTTTCCCAACTCAAAAGCCTTCAGAGTTGGTAATATGTCATGGTAATATTCCAAGGAAGAAAATCCGCGTGCCAACCTATCAGCCATTTAACAATTTATGTCGGAACAGTTGACCTAGTAACTAATTATGTGTTTTTATTCAGCAAAAACTAGTCATTTCCTTTTTATTTATTATGCATGGAATAAAATAAATCACGTAGACAATAATATTACAGAACACAAAAAGAGTGTAAAACCACCGTAAATTCCCTTTTACACTCTATCGATAGATCTCGTTTTAAACTGTTAAAATGTAATCGAACGACTGAAATGTTATTTGTGTATAATAATTATCATACACCTTACCTCATATTAGTATAAATTAATAGTAAAAAATATTTTAAATTTTTTTTTTAAAAAAGACCAACCCCTTCCCTGCCCTAATGTCGGTGACGGACCAGCCGACGCCGGTGACAGACCCCTGCTCCCCTCCGACCAGATTTGACCCCCCCCCCCCCCGCTGACGAGCTCAGTCCCTCCCTGTTTCTCAACCTCGGCGACGGAAACCTCCCATCTACCCAACCTTCCACCGGTGAAGGTGGATTTTTTATTTTTTATTTTTTTAATTTCTTATTCAAATACTACTGTAAGGTAAATTGTATGATAATTACCGTACATAAACAACATCTCAGTCGTTTAATTATATCTGAACAGTTTAAAAATAAACTATATTGATAGAGTATATAAAAAGTGTTTTACCGTAGCTTTACCCCCACAAAAAGAAGCCGAAAAATAAAATATAATCCGTACACCTGATAAATTACTTCTTTTTAGATTTTTTCAACATATATTAATATAATAATAATGATAATAATAAATATTGGAGGAGGTAATGTAACTTTCTAATTTAATAATGGCCAGATATCTCTTTAAATAATTACCTCGTCTGCATGCCAGTCTCAACCAAATTTCATTGACAAAACCCTTTCTTGCCCCTCCGTTGTGGATTTTGGATTTTGGATTTTTACAGACACAAGAACTCGTTTTGCACAACTATGACGTATAAGCCAGCCCCAGCGGTAAATAACAAAACTTGTGTACATGTTCTCGTACTTTTGTTGCATAACAATTTTTTTTTTTTTTTGGGGTTTAATTTTTGTTCAAATTTTGTATTTTATTTTTATTTTTTATCGTAGTTGGAAAGAGAAATCCTTTGCCATCGCTAGCTAAACTGCGCACCAGACAAACTACAGTGAAGAAGTTTAAACTTTTAAGTGGTATGAATTCTCATGCTGACTACTGGTGTTTCTAGTTACTCAAAGTTTTTACTCTTTTTCATTCCTATTTCTCTCTCTCTCTCTCTCTCCCTTTTTTTCTTTTTTTTTTCCCCCCTTTTCTTTTCTTATGTCTAATTACTTCAGTTGTTGTTGTCGTGGTCAATGACAGTCAAAAAGTGGTTTTAAGTGTAGGTATAATAAAATTTGTGTATTGATTAATTTATTTTTTTTTTTTTTTTTTTTTTAATGTTATCGGAAAACAAACTGAATTGTTAAGATAAACACCAATCTAGTTGGATTATGTTAGTTTTTCTGCTGTCTGAGCAAAAAAAAAAAAAAAAAAAAAAATCCTTTTGCGAGCTATCTCCTCTCATCATTTATGTAATGATATGTTGTAAAAGAAAATTTAAAAAAAAAAAAAAAACAATGTATTTGAGAAAAGAATCCGCAGAGAGAGAGAGAGAGAGAGAACAATAAAATAATTTTTTTAAGAGAAAGAAATGAGTGATTAAAAAATTAAAAATAGATAGAAGTGAGATTTTAAAGGAAATAATTTGAGTGGTTATATTTACACCCATACCATTGACTAATATCCTTATTTAGAGTATGTTTGACATCCCGTATTGTATATATATTGTATTGTATTGTTGTTATATAATATGATATTTGGTTTTGTATTGTATTATAATACTATATTACACAATAAGTTGTCATATAGTACTATATTAAGACTTGAGCTTTAAAAAGATAATATTAAGACCGTTTCTAATGCATTTGTGTATGCCAATCCTATATTTGTTATAAAATAATGTGAAAAATAGCATTATATTATTTTATGCTCCAATGCATTGTCGTATTTTTAATGCTATTTCTACTTTTTGTCATTATTGTTGTGTTTTGGAAATTGTAAAAGTAAATTTTTAGTATTGAAATAAATGAAAAATAAAATTGTTATAATAATTACATGAGACAACAACTAATAAAAATTAAAAGTGAAATTTGGTATTGGCTATACAATGTGGTAAATTTGTCATAAAGTTTAGCATATATCAAATTTAGCATGAAAGATACCATTACATCGGAGAGAGCTTTTTTTCATTTAAATGCCAAAATTTAGCATTGGCATACTAATTTAGCATTGCATTGGAGATGCTCTGAGATCATTGTCCTAGAACTAGAGTTGGGTTTCAGGACAAGTACTGAAGTTGAGCTTCATGACCTGGGTCAGTCGAGGTTCGGAATCGGGGTCAGAGCTGGGGTCAGGTTTTGAGAAGGGGTCAGGGTTGGGGACGGGTTGGGTTTTGAGATGGGGATCTGTAGGGTCGGGTTTTGAGACAAGGGTTGGGGTCAGGTTTCGTGGTCGGGATTGGGATTGAGTTTCCAGACAGGGATTGGAAACCGGTTTTCTGGACCTTTGAGACTGAGGGTCGAGTTTCTTGACGGGCGGATTTCAGAATCGATCTTGGTTTCGGGAATGGGAGTAGGGGTCAAGTTTCGAGGCCAGGGTTGGGTTTTAGGGTTGATGTTGAGTTTCGAGGTCAAGGTTAGGGTTGGGTTTTGGGATGAGTGTCCCGATCCGGTTTTGAGATGGGAGTCAGGGTTGGGTCTCGGAATGAGGGTCAGGTTGGATTTCGAGACCGCTGGTTGTGGTTGGATTTTGAGGTTGGGGTCGGGTTCCTTGGTTGGGTTTTGGGACCGGAGTCGAGGTCGGCTTTGCGACCTGGTCAAGTTTCAAGGTCAGGGTTGGGGTTGGGGTTGGGTTTCGGAGTTGTGGTTGGGGTCAAGATCAGGTTTCGTGACTAGGCGAGTTTCGGAATCGTGGTCGGGTGTTGGGACCAAGGGTAAGGGTCGGGTTTCAGATGTCGGATTTTGAGGTCAAAGTCTGGTTTTGGAGTCGGTATCGAGTTTTGAGCTTTACCCTTTAATTTTTACCCTTTATATAGCCCCCACTAAAACTTTACCTTTTAGTTTTTATATACTGATATTATTTGTTTACGCCCCAACAAAAATTTTGGTTGGGCTCTGCCACTAAAAAGATTAACTATGTAATTACGACTTTTCATTTTACCACTTTTGGGAATATTTTTCATTTTTTATTTTTCTAGAATATTTTGGAATCTTGACCATATTTAAAAACCACCACTGTAATATGACTATAAAAATATATTGCGGGTGGTAAACTCATTCTCCCTCTCTCTTTCTCTTGATTTGTCAGAGACTATCACGTAACCAACAGAATGACAGAGGCTAGAGAAGATCATATTACAACTGAAGTTAATGCTCTGGCAAATGCATTAAGTAATTCGATGAGAACTACAAACTTGACCATGCCACGTCAACGGTGCATCTTCAGAGTCCAAAACGTATTGAAAAGGCACAATCCAAAAGCTTATGCACCCAATGCCTTTTCCATAGGGCCCTATCATTATGGAAGAAAACACCTCAAGGCCACACAAAAAATCAAACTCTAAGTATTTGCACGATCTCATTTCTGGTTTTGAAGATCCAGACACGGTGTCAAGGACTCTCACTGGAGCCATTAGAGCTGTTCAGAAAAAGGCTCGCGATTGTTTCGCCGACCCTATTGACCGTATCAGTGCGGATGAGTTTGTAAAAGTTTTGGTAGTTGATGGTTGCTTTCTCATTGAGCTGTTCCACAAGAATGCAGATGAGAAGCTTCAAAAAGATGATGACCCTATATTCACGGTCAGTTGTATGCCTGAACTTTTAGGTCACGACCTAATATTGCTAGAGAACCAAATTCCTTGGATGGTTCTGGAGCTTTTGTTTGACATAATTAATTACCGAAAAACTTGAAGACTCGTCAGCTCAATCCCTAAGTTCACTGGTCGTAGGCTACCGCTATCGTACCGGTAACATGTATGAGAAATTTGGTGCTGTCGTTAATTGATTTCTTTCTGGGAAACATGAAGGTAACAAGCATATTCTTGATCTGTTAAGGAACTCCTTGGTGTTACCTACTAGTATAAAGGAGAAAAAAAGTATGGATCGAGAACAAACTATGCCTTCAGCTGCAAGATTGAAAGAAGCTGGAATCAGGTTCAACAAGGGTATTGAATCTCCAATATCCATCTTAGATATTGAATTTGAACGCACCAACGGTGTCCTCAAATTTCCGCCACTAGCCATTCATGAAGAGACAGAGTCTCTATTTTGAAACCTCATCTGCTTGGAGCATTGTCTTCCGAATTGCACTCCAGTAGTTACCTGTTACGCCATACTATTAGACAACCTCATCAACACTACCAAAGACGTGGAGTTACTTTGCACGAGTGGGATCATTGACAGCCACTTGAACGTTGATGACGCTGCGAGAATCTTCAATCAACTTTACGACGACGCTTATATCAAAAAATTCTACTATAGCCATCTTATTGCAGACGTAGACGAATATTGAAAACACAATTGGCCAAGATACCGAGCAGTGCTCATGCGTGATTATTTCAAACACCCTTGGGCATTTGTTTCGGTCGTTGCAGCCACTATCCTCCTGATTCTTACCTTCTTACAAACCTTTTTTACCATCAAGATGTAGCAACTATCTTCCAGGCCCAGCTTTCGAGCCTATGTTAATCAGTAATGTGCACCTTATTGTTCTTTGGAGAAATTATGTAAACCTTGTCCCTTGGACTAGTCTATTCTGTAGTATGTTCTGTTCTTTTCGAGGAATGCAAGTGTTGTGTTTGGTTATATTCTAAGACTAATTAGAGTGAGCTCTTATGTGTTTTGCATCTACTTTTGGATAAAATTTTTGCGAGTCCAATGGATAATATGGAGCTTCTACTAGATAGAATCCAATCTTTACAAGCTAGCCTAGCCTCGTTCTAATGCTTTGATTACCCTTTACTTTTGGATCAATTCATTCAATACCTAGCTAGTGAATCGTTTCTCAATGCAACTGCAGTGTAATTTGTTCCAACTGGTGTAGTGTGTTTTTACTTTTTATCTTTTATTTATATTTTTCGAGTAAATAGTGGTGATAAAAATCAATAGATATAACCAAACATTCTAATTAGGTCAGACATATTTTTAACATCCTCATCACTTTCTCATTCTACTAACTTATTATTATAAAATAAAATAAAATAGAATAAATTAACAGAAAAATAGTTTGTAGATGGGAAAAATAAACAATGTGAAAAGAGACAAAAGAAACAAGCGATTTCCTAATTTTGAGTTATAACTTTTTTTCTTAATAGTACCCTTTTAAATGTGCCTGGTTAAAAATCCCAAATTCTGAGGATAAAAGGAATACAAATTTACGATCAAAGTCAGCTAAGTACTAAATCCATGTAGCTGGGCATACCTGCCAAATCTCTATGGATTAGTGAAGAATAAAGACCTATTTTACATTATGTTAATTTCCAACTTAATTATGAACCTTTAAATGTTCGAAATTATTTTTATAATTTAGACAAACTTATAAAGCTTTTCATAAGCTTTCCTACGCCTACGTATTTGTGCAAATCTGATATTGGAGTAAGAAGTTATGATCAATATACTATCTGGATACCTGCTAGTCACCAACCAGTTTACTATGTGCGATTGTAAGTGCAAAAATTCTAGAAGTTGACCTAGCTTTTTCCTTGTCCTCCCACACATTTTCACACCCTAATGACAGCCATTTCCCACCTATTAAGAGATAATTAAACCAAAAATTGAATCCCAATTAATTTCAAAATTGATTTGGAATTAAATCACTTATAATTTTTATAAGATACAAAATTCTAATCTCTTTCTCTCACTTCTCTAGTCTCCTCTCTCGCTTACTCTCTCTCTTTCTCTCTCTCTCTATTCCTCTCATACGCACAAAAAAAATAAAATAATAAAATAAAATCCACCAAACCTCCAAATTCATCCAAGCCAAAATCAAAAGGATTTCAAGGTATATTTTTGTTATTGTTTGATGATGATAATTTTATTATTTGTTTTGGTTTGGGATCCTTCGATGGGTTAGATGATTTTCTTGATAAGTTTCTTCATGTGAGTTTGAAGAAATTATGAGAGATATCCATTAAATGATGATTGGGGGAGGCTATATGTTTGATTGACAATGGTTTATTGTTTTAGAAACATGTTAAGTTTTGTAAATGATTGAATTTTGTCAACAAGATGATTTTATGGTTTTTGATTTCTTGATTCATGATTTTATTGGTATGATAATTTAATATTTTTATATATTAGAAACATATCTTACAGCTGTTGTGTGTGTGTGTGTGTGTGAATCATGTATGTTGTAGTGATAATTTTTATATTTTTAATGAATTTTCGGATTTGACAACTGTTACTGGAAATTTTTAGATTTTATGATTAGTTTTCCAAACTGTTTTTGAGGATGCAAAAGGACTCCATTTTTAACGAATTTAGTATTGTTGGAAATCCCTAGATGTCTACTTTCATTTGAAATCAGTTTCAGAGCATTTGGAGACATATGTGAATTTTTATGATTTTTTAAAAGAGACAGAGGTCCAACTGCCAGATTCTATAAAATTTTAGCGATCAGTTTTCAAAACTGTTTATGAGGGTCCAAACGGTCTCTATTTTTAACGATTTTGATATTGTTAGAAAACTCTGGATGTCTATTTTCATTTGAAATCAGTTTCAGATTGTTTGGAGACATATGTGAATTTTTATGATTTTTCAAAGGGACAGAGGTCTGGCTACCAGTTTCTGTAAAATTTTGGTAATCAGGTTCAAAACTATTTTGGAGGGGCCAATGGTCTCCATTTTTAATGAATTAGGTACCGATAGAAAGATCTAGATGTCTAATTTTGTTTACAATTTGTTTAAAATCATTTGGAGTTTTGTACGAATTTTTATGAATTTTTGAAGGGACAGAGGTCTGATGTCAGTTTTTGTAAAGTTTTATAATTTTGTGAAATTATTCGATTTAAGTGTCTTGATGTCATTGAATGATGCAATCGGCCTATTAGGTGTTGTTATAATACGATGGATGTGTTTGATGAATTATTATAATCTTTTGTTGATTTTATTATATCTGTTATTCATGGCATGAACGGTTCTAAAGTCAAGCGCCTGAGACCTCAATCACGCGTCACCATCGGAAAATTTAAAAAGGTTAAGTAAGGCATTTATGTAAGTACACTCTCACCTGCAACGTGAATTAAAGAATTGAAAAGTATATGTTTTGATGTTGATGATGATATTATGATGTTCTTAAATAATACTTCTCCAATAATGACATTTTGATGAAAAATATAAATATGTATGCATATGTATTTTTATGTTTTAAAATAGCGTTGTACACCCTTGATGATGATGGTGGTGGTGTTGTTGTCCGATGAACGGACTTTTTGTGATCGTTGGTTTGGGATTTATTACCCCACTCCTTCTGTAACTAGCGTGCTATGATGGTACAACGCCAAGTCCAATATATGATGGTTTAAAAGTTAAAAAGTTTTTAAATGATGTTTATATTTATGATGATGTTTATGATGATAAAAGCAAATATTTATTTACGTTTGTGGGATTTAAGTGTCTTACTAAGTCTTTGCTTATATAAGTTAATTCATGTTGCAGTTAAAGAAAATGGTAAGATGTAGTATTGAAAGAGCTTGGAGTGGAAACCGGACGATGTGTGATAGGAAAATGGGAGGAACGATCATGAGATGGACATTTTTAATTTCAAATAAAGTTTTGAGACTTTAGTTCATTATTATTTGATTAGATGATTTATATGAACTTAAATTTTATTTCATCAAATGGGTTTTTTTTTTATAATTATTTTAATTATGAAGATTGTTTTGATATAGTTTTTTTTTTTATTTCTAGAGTTTTCTAAAATTATCTAAGTAAAGTTTTCCGGTAAATCAAGATTTTTTTTTCAAGCTTATTATTTTTTGTAATTTAATAAGAGATGAATGTTAAAAAAGAGAAATCAACTATAACAGTCTGTGAAAAGTCGTCACATGCAATCACAAGTCGCTAATAATTTTACAAAACACAAAAGAAAACCACAAAAATAATTAAGAGAGAGAGAGAGAGAGAGAGAGAAGAGAGAGGGGGTGAGGCGAAATAAGAATCTTTGGCTAATTACTTCTTTCTACTCAGATTTGCAAAAAAAACCAAAATGGAGGTAGGTTCGGTCAACTAATGGCCATCTCTTTGACTTTACACCTACAGGCTCTAGTTTGCCCAATCTCAACCAAATTTCAGTGACAACTCTTTCTTGTTCCTTCAAGTAAATCGCAATATAGACACAAGAAGTAAATCACAAAACTCGTTTTACACAAGTTATACGTGATCAGATGGCCAGCCAGGTAAAGAAATTAAACTTGTAGTTTCTTATTTTGTTGCATAATTTATTTAGATCTGCTTCTTCATTCTTTTATTATTATTTTTTTTTTTTTTTTAAATCATGTTCGTTTCTCTGTAATTCTAGCTCGAAAAGGAAATCTTTTGCCATCACTAGTTAACAGTGAACCGGTAAATTGGAAATCTTTTATCGTACTATTTGGTCTGTTACTCGTTAAAGGAGGGAAGCTGATTTTACAATTGTTGAGCTGCTTAAATACCGAATCTCCCCACTGGCCATCAGGGACCGAGTGGTAAGGCCATGTGTCTACAGGCGAATAGATCACTCATTCTTCCGTCGGGGATGGCTAAACGAACGACAACTCTAGACGTCACACATCCGTTGCCCACCTACCATTTAGGTGGCACCGGCGAGATCCAGCTAAGGTAAGGAACTCCTACTATGTTTAATCATTACTTCGACTCCAAAATTTTCAATTCAACTCAATTCTAAATTCGAATTTTCATTATTTTAAAGATTTGTATCACACTCATTTTTTATTTTTTTTTATCTTTCATGCACATTTGGATTCGTACAATTAAGTTTTAAAAAAAAATAATTTATCTTACTATTACCTCCAAAATTTTAGGTAACAATATGCATGTCTATTTAGTTTTGTTGGTAAACTTATTCTCTTTGTATCTTGATTTGTTAGCGAGTATCATATACTCAACACGATGCTAGAGGCTAGAGAAGATTACATTACAGTTGAATCTCATGCTCCGGCAAATGAATTAGAGAACATGATGAACTCTACAAACCTGACCATGTCACCTCAACGATGCATCTTCAAAGTTCCGAACATATTGAAAAGGCGCAATCCGAATGCTTATGCACCCGATGCATTTTCCATAGGGCCCTATCATTATGGCGAGGAACATCTCCAAGCCACACAAAAAATCAAACTCATGTATCTGCACGACCTCATCTCCGGTTTTCCTGGTACAGATCCAAAGACGATGTTAAGGACTCTCACTGGAGCCATTAGCACGGTTGAGCAAGAGGCTCGTGATTGTTACGCCGATCCTATTGATAGTATCGGTAAAGATGAGTTGGTAAAAATTTTGGTACTTGATGGTTGCTTTCTCATTGAGTTGTTCCGCAAGAATGCAGACAAGAATCTTCGAAAAGATGATGACCCTGTATTCACGACGGGTTGTATGCTCGAATTTTTAGGTCATGACATGATGTTGCTTGAGAACCAAATTCCTTGGCTGGTCCTGGAGCTTTTGTTTAAGATTACCTGTAGGAAGCCCCAAGACCGGACAACGTCTCACCTAAGAAGATTGGTCCTAGATTACTGCTATTATGTCGATATCAGCCTCTCGAGATCGCCTTCCAACAATAAGGCACTTCTTTCAAGGGAACATGAGAGCAAGCATATTCTTGATTTGTTGAGGAACTCGTTGGTGTTACCTTCTAATCTGATCAAAGAAGAAAGTGTGAATGAAGAAAGTATCGAATGGACATCGATGCCTTCCGCTGCAAGACTGAGGGAGGCCGGAATCAAGTTCAAGAAGAGGACCGAATCATCGAAGTCCATCCTAGATATTAAATTTGAAGATGGTGTCCTCAAAATGCCGCCACTAGCCATTCATGAAGACACCGAATCTCTGTTTCGAAACCTCATCTGCTTGGAGCAGTGTCTTCCAAATTGTGCTCCTAGAGTTTACTTCCTACGCCGTACTATTAGACAACCTGATTAACACTACGGAGGACATGGAGATACTTTGCAGAAGCGGGATCATCGACAACTGGTTGAATATCAATGATGCTACGGAATTCTTCAATCAACTCTACGATCACACTTTTGTCAAAAAATTTTACTACTTACATCTTATCGCAAAAGTGAAGAAACATTGTGGACGCCGTTGGCCAAGATATCGAACAGTGCTCATGCATGATTATTTCAGACACCCATGGGCACTTGTTTCGGTCCTTGCCGCCGTTATCCTCCTGATTCTCACTTTCCTGCAGACCTTGTTTACCATAACTAAGTAGCATCTCAGCTTTCAAGCCCATGTTCAGCAACATGTACCACGTGTTCTATAGAGAAGTAATGTAAACGTCTCCCTTTGACTACTCTAAATCTGTATTTTGTATATTTCTGTTTAACATGTTTTTTGAAAGAATGCTAGATTTTAGTGTTGTCTGTTTGGTGTCATTATAGTATCTCTTGACATTGTAGGAGTATTATCATTTGATCATCTGCTATATTTATGTTATTAAGACACCAAAAAAAAAAAAAAACAAACAAACAAACCAAACCAAACCAGGAAATTTTAATGATACATGGATTAGATGGCCAAACAGGTTTTTCCAACCACGTCCGTTCGCATTGAACATTAAGGTTGTTAAAAATGCTAAAATGTTAACTCAATGCAGTTCTTCCCAGAAAGTTTTCCAGAACCAACACATCACAAGTCCTTAGATTATGAGACCCAACGATACACAGATAATCAGAGTAGATGATGCCTTATCTATAAGAATACGTGAGACCGTCAAACGACAAAGGTGCGGTGCTCCATCCATCTTCTGGTAACACGTTCCAGCGTCCAAGATCATTATTCTACCTTGGCACTCAATAAATTATTTGCTACAACGCCTAAAAAAGAAAAAAGAAAAGAAAAGTTACGGCTTTGTTTGTTTTGTTCAAAGTAAAACAACGAATGGTAGGTGATTCAGCAGGTTACAATACACAATGAGGAAGACATGCACGGTTTTATCTCTATTGAGAATTGACAACCAAAGCCTCTTTGTACTGCCAACAGCTAAATAGTATGTATTAGCATCTCCTTTTTCCATCTCCCAGCAATAGTACACACGTTTCGATGCAATTGGTGTAGCGTATCGCAAGAAACAGGGGCATGGGCCCAACGTGGACCTGCATGATCGGGACCATGCCCCTGTGTCTTGTGGTACCTGAAGGCCGAAACCAGTGGTGTCGAATAACAATACCAGAAAGAATAAGAAAGGAAATACCAACCTCAGCATGATACAGAACTCCTGGGCTTGAATTTTAATGTCCTGCCAAGTAATCAACCAACCACGCTTTATATACCCGGTTATCAACTTAAATTGCTGAATAGAAAAAGTTGATTATTTAGGCAAAGGAAAAATTACAATAACTAGAAATCTAAAACATCAAAAACCAAAAACCAACCGTCAATCCATTTCTATTAGGCGTTTCTTCCTTCTCCAGTGGCTAAGCAGTACATCAACTCCCTCCTTTAGCCTAGCCCTTTTTCCTTCCTCGTAGTTCCACAGTTCCGAGGTAATATACCTCCCACTTGGGTTGTATTCGTTTATCTCAATTAAAGCGTTTGTCACAGACTTGTAAACATCTTCACTCATTTCCTTTCTCAAACCTTTCAACTTTTCATCTTCGTCATCTATAAGTTCCTGAATCAATTAAATTGGCATTAGACAAATATATCAAACTAAAATAATAGCAAGGTAACCAGGGATGTGCCCACCCAAGAAAACGGAGCATCAACAAATCTTAGTTATCGTCCATAGTTAATATACCAACTTAGAAAACATACTTACTAGAACAAGTAAAGTGTAAATATTAAGCACCATTCCTGAAAGTACCCAAGAAAATTTGTAGTATCATTCAAAATTTTGCTTCAAGGCTATTTTACAGACCACAATAACATCAATAATTTTAACACACAATTTAACTTGTTTTGCATTTCCGTGAAAGATTATCTACACCGGTGATACAAGTCAAAGTAAGTTTTATATAGTGATTGTTTCATTGAGAAGAAAAGGATGCAATTTGGTGAAAGTTTCCTCAACATCACATGCTTTGCACGATTAGAACAGAACCAAACTATCAGCAAGGAAGAAAGATGACAGAACCAAACTTAAAAACAATTACAGAAAACAAACCTTATGTTTTCCATCAACCATGGTAACTTTGAAAGGATGCCAGTCTGGATCCTTAAGATATTCCTCCCACAACGAGCACAGCTCCATTGCTCGGTCTTCCGCTTCTTCCTCTCTATACTTTCTCTTCATTGCTTCCAAGAATGGCTTACCATCTAGTTCTCCCATTCTTTTAACACTAATTGAGGAACGGTTTGGTATTTCTTTCAACCCCTACAAGTCCAAAATTAGTTAAGATATTGGTTCACCTTATGTTCGCTCGAATTGATCAGTTAAAACTTTTTAAAGAAAATTGCAGTTGAAGGTTAAACTACCCTCAGTTGAACCTTTCAAAGTAATTGGTCCCTAAACTTAACTAGAGTTTAGAATGAAGGCCAACGAAAGAACATCACGTTATATAACATTCATTCAAACTGTCAGAGAATTTTGTAGTAAAATATTCAACCACAGAAAAGTGTTATTAGTTTGTATTTTAGCCCTTAGAGTTAAACGTCCAAAGAATTTCCTGATGGATTTGACTAGGTTGTAAAATAAAATACACCCTTTTTCATATGCCATCAATTAATTATTTTGACCACTTGTTTCAAGTAAAAGAATCTTACGTCCGTAAACATGGGCACATGCATCAAAAATTAATCATACCATCGTGAATTTAATAAAATAGGAAAAAGAATCAAAAGTAATGGGTTTTTTTTTTTTTTTTGGGGGGGGGGGCTATAAATGAGGTAATTAAAATAAGAAAGACAAAACTTACGCTAATCAATTCCTTACGAGCTTCCTGTAGCTCATCATTGCACTTACGCTCCTTTATAATAAGAGTTTGATTCAGGGCATCTAAATCCTCATACTCTCCTTCCTTTTCTCTCAACTCTTTGTGTATTGCCTCCACCTTCTGAAGAACTTCTAGATCATCATCACCCATGTGCTTCATAACATTTAATGAGCCTCTTAGTCGCTCAATTTCCAGCTCAAGCGCTTGCTTTGCGTCCAGTTTCTTTTCCAGCTGGATTATTCTGTTATGGAGCTCCTCCTTTTGCCTCTGGATGAAATTAAATGGGTATATGTTAATTTTCTTCGCTCAAGAATTCATATGGAAATAACTTGGTTATTATAAAATACTTGAAAGCAACTTAACAACCTTCTGATCTCCAGCCAGTTTCAGTACTTTTTCGTCGGCCTTCTTTGTGCCAAAGCAGCCATTTCAAGAGAACTGTTTCTAATGGAATTCTGAAAGAACAACAGGTATCATCAGCCATCATGTGTATGCTAACATCATAAATGCACAGAACATCATGTGTATGCTAACTTCATTGTGAATTACAATGAAGTGAAAAATGCCAAACCTCTTCAAGCTCCTCAGCAAGCTTTTTTCTTTCACTATCGTTATCAGCCTCACGCTTCTCCAACTCCACGCCACGCAACTCAAGCTCCTTTTTTTGAGATTCCAATTGAGACTTAATTTTTTCGTGGTCATTAAAAATTCTCTGAAGGTGATCTCGTGAACTTGATTGGATCTTTTTAATCTCTACAAATACAGAGAGTAAGATGGCTTCAATTAAGTTTACAAAAAACACAATTATAACTTAAAAAATAATAGTAATAAAATAATTTATATAAATAAATAAATAACTAAAACATGACGAAGGATAAATGACAAATTTGAATCTGCTTTAAGGTTTACCCTTCTGACCCAGTACTAGCACTTTTGAAGAATTGGAATAGCTAGACACTTGATGAACCAAATTATATAAAAGATAGGATTTCAAATTCCAGTTTTGATACAGAACACAATCTAACCAAGCTGTACCTTCGTTATAAGTTTGATGGAGCTTATCATTCTCAGCCATCAAAACTTCAATGGAGTTTGTGGTTTCCCTACACTTCACTGCCATCTCTTCCAAGTGTTTGTTCTTTACCTCGATGATATTTGTAAGGTTAGATACAAGCTTATCTTGCTTTCTGGCTTCTTCCTCCATGATTTCAGAAATACTTTTAAGGTCTCCAATCTTCCGCAAGTGTTCTCCAACTATGTTGGTCAAGTTGTAGTCATCTCCGCGAGCAACCCAACCGTAAATACCAGATTTTTCATCATTCTTGGCATACCAATCCTTTTTCCATGACGATCTGCCTCATAAGCCCGCTCAAATGACAGAGCGTTATGGAAGCCAGGCCAGCCTTTGTTGAATTCTACAACAGCACAGCCCGAGTGACCTCTGTAATTCCACAGAGGACGCACTCGAGTCGGATTGAAGCCTCTTCTTATCAGCTCATCTCTCAGCTTGGATCCACTTCCTCCCGCATATCGCCCATCCTCAGTCTGTGTAGTGGGAAGGTTAACCACAATCCCTATCCAAGGCCACACAAACTTGTCATCGTTGTCACAACTAACAACCGGGGCATTACCCTTGCTCTCGCCCGCACCCGTGCCTGTGCCTGCACCTACACTCACACCATCACCCTCACCCGCGGGTTTGAGGTTCCAACTCCATCTGGTAAATCTTTCTCCAAAAATCTGGCCAGAGCCAAGTGTTCCGTCTTTTGCTTTACGCTTCTCTTGTCTGAAGAACTCTTTCCCACCCCAGAAGCATGTTGGAGTAGGTCTTTATACTGATAATTTTGCTTCTTCTTCTTCGGGCAATATGGGCAAGTAAAGGTCCCATCCCAAAGTCTAACATGATGTTTCCCACTCTTTAGCTCCTTGTAAGCTTCCTCAACGGAATCCTCCATTTCAGTGTCACTTACATCTGAATCGTCTGATGCGGTCGCCGAACTTCCCATTTCGATCTGAAAATCGAAACATGCACCGAGCTATGATTTTCAAACCTTTTTTTATGGGATAATCTCTATTGAATGCAATGTACTTGGGTTATAAAAACCTAAAGTTTAACCTCGTACAGATGTGAAAAAACAGACCACAATTGAATAAATATCACTGAAGCATTTCTCAGTTCTATTAGTTTGTTATTTTTGTTGTAATGTTTCTTCGTTATCATCGAGAAATGGATAATTAAATACCCGGAATTTCTTCATTCAAAGAGAATTCATTTCAATTCGTACAAAAACTCACAAATTTAATATAAATCAAAAATCAAAAAAATTAACACGACCAGTACACGAAAATATACCAAAAACCCATCATGCAAAACAAAATGCTGATCTAAATCGAGGCACCAGATAAGCGAGAACCGTAAAAAAGCAGAAAAACGACAATGTAGGAACGACATGCTGAACATGCAAGAAGAGAAAACGACCCAAAAATGGAGAAGAGCGAAAGAGGGCTAAAGTCCAACCTAGATCGGCAAAACAAAAAACCGCCTCTCGCCGGCGAAGAAAGAACCGACCGGCTCCTCGGAGGAGGAAATTGGGGGGATCTTTTGTTTTGTTTTTTTTTTTTTTCGGGGTGGGTTAGAATGGTGGTCAAAGGGGAGGGTGTAGGAGTGAATGAGAATCGAGAGAGCAGTGATAATTGAATTGAATTGGGACTGTGAAAAAGCTGAGGAAGACGACAAAAAAACAGGGGGGGTTCTGAGCTAGGGAAGTGTGTTGTGTGTATGTGTTTGGGAGAGGAGAGATTCTTCACTGATAAAAAGACACTGGGTGGGTGCTGTTTTACGCTGTACTTGATGTTTGGTGATTTGAAAGTCTGGAATGGTTTTTAACTCGCGCGAGGGATTCACGCGCACCCCATTGACGAAGATTGCGAGTGGGATTTGAGCTGCTTCATCCACGTTGCTACTTTTTCCACCCTCACCTCATCTTTTAAGTGGGTTGATCGAGTGTTTCATCCTCATTAAATACTTAAATTTGAGTAATTCCTACTTTTTTCACCCTCATCTTTTAAGTGGGATGATCGGGTGTTTTCATCCTCATTAAATACTTAAATTTGAGTAATTCCTATATTTTATTTCTTGAGATATTCATATATCATATGAAGAGATATCTAGTCTCGAGATTATCTAGATACGTAACCAATTGAATTGAGGCTTTATTTCGGGTGATGTTTAGAAAAGTGTTTTTCAAACCTCTTTTTTTTTTTTGGTTATTTTTCTTTAATTTATTATTTATTTTTCTAAATATTTTTTAAAAATTAAAACTTTAAAAATCCATAATTTTAATATTTAAAATCGAAATTGTTTGATTTTTTTTTTCAAATTATATATAATTTCGAGATGAACGAAATAAGATCTATATTGTTATTTTTTTAATATGTTTCAAGTTTTTACAATTTTTCACACCAAACAGTTTATTTTCACCAAATACACATTTCAAAACTCAAACTATCTCTAATCTCCAAAACACCGTCTTCAAACATGACCTCAAACGGGCCCTAAATTGAATTAGGATGTTCTCCTATTTTTTGCCCTTATTTCTTGCTTCTAAGCAACTACTCCAAGGAGAGAATAAAATATTTTGTGACCAACTAATTTATTTTGGAGAATATATTTAAGATTTGATAGCCACTAATTCTATGTTTGGATGACATATCCAATTTTTGAAATTGAATTTTTTTTTGTAAAAGAGTGTTTTTTTTTCTACTTTTTCCATCATTTTCTCGTTTTGAAAATGAAAAGTGTCTCATTTTTAAAAGTACTTTATACATTATCCTTTTGTAAAATGATAATGAATTTTTTTAAAATATTTTCACAATACACATTCTCACAACATTTCTTCTTACTTCAAATAACTTTTTGTTTTAAAAAGAACATATTTGTAAACATCCAAACACCATCTTATTCTCAAAATATAAAGACTTTCTCATTTAAAACAAGAAAATTTTCATGTTCGAAGATAGACACTAGATCCAAACAGGGCATAAATAATATACCTAACTTTAAATCAAGCTACAAATTAAAAAAAAATACACATTTCAAAGTTAGGAGATGAAAATATGTATTATAATTTATATGCCAAAACAGGTACGTTTTAATGGGCATATTGAACTAAGATCATCTCCGATGTATTTGAATATGTCAATTATATATTTGTTATAAAAAAAAATAAAAATAAAAGAGCGAAAAATAGTATTTTATTTTCATACTTATATTCCACTAGTATAATGCTATTTCAAATGTCATTTTCATTTTTTGTTGTCTTTATTATGTTTAGACTTTATTTGGTATTTAAGTTTAA
The DNA here is from genome assembly GCA_009761775.1 of Ficus carica. NCBI lineage: Eukaryota > Viridiplantae > Streptophyta > Magnoliopsida > Rosales > Moraceae > Ficus > Ficus carica. The sequence goes on along the minus strand of CM019742.1, from coordinate 5,093,281 downwards.
CTCCAATAAAATTGTACTTTTTATTTCAATTTTTGTCTTTTTCTGAAAAGTCATCAAAGTTATAACAAGTTTTTAAAAAGTCAACCAACTTCAATTTAAGTATTTCATCTCCAACCGGTGAACCAAATGCAAGTTTAGATATTTAAAAATATAAATATAAATGATTGTATTGAAAAATGAAAGCACCAATTAATAACAAGTAAAAAGTAAATTTGACGTTGGTTATATCTTCTGATAAATATAAAATTTACCAAATGATAAATTTGAGATGAAAAATAACATTCTATTAAATATATATATATATATTTTCAAATGCTAATATAATATAGGAAAATTAGATTATGTGACATTTTTAGTCACATAATCTTATAGATGGCGAAACTTTTTTTTTAATTTACCAAAATGATGTTTGTCATTTTTATAGATTTGATCAATCGGTGATTAATTAATGATCAATCAGTCATTGATTGTCCAAATTAACTATATTATGTGGTTAATCACTAATTGATCATTTAAGAAAATTAATTGATCATTTAAAAAAATGACATTCTAATTAATTTTTAAAAACTTTGACCGTTTGTTAAAAAAACTTCTTTAAAAAGTTATTTATTATAAATCACATATTTATATTGGTTTATAAATTTAGCATTATATTTGAGATGTTTTGACGACGTACTTTAGAGGAAAATCATAAATCTTTTTCTAAAATAAGGCTTCGTTTAGATCACGTGTTTATTTTTGAAATTTTTTATTTTATTTTATGAGAAGTCTTTTTATTTTAAGAATAAGATAATGTTTAGATGTGTAAAAAAATTTCTTTTTGAAACAAAAAGTTGTTTGGAATAAAAAGAAATTGTATTGGGAATAATATATTGTGAGAAAATTTTAAAGGATTATTTTCTTTTAAAAGTTATACTGTATAACATAAATTTAAAAATGCGATAGTTTTTTTTTTTAAATGAGCACACTGCCTTACCCACTTTTACACCAATAATTTTCTCTAGGGCGCGACTGTGGTCGAGTCTCTCCCCTCTGCTTTTCCCGGTCTCAGCTCTTTTTTCCCGTTCGATTTATCGCCGGTTGACCATATCATGGATGTCCCATTGTTTATCATAGACCTTACCTCATATACACTTTCCCACCCCAAGTCTTCTCCGTCGCCGGCAACCTTTCCGCCGCCGGCGACGGACGCCGACGATCCACCTCCGGCCCCAACTCAGGCCGGCCGCGACCCCTCTTTTCTCTCTCTTCCCCACCACCGGCCCCAGCCCCGGTCGACCGGCTACCGGCGACCCCCCTCTCTCTTCTCTTCCCCTTTCTCTCTCTTCCCCACCTCGGCCCCACCAGCCCCGACCCCAGCCCAGCCCCCCCCCCCGTCGGCCCCCAGCCAGCCTGGCGGCCCCACCCCAGGCCCCCCTCTCCGGCCTCCCCCCACCCCCCCGGCCCCCCCCGACACGCCCCCGACGGGACCGCCCACCCCTTCTCTCTCTTCCCTTCTCTCTTTTCTCCTCTCTCGCTCTCTTCCCTCTCTCCCGGCCCCCCCACCCCCGGCGCCTCACCCCCGACGGGATCCCCAATCCCCCTCTGTCTCTCTCTTCTCTCCTCTCTCTCTCTTCTCGCATCGGGGTTGTGAGGGGGGGCCGCGTGCCGGGAGAGAGAGAGAGGAGAAGAGAGAGAGGGAAGAGAGATGGGGGTGGGAGGGTCCCGTCGGGGGGGGGGGGGGGCGGGGGTTGGGGGACGTCGGGCTGGCTGGGGGGCCGGGGGGGCCGACGGGGGAGGGGGGGAAGAGAGAGAAAGGGGAAGAGAGAGAGAGGGGGTTCCGCCGGTAGCCGACCAGCAGGGGTTGGGGCCGATGGTGGGGGCCGGAGTGGGTCGTCGCGGGAGAAGAGAAGAAGAGAGAAAGGGGAAGAGAGAGGGGAAGAGAGAGGGGAAGAGAGAGAGAAAGGTGGTCGCCGGCGGCCAGCCGGCCGGAGTGGGGCCGGAGGTGGGTCGCCGGCATCGGGGTGAGTCGTCGGCGTCGGGGGTGGGGTCGTCGGCGTCAGTTGCTGGCGGCGGAAGGTTGCCGGCGACGGAGAAAACTTGGGGTGGGAAAGTTTATATGAGGTAAGGTCTATGATAACAATGATATACCCATGATATGTCAACCGTTCGATTAAATCTAACGGTTAAAAAAAGAGCTCTATCGGTAAAGTCATTTAAGAGAGACGCTACACCAGTCTTTCCCTTTATATATATATATTTTTTAATTTGGGAAATAAATATATCATCAAAACATAGAGGGAATTTGTCCTAAAAAAATAATAAATAAAAAATCTCCCTTGGGCCTCTCTAGGTCCTCATCCAGAATCAGTGTTACACTTTCCACGCATCCAACAGATCCCAAGCATCACGTCATCTCCAACCTTACAACGGTGGTGAGAGTCTCCACTCCGATAAGTTCGCCCATTTTCTCAGTGTTTTTAAGATAGAGCCATAACCAGGGCACCGGACATTGATTCACCATCAGAGCTCAGCGCCGGAGAAGATGTTCCCGCAATTCGGCGCGACGGCGGAGACTCTGAGCAAGGCCTCACAATGGTGTTCCGGATCGGCACCGACGCCCACCTCTACGACGACCCCGACGATGTCAGCATCGCCCCCCTCCTCGACAGCAAGTTCGACTCGAGAAGTGCGAAGCTCTCAAGCGCCTGCTCGCTCTCATCGCCCAGGGCTTCGACGTCTCCAATTTCTTCCCTCAGGTCACCATTTCGCTCTCGATTTGTTCTGTTTGGTTGATCGGAAAAGAAAATCACGAAAGAAATCGCGGAAAAATGAGCGGACTTTCTTAGCGGAAACGCAGGCAACCGGGAGAATCGAAGTAACATGAGAATGAATTCTACTAAGGTTGTAAGTAATAGAGATCTTTCTCCCGCGTTTTGGTGATGTTCGGATTGCATTGGAATTGCAGGTTGTTAAGAACGTGGCGTCTCAGTCCTTTGGAGAAGTGAAGAAGCTGGCTTACTTGTATTTGTTGCATTATGCTGAAAGTATGCTACTGTTGTGAAATTCTTGATTACTGAATTGATTCTGATGAATAATACGAAATATGATTGTTTTATATGTTTCTTACAATACGAAATATGATTGTTTTATATGTTTCTTACATGTGAAGTTAGGTTTTGATTACCTTCGTGTAGATCTGTTTGATGTCTTGATCATGAGGGTTTTCTTTTGCAAATTTAGGCGCCCCAACGAAGCGTTGCTGTCAATTAATTGTTTCCAGAAGGACTTGGGGGATCCGAACCCGTTGGTTAGGGCGTGGGCGCGTCGGACAATGGCGGGAATTCGATTGCACGTCATTGCACCTATTGTTCTAGTTGCAGTTGGAAAATGTGCGAGAGATCCATCTGTGTATGTACGGAAATGTGCGGCAAATGCACTTCCCAAGCTGCACGATTTGCGGCTAGAGGAAACGCAACCGCGATTGAAGAGGTCTGATTGGTTTTGTTTCCATTGACAAATTGATAATTTGTTCATTCCGAGTGGTTGAAGATGGTTTTCTGTTTTTTCTCTGTGACTGAGTATCTGTTTTTATTTGTATGGAAGATATTTTCTGTTATAAGCGAGTTTCGAAACATATTAACCAAGCCATAATCATGGAACGACATCTTCTTATTTTGTGTAAACTCATTATCAGAAGTTTGAAATGTCTTTGCATGGATTAGTAGGCGCAAGCGTGGTTATCGTGAAGTGCATTCCTTGTTTAGAAGCCAGTTTAAAATATATGTATGTCTTCTAGTGACACAACTTAGTGCGTCAATGAACAAGAAATGCCCACTCATGTCTGTCATGCTTAAGCATGTGCACGTAATCTATCATGGAATTCTTCTTCTGCCATATTTTTATTGGTTGTGAAGTTTCACTCGTACATGAATTTCCTGTCTAGTAATCATAATTTTTAGTTTTGCTCCCAGTTGCAGTCTTGCAGAGACCATAGCGTATAATTATGCTGCCGAGTATAATGGTCTCTTGGTGCTAGATATACCCGAATATGCAAGGAATTGTTTGTTTTAATTCCTATAACCTTGAGATTGTTCTGTCTCTCTGTAGGTTGTAGGAATGCTATTAAAGATCATTCACCGAGTGTTGTTGGAGCAGCAGCTGCAGCATTTGCTTCTGTCTGTCCTAATAATTTGCCTTGGTTGGAAGAAACTTTCGAAGACTATGTGAAATTCTTCCTGACGTGGAAGAATGGGGTCAGATAATTTTAATTGGCATTCTTTTACGCTATGTAGTTGCAAGGCATGGACTTGTTCGGGAATCAGTCATGTTTTCTTTGCACCATACTGAAGTAATAAATCTGAGAAGGGCAGCTCAGAATCAGAAACGAAGTTCACATTGGAGGAAGGAAATGGTGACATGGGCTGGAATTATGAGTCCGAATTGGCAAAGATGGTCTCCCAATGCTATATTGAAGGACCAGATGCATATTTATCTAGATCAAGTTTCTTAGACAAAGGTTCTTCAGAATTTAAAGGGGAGTGTTTTACATCTAGCAGAAGTAATGAAGATGTGAAGATCCTGCTGCAGTGCACGTCGCCATTATTATGGAGCAACAATAGTGCAGTCTTACTAGCAGCTGCCGGGGTACACTGGATTATGGCTCCAAGGGAGGATGTTAAACGAATTGTTAAACCTCTATTGTTTGTCCTGAGATCATCTAATGCCTCAAAATATGTGGTACTCAAAATAATTTCCTTACCTTCAGTTTTCTGAATTAATCGACGTGTGAGTATGTTAATATGGTCTAACTGCTTCCATACTAGCTTATTGTGTTCCTTGTCTGCATATTGCATTTTTTATTTTTCCTAGTTTAGTAATATTAATGTTGGAAAGGAGCATGAAGCCCTCCTTACCTCTTACACGCTATCTTTTAATCTGTTATCGTGTAAGTTTATGAAGATCTTGATTCGCTGCTTTTAAGTATGCATTTTGTTGTTTTGATATATTCCACTTTGTCTTTTTAAATATGCATTATATTGGTGAATGCTTCACGTACCTTTAGATGCCTTTTTTGTCCAATAATGTTAAGATCTCTTTTCTTGTCTATCATCTGTTATTTCTTTATCAGTTTTCAGAAGATATTGACAATGAAGATTGTATGATGGTTATCTCTATCAGGTCCTCTGCAACATTCAAGTGTTTGCAAAAGCAATGCCTTATCTCTTTTCTCCGTACTTTGAAGACTTTTTTATATGCTCTTCCGATTCCTATCCTATAAAAGCTTTGAAGCTGGATATACTGGCTTCTATTGCTACAGATTCGTCAATTTCATCAATACTCAAAGAGTTTCAGGTAAGTTTCTTCTATTTTTCTTTTCCCTAATTTATACGTACAACCTAGGATGAACCTATGTATACGTGTGTGTACATTTGTTTCTTGGTACATTATCAGAGAAGCTTTTGGTCTTCAAATTCAGCGAGTCTTGTTGATTATGATTTTTGTCCTGGGAATTGACACCTTTTGATTCAGTTGTCTGGTCCTGAGTTTTTGAGGTTACCACTCTAGTAGTACAATTAGATCGTCTTCTGTTTTTGAGAAAAAGGTAACTCGAGATGCAATGATTATCTGTTCTGAAATTATTTCTGATGCTAAGGTCTCTCCATATCACCAGTATTTATGCCAGTTCATAGAACTGATAAGAAACCAATTGACGAAAAATGTTCATCCTGATTCCTAAGCTAGTTTCAAGTTGTTCCATCTGCTGAAAGTTCAACCTACATGCACGGGTGCATAAGATTGTGCATGTTTATTTTTTATATTTGCTGCAAGCCCTGTTATTTTTAACTTCTGTTTTAGGCTTTCCATGTCATAAAGGTTCACGGATTCCATATTATGAAATTAAAATGATAGTTTATAGTTTTTCCAGGATTATATTAGAGATCCTGATAGGAGATTTGCTGCTGATACCATTGCTGCAATTGGTATCTGTATGCAACGACTTCCAAAGATGGCAAATACATGCTTGGAAGGGCTATTGGCTTTGACTAAACAAGGTTTGCTGGTTTTGAGAACCAAGAACATGTATTTCTAAATTTTGTTTCTCTTTTTATCTCACTAATTACTTCTGGTATTGCAGAATTTTTACACTAGTGACATTGGATCAATGGAAGGAGAAGCGGGGGTTTGGTTCAAGCAATATTGTCTATTAAATCAATCATTAGGCAAGATCCGCTCAGTCATGAGAAAGTATTCTTCTTTTCTGGTTTTTATGATAAGTTGTTTCATTTGTTTTTCATGTTTACTTTTCATCTCTGCCTAGCTTCACTAATTATTCAAGCAAATCTTTAGGGCAGAGATATAATATAAATGAGACCGAAAGAGTACTTGACATTTTGTGAATCTGTTTTTAGGAAAAAAAGATCTTTCTTGTTTGATGCTTCGGTTCATTATATTTTAGTTTCCAGTGGCTGCATCTCTTATATGCTTCTTCTTTGCTTAATTAAACTTGATAATACTTCAAGTTACTACGTGAAATCTTTGCTTACATGGCACCAGAATAAAACATTTTCAAGTGGAATCAAAGCAATTATGCATCTAAGCTCTGAGCTATTAGTGTTCAGTTTTTTTTTTTTTTTTTTTTTTTTTTGATAAGTAGCTATTAGTGTTCAGTTAGTTCTTGCCTCGAACCCCTAAGAACAGGGTGTGTACCCATTTCTGGCAAGATTGTAACTTTTATGGTGGCATTAGATTTTAACCTCAGGCATGCTAGTATATAAGTCCAGAGTTAAGAATCGGTTATACAGTTAAATATATCAGTTTGGTAATTCGGTGCCATTAGTCACTTGTATATTGGGTTGAGATACGTCTGCAGTTTTATTTTGATTCATCATCATGTCATTGCCATCTATTTTTCTTTATGTGAAACTGATTCCTGTTTATTTTGAAGGTCATTATACAGTTGGTTCGTAGTTTGGATTCAATAAAGGTACCTGCAGCTCGTGCAATGATCATTTGGATGGTGGAGAATACAAACTCTTTGGGGGAGCTGATTCCGAGGATGTTAACCACAGTACTTAAATATCTCGCACGGTGTTTTACTTCTGAAGCTTTAGAAACAAAACTTCAGATTCTTAATACTGCTGTCAAGGTAATTAGAAACTAATCCTTCTTTTACGGTAGAAACTATTATTATTATTTCTTGCTGTAAGAGTCATTTATCATTGTCATGTATCTCTTATCATTTCAGATTGTTTATACAAGATTTTCTTTTCCGATATTATTTTGTGTTTTTGTTATTTTAAGCGTCTTCCTTTAGGTTCTTTACTTTTTTCACTCCTAGATTGATTTGATTGGTGAGGATCTCAACGTTACTGGCACCTGTTATTTCAAGGTTCAACTTGTCTTTTTGTAGGTTTTATTATGTGCAAAAGGCGAAGACATGTTGACATTTGAAAGAATTTTAAGCTATTTGCTTGAACTGGCGAAATGTGACTTGAACTATGATATTCGTGATCGAGCTTGTTTTCTGAAGAAACTTCTATCATCCTATTTAGACTCCCGTGGGGGCAGAAGCAGAAACAGATTGTCCACCTGAAAATAAGGAGTTGTCACGTGTACTTGCAAAATCCATACTTGGGGGACAAACAAAATCATTGATTCCTGAATCCAATAATCATCGGATTTATCTTCCTGGGTCATTATCGCAGATAGTACTTCATGCTGCTCCAGGTTATGAACCTCTCCCAAAGCCTTGTAGTTTAAAAGGTGATGATCTGGATATAAATGCAACAGGGGATCAAGCCACTAGTGATCCCTCATATCTGATGATGTTGACTCCGTAACTGGATCGTTGGATGAAGAAACTGCTTCTCAGTACAGTTCACAGCACTCTAGCACAGGTTCCGGTGGCAGCTATGGCAGTGATGAAACTGGTTTGGAAAGAGAAGACGACGACAACACTATCCATTGATTCAATTATCAGATCCTGGAAATACTTGCAGAGTGCAAAATCATGCTTCTGAGACTGGTTCTGCTGATTTCGGGGAATTGATGTCAAAGAGCGCTCTAGATTCTTGGTTGGATGATCAGCCTGGTTTTTCAAATGTGAATTCTTCAGAGCCAAGTCCAATCAATAGATCTTCGGCAAGAATCTCGATTGGAAATATTAAAGAAAAAATAAAACGTAAAAGCTACGTGCTCTTGGATCCAGTGAATGGAAATGGCCTAAAGGTGGACTATTGCTTTTCATCTGAGATTTCAAGCATCTCCTCTCTACTTGTTTGTGTAGAAGCTTCCTTCAAGAACTGTTCAACGGATCCTATGTCTAGCATAACTTTAGTTGATGAGGAATCTAACAAAGTCTTGGATAATGCAGATCAATCTTCGACTCTGACTGAGAGGTGATATTTTTGGGAAACACTGATAATTCTGAACTATGCTTATTTAAGAAAGTTAGTATTTTTGTTTGCTTGCTTGTGAATTTTCGTGCTTGTGACATCACTTCATTATCTGAACCATTTGTTGGTGACGCCCTAAATGGTTCGTGCCTCAAACGCACTGGAAAGTGGCAATCTTTTTAGTCTGGTTGATTTTTGTTTTTAATCGTCGAATAAGATAGCTATTCCAAGTTAAAACATTCACGCTTTAAGTTGGTCTGAGTTTAATATAAAGCAGCATTGTTTTTCTTTTTCTTTCTTGTTTGTGTATAAATCTTGGAACCTAGGTCATATTTGTTTCTTGGTGTCTCATCTTTGTAGCTTAAGTAAGGTCTAATTTCTTTCTAACTTGACTTGATGTACAGCTCCGTGACATCTCAAGATGATGTGCCAACCTTGGTTTCCAAGGACGAGATCACTTCTCTGGAACCTGATCAAACAACGACAAGAATTCTCCAAGTTCGTTTCCATCACCATCTCTTGCCTCTAAAGCTGGCTTTGTATTGTAATGGGAAGAGGCATCCTGTCAGATTATGGCCCGACATTGGATTTTTTATTAAAGCTGTTCCCCTGGAACTGGATGCCTTCATAAGTGATGAGTCTCATCTAAAAGGAATGTTCGAATGCACGAGGAGGTAAGCGACTCCGTTTTTGTTTTCTTTTTCTTATTCCTCCAATCCTTTTTTTTTTTTTTCACTTTTGGTTGGTTATTGTTTAAACCAAGGGCGTGCTAATTTACATGAATGGGCAAGTGAGAGATATGAGTGTTTCACTTTCTCATCTATTCACGTATTTACTTATAAAATCAGGAATTATGATTTAGTGGGGCTCACATTAATTCGGAAATGAGAAATGCAAATCATAACTTCCCCATATTCCTAAATTTAGTATATACTAGAAAGGGAATTAGATCCTGTTCTACTTTCTAATAGATAAGTAAACTTTAAAGAAGGACCCAAGAATAATATTTTTATTTTTTTTCTTTCCTTTCCAAGCCAGTTGTCTTTCTCAATAAACATGCCTTGGCATTCATAATGGTGTCTAGGGGCTGGTGTTCATTTGGCTGGTCAAAATGGTTCTTGGATATGGTACTATGACTCGAGCTTATTTCCCTTAATACACGATTTAAAGATTTGTGAAAGAACGATATAGAAATAAGACGAGCAAAGTTTAACGTTTTATACTCAAAGTGGTCTAGACCAAATTTACAGAGTCGAACCTATACAAATGGAAGCATTGCTAGCTTTACCCTTTATTCAGGTCAAAATATTCAGAATGATCTTTTTTCTGCTAGACAGAACAGAGATTTCAAGTTTTCAATATGCCCCTTCTGTTTTATCTTGTATAATTGCCATTCTAAGGTGGTTATCTTGCATTATGTGCAACAGTTGCATCTTCAGCGACCACATCGGGGGACTCGAATAAGGACAAAGACGAGGGCTCATTAGTAACAACAGACAAATTCCTTGAGATCTGCAGAAGTCTGGCATTGAAAATGCTAAGCAATGCAAACCTATTCCTCGTATCCGTGGATATGCCAATTGCTTCAAATCTTGACGATGCATCAGGTTTGTGCTTACGGTTCAGTGGCGAGATCTTAAGCTCCTCAAAGCTGTGCTTAATCACTATTACTGTTAAGGTAAATGCTGGGAGCCACTCAACATATCTGTGAAAGTCAACTGTGAAGAAACCGTATTTGGCTTAAATTTGTTGAATAGGGTCGTGAATTTCTTGGTCGAGCCCTCTTCTTAGTTAGCAAGATGGTAGACAAACTCTGATTTTTGTCGTTGATTTGGAAATAGAAAACAGGAAGAACATGTGTGACTTGGTTGGTTCAATGTGTGATTGCCTTGTGTTGTTGTAAATCTAAGGGCCCGTTTGGAATACCAATGGAGTTGGGAGTTTTTTTTTATCGGAATTAGTGAGTGTTTGAAAATGTAATTGAAAAGGAATTGTGATATGGATAAGAAAGGACAAAAGAAGGTCATAAAAGATGCAAGTTTTGTAAAAGCGACATTAGAAAGTGTTAAAGTGTTATACATTCTGATTATTATTATTATTTTTTATTTTTATTTTTTATTTTTTGGTGGCCATCAAGGGAAATTTAAGTTATGAGGCAACTTCATCAAAAAAAAAAAAAAAATAAATAAATAAATAAATTATGAGGGTCTTTTTGATATAGTTTTTTTTAGTTATTTTTACTTTCTGAGTCCACAAGCTGTTTCTGAAAGTGTTTGAATGAGTTATCAGAAGTGCTTCTAGTCTCTAAAAAACCTTCATGTCAAAGTTTTAAAAAAAATTGATTTTATGAAAAAATTGTTATGAGTAGACTTTAAAATTGTTTTAGAGTTTTAAGTTAAATAGTATAAACTTAGTTTAATATTTTAATTACTTGGTAAAAAACTTTAAAGTCATTTTGACTTCAAAATTTCTTTCAAAATTGTGGTTTTCAAACACTTTAAGAAACTGTAATTTTTAGTTTTATCTCTACTGATAAAAAGCAAAAGTAAATACTCAGTTAAACAGATCCTAAAAATGTAAAAGATGTCAAAAAAATTAAGTGGTTTTTAGTATTTATACACTCATTTGAGTGTAGATTGAACTACTCCACCTTCTTCAAGTTATTTTTGAAAAAAAAAATGTTAGAAGTATCAACCTGTAGTGGACAATTTTTCCTATTTAAATTTAATTTAAAAAAAAAAACGTAAAACCTGTAGTGGATAGTCAGAATGATACTCTCTGAGTCAATTGCGGCCAACAATACCCATGGATTTTTAGGTACCCACTTGCACACGAGCATCCTTGTACAAGGTGGTGCTCCGATTCAAATTAGTACATGTCGTTTCTTGAAATGAACGACAACAAAACTTAAATGAGAAACCCGATACATCCTATATTCAACTTTCAGACGGCAAAACTTTAGAACAAAAACGACTTGCTGCCATGACTTAGAGCAACGTCCAAGCAACGGAAACGACGTATCGATTTTCATACAAAAACGAGAACACCATGTCCTCGTAGTTATAAACTTAATAATAAGAACACCAACCAGTCGTTATTGTAAGAGTTAATTACATGTCTTAATTATCCTTTCAAGGAAAATACTACATGTCGTTTCTTACGATCAACGTGTTTTCCTTGTAGAAAGGATCTGCCTACAAACTAAAACTGTAAACAAATAACCAAGTGTCATAGCCGTGCTGTGATCAGCTTATTTGCTAAATTCCATTCCAAAAATCATCTAAGTTTAGGCTTATTTACAGTGCACGGATATTATTAAATCTAAAACAAAACATGAACAAGATTATCATGAATCCTTAAAACATGAAAGAATTAACTTAATTAGTACTAAAGTGTTTTTATATCCATGCACGTCACTTGGCACATGAGAAGCTAACAGAGGGCAACAAGTATCGGAACTCGGATTCATAAGGCTGAACTTCCACCATTTTGTTAATAGGTGACCTTGCTTCCCCATTCACGCACTCCATTATCAATCTCTCAACGATCCAGAACGCGGTAATTGGCTGTAAATCCATTCCAGTAATGACTCCATGTCGTCTGCGAAATCGCACATATGCCATTGAAGAGCTCGGGACGACAATCTTTTTCCTGCTTGTAACTCCAACCGCAGCTTCCAAGTACTCCACTTTCGCTCTCCTCCATTTCGTTTGCTATGTTCTCTGGGGTGTAGACCCTTAACTGCATAGTAAAAATCTTTGTTTGATCAAACTTCTTAGGAATTATAAAAACCAAATTTTAGTACGAGCAGTGTTAGGAGCCATAGTAGTGTCTAGGCAACACTCCTTAGCAATAAAAGTGGGCTCCACGGGACTTTACAAATAAAAGCCTACTTTTTATTAGTTTTAGTGCTGATATACTGGATGAATTATGATTTTTTGTATCAGTTCACCTGAATTTATGAGTGTTCGGTAACTTCATGCTCCTTGATTTTCACACAAATGCACTGGAAACTTTTGGTTGATTGACAAGTTAAATCCCGAATTTTTTTTTTTTTTTTTTTGGACATTTGAGACCTTAATTGCCGTTAGTTATCAATTGGACTGCACTGTCAAGGATTGTCAAATTTAGGGGTCCTAATGTCAAAATTAAAGTATAACATCCAATTTGCAAATCACAAAAAGTTCAGGGTGGGTGTATAGTGTAGATTACTATATATGAATCAATAAAGTGCTAATTTGATACACTTACTGCTGGTGAGACCAAGTGCCACGCATAGCGCAAATGTAACATTAGGCTCGGGGTACCCCAGACCATAGGCAATGTCGAAGTAACATTTCTTTCTCATAAGCAGGTCCCTTCTATCAAATTGGATATGAATCAATTAGGAGAAAATTCAGAAGACAAAAAAAATAAAAATAAATAAATAAATAAATAAATAAAACACCATAAGAAATTCTTAAGAAGGCTAACGATCAATAATTATTAGATATCCTCGTATTTTTCAAGATCTTTCAATTGGTTGAGAAATAACAAGTGCATGATGATCTATATGGGCTCGAGAGAAAATTTCTTGTCTGACTTACATGTTTTGATTCGGAAGGATACCGGAGAATAAAGTGCTCGATGGCGAGGGCATTCAGTACTATCCCGCCCACATTTAGTGTAGCCTGGCTCAAAAATAAGGCCTTGTTCTATCAGGGTGACATGATTTGAGAGAACTACTTTTGATGGTAATGGTGATTATATACTATACTTCGAAGTTGAATTTCCACATACCTTGTTCATCAATGCCAGCAACTTCTCCTGTGTGGAAGGCAGACCATGTTCCAGAAATGCCTGAGAATTTTCAAACAACAGAAAAATGCCAATAATAAATAACCATCTTTGACATCTAAACATATATATATTGCTTATATTGCATTTAGGTGTCTTACAGTACATGCATTATGCAGGCATTGTAGATGTTGATCCAGAAAGCTAACTTCTGTTTGTATGTCAAGAAAGTTAAGTCCAAATCACACAGCTTATGCATCAAACCCCTGGATTCCACCGTCGAAAAAAGATATAGTTAGAACTCAAGTATAAGCAACTGATGTACCAAAAAAAAAAAAAAAAGGTCATCAGTGAAGACTTTGAGCAAACCTTAGTTTTTTAATTCCGGTCAAACACTGAGAGAAGCGGCCGATATCTAAAGATGAGCTGGTGATTTGAATGAAGTTCTTGTAGGGGCCCACATCCCTTGTGGAGCCATCCAAATCTGAGAATATTCCGAAAGGGTCAATGTTTGAGGAGTTGTAGTTGAAGAGAAATGTGGGAGAGTATTTGCAGTTGATCACGAGGTCTTTCCTCGACGAACCCTTTTGAATTCATGCACGAGAGAGTGATTTTTTGGAACGTTTGCAATACGATCCTTCTTTAGGCCAGAGATGTCTGGTTTAGCTCAAGAAATATGCCTATTACACACTTGAGCAATTCTTCCGAGACTTCGTTTGGCTTCATTATGCCACTATGAATTTTCTACCTTGCCCGGTTTGTTCTCCTTCCTTCAACTCTCCTTATCTCAGTAATTTCTCCTGCTCAATTGCACACACCAAATAGGAAAAAAGACTATTAAAAGGATACTTCAATTGACTTCTTAATTTTTGTTTAGGCATCGTTTGGAAAATTCGAAATTTGATGAGTGTAATGAAACAAAGCATTATCGGGTGTCCCCGAATTGACAGAAACATAGCATTCTCATTGACAGAAACATAGCATTGTCATGTTACTTGAAGATTTTGATTGTTTCCTTTCAAATTATTTTGATTTTACAAACAAAGACCAGCAAAACACAAAAGTTACCCGAGGCTTAACTTGGTTTGGTTGTTTTCTGATTTTCATTTACATACATTAACAATTCAACGTATCTTACCAAGAATTACAAAGCAAATGTACCATGTTTTACAAAAGAAATATAGACTCACTCTTTCCGCTTTCGGTAAATGAAATATACAACAAACACAACGTTACAAAGGCCAAAACGGCAGGCCTTGATTAATAGCAATTTTGCTAATGTGGAAAAAGGAGTTTACTATTTGATGCATTGGAAGACAAGCTTCTGACATTCGAAGCAGAACTCAACGATGCTCTTCTATCACCGTCACTCTTCTTTCCTCAAAACCTCGTACTTATGCGATCTAGACCGTTGATCGATGAGCACTGACCGATGATTCACCGCTTCGCTTAACAAACTATTATTAGTCTGCTGCAAAAGCCTCTTTTTTCTGTCTTATCTCCCATTCTCTGTCCTCGACTCTCTCTTGGTACAACTGCAGCTTCAGCTCATCAACTTTTCTTTCCAAACATATATCTCCTCCTCTACCATTACCAGTTCAGAAAGTAGCACCTGAACCTGCATTTCACACAACACTCTTAATCTTTCAATACATAAAAAATACAAAGATAATACTGAAAACTGCCCTCGTATTTTACCAAAATGTTTGCCTTACATCTTATATTTTTCAAGAATGCTACACAGATATTCAATCTTTTACACATCCAAAGGGGAGATACAATTTTACTATCTCTATTCCTTATATACAAATTCATGAATATCTATATATATATATATATATGTACGTATGTATGTTATCAGTGGAGTTATAGTGAAATATGTACATGAGGTGGAAGAAGAACGAGGAAAGGCATGGAAGTGAAAGCATAGAAACACCGTCCAGAGCATATTGCAGAACGTTTCTAAGCGTTTCCTCTCCTTCTAGTTCTGCTTGCAACTGCTTAACCTACAATAGAAAATGTTTTTTAAATATTGTATATACTTTTATCATGTCAAAACATGGATTTTGGATTCAAATAGCAAAATCCCAGATGGGAAAACCGATATACATATATATATAAATATATATAAAGAGTCATAATGAACAACACCTCTTCCTCGAGAGCAAGTCTCCTCTGCTGCTGATCTTCACTTCTCTGCATCAGAAGTTGCTCGAATTTCATTATAGTGTTTTTTTTTTCCCCCTTCTTCTAAACACAAAGAAATGCCAGCTTTTGATGAGTGGAAGATGAAGAGCCATGAAAAGAAGGGTCTTATCTAGACCGAAAAAAATGGAGGTGGTGGTGGAATCGTGGGCGCCATTAAAGGTTAGGTGGGAAAGAAAAAACAAGAGGGAAGGAAGCCAAAGAAGGAGGGAAAATCAAAAAAAAAAAAAAAAAAAAAAAAAAAAAAGAACTGCGGTGGAAGTATACGTAGTGGATGGGAAATCACATGAAATCTCTTCTTCTTGTTCTGAGTTTGAGAGTTTTTTATTTTTTTTATTAATTTTTTTTTTGGGTGATTTAATTAATGTTTGCAAATTGCAGGTGTTGGCGGGTTGGGAGTTGGACGACGTGAAGCGCATGAACAGGGGAAGCTTAAGGTTGGGGAAAAAAAAAAGGTAGTGACATAAATAAGCCTTTTTTTTTTGTTTTTGGCAATGATGCCCCCCGAATTTATCATACATATACATTTTGTCTTTTAAATTTTTAATTTTAAAATTTACTTCTCTAAATTAGAATGTATAGTAAAACACCCTCATTTTATAACGGTGTTTTATTTTTTATAATGAAAATTGATCCATGACTTATACATCGATCATAAATTAAAAGCAGAAGTAATCATTTTTACCTATTTTAATCTAAATTTATTGGGTTTAGAATATTTAATATTAGTTTTATGAAAATTAACAATTTTGAATTAACTTCATTTGAGTATAAATTTGGATTAAATATTAATTTAAATGGACCTTCATGCTCTTAATTATAATCCATGTATAAGTTATATATCAATTATATCATCAAAAAATTAAACATCGTCATCAATTGATAATATTTTGCTACATGTTTTCAAGTTCATAAATAAATTATTTTTAAAAAATTGAAGATGTAAATTGCAAATATGTATTAAATTCATAATATACCGATTAAAAAAAAAAACCTCATATATATAATAAACGAACAATTGCAGTAGGCATATGAAGAGTTAAAAAAAAAAAAAAAAAACAAAACAAAACAAAAAAAAAAAAAAAAAAAAAAAAAGGAAGAGTTTGTTGTAGTCGTACACAATTACCAAAATCTATCTCTTAATTATCAGGATTTTTTTTGGGTCAAATTACAGTACATAGCATAATTTACAGCCACCATTATACTAAGTAGCATGTTTTTGATATAGTTGGAGAGAATAACATACTTCATATCTAAAAACTTTTTATTCCTGAAATACCGATGTTAGCAGAGTCGTCTTCCATCATTGCCATCGCAATAGAGGTCCTTGATCTCGCCGTTCTCTTCGTCGTCGTCATGAGACACACTATTTCGTCACGTACCCGTGGAGATGGTTACAAGGAAGCTTCTTCGTCTTCCATCCATCATCAACGTCGTAATGAATGTCCTTGATGTTGTCGTTCTTTTCACCGTCGCCAACCAACGTTTCTATCACGCATAAGTAGAGATGGCTACAACGAAGCTCACACGATTTCGCCCCAAAAATTCACTCCCTTAGTAAATTATTCGTGCCACATCATTGTACTTACATGATATATCAATTTAATAAACAATTGACATTTAAGTGATTTGTCAATGTTAATTTTGTTTTAAAATTCCTAGTCACCATCTATTTGCTAATATTTCTTCCGCTGTCTTTTTTTTTCCTGAAAAGAAAATTACCAGGATATTTTTGTTGGACATATATATTTTGGTTGAAATTAAACTTCCGAACATATAATAAGAAAAGGAATTAGCAAAAAAATACAAAACAATCCATTGCAAGAACGCCGTCTGTGGGAATCGAACCCACGACCACGTGGTTAAAAGCCACGCGCTCTACCGGCTGAGCTAAGACGGCTGGGTACAGCTTGATGTGCTATAAAAGTTTAAACTTGATTGATTACAAATCTTTTTCTTTTTCTCCCCCCAAAATATATATATATATATATTTCACGATGAAAGAGAATTGAAAACCGAAAATTATGCAACAGAAACGCTAGTAGGAAAATTGAGCCATTGATTTGTATGATTACTTATTACTATCGTATTCCACGATGTGAAAAATCATGACTTTGAATTCAATTTAAATTTTAAATTTTAAATTTTGTTTATTTAAAAAAAAATTCGAAGTTGCTTGTTACTTAGGCTCCCTTTCAACCATTACTATTTTGTAGATTTGAAGGATAGTGTTGTTTTGTGCCTGTGTCTTGGAGGGATGCAATGAGAATTTTAGTGATATTTTTTGTTTCGAAATGGTTTGAAATTGTTTGATATTATTAGCTTTACTGATTTGGCTTTGGTAGAAGTGTGTTATTTCGGGTAAGTATTGCTTATTGCATCGACGTATTTAATTTTGTAGTTTTTATTTCCATGAAAAATTCAAAGTGGAAATATTCAAATTTTAAAACTCTACATATTTTTAGCATGACCTATATAAATGGAGGATGCAATAAAAGAGACTTTAATAAAAGACTACCTTTTAAGTAGAACATATACCAAAACAACATAAAATTTTCTATTTTTCGCAGAAAATAGAATGCATTTGCGCCGTCTGTGGGAATCGAACCCACGACCACGTGGTTAAAAGCCACGCGCTCTACCGGCTGAGCTAAGACGGCTTAATTAATCCAATGTTGATATTTTAAACATCAAAACCTTAGTTAAAGATACTCGTTTCATTGTTTGTTTGTGTTTTTTTTTTTTTTTTTTCATATATATATATTTTTCTCTGTTGAAATGTTTTCTCATACTTTGTCATCATGACTACGTTTGTAAACTACTTATATCAGGACAAACTTACTTGGCAATTGTAAACATTGATAAACGACACAACTTAGTGGTAAAATTGTCTGAAAACGTATGTAGAGTAAAATATCATATGTAACTACATTTTTATTCAAATCTACTAATTTTATATTGTCTCGGTTGTTTTAAAAACGAGTTGGAAAAGAAGCATTTAAGGCTACAAAATATTAGATAATATATAGGGTTGAAATTTTATAGAGATTTTCTTCAATCGCAACTATATTTTTCTACTATCAATAGGAATTATAATTTTAATCGTTGATTTTACTTTTCAATGGTCATATATTTATTAGTGTACACATTAAAAATTTTATAACATATGATATAAATTACTTTATTTTATAGATCAAACTATTAAAAATTTACTTTAGCTACTAAACTGAAATTATTATTGTATAAATCTCTAATTTCATAAAGATAAATAAAAGTGTTCATATCAACCATCGATGAGAGAGAGAGCACTATATTGCCTCCTCCCTTTAATAAGCGAAAGCTCACCATGAAATGGAAATACAATAGATGTATTATTGAAGATTAAGATCACACGAAAGAAAACAACTCGTAAAAAAAAAAAAACAAAAAACAAAAGGAAAAAAAAAAACTAACTAATTAACTAACTAAACTAAGCATAATTTCATGCTTCTTTTTTCTTTGTGGGCCTCGAACTACAAGAATTAAACAAATTAATTGAACACAAGTATTTATGGATAAAAAAAGCTAAAAGAAAAAAATGAATTTTCCACTACAACTAGAAGAAATCCACAAGGAAATTCTTGTTCACCCTACACAGAGAGAGAATGAAAAACTAAACAAATACTGAAATACAATAACATAAAAACTAAAAAAGCACTTTGTTTCTTTCTGAGCAGCTTCTACATAAACTAAAATTGCTCTCCTTCCATCCTCCAAACTTGTGACCACTCTCCTCTTTCACCTACAACAATATGCAAACAATAAAGCATGATCAACCACTCTTCCGAAGTACTTAAAAATAATAAATAAATAAATAAATAAAAACCTAACCAATCACCAAAAACCAAACAATCCTAATATTTTAAAAGATCCTTCTATGATTAGATATTTTATTTTACACTATCGATAAAAATTAACTTTTTAATTATTAAATGTTTAACAGTCTAATTCATAGGTGCTCGCATGTAAAATAAAACCATTGGAAAACTAATCAAATGATTAAAACAACTGTTCTTAATCGAAATACAAAGTGAAATATCTGATAGATTATCCATTACTTTCTGGATGTCCTTTTTTTATTTTGTTTTAAAAAAAAGGGTAAAAAAAAAAAAAAAAAGGAAAAATACCTTGAGGGTAAAAGTAACTCCAACTTGCATCTCTCCACGGTAAGCTTTGTCCTTGTCAACGACACTGTATTTGAGAGAATGCATATCAGCAGTTCCTTTCTCAGCTCCTAGTACCAATAAATCCTCCACATATATCCTGTTTCCCACAATTACTCGAATTAAATTAAAAACAAAATAAAACTTGTTTTCCATAACCAAAACAAATCAAACAAGGAAAAAAGACACAATTCCATTAGCAATTCACTTAAAAAAAAAAAAAAAAAGCTGTCACACATTGATTGCAACATCAACCATACATGTGGGGCAATTCAAAAGGAGGCAATTATAAAGGGTATTGTGATATATATATATATATATATATATATATGGCAGTTTCTTACGTGGCTTGACCAAGGAAATCATCAGAAGAGAAGGTGTCTTTGTCGAAGATTTTGAGGATAATCTTGTAATTGTCACCAGAACCTGGATACTCGGCCCTGAAGCTGAACTTCTCGTTCCATACTGGACTCCCACCTTGCCCTGAAATGTGCACCGTTTTTGAGATTAAACCAACTAACTTTTTTTTTTCTTTTTTTTTTGTTTTTTGTTTTTTGTTTTTTTTTGGCAATATTACTATCAATGTATAATATGTTTTGTACAATAACTTAACTACTTTTGACTGCATTAATGTTTGAATGTATACTGTTTTGGAATAAACTACTTGTGTATAATCAGTATAATACAATACTTTGTAGAGTTACTTAACCACTTTTGAATAACCAAGATTAAAATTATCCAAGGAATATATCCCGGCCAAAGTTTCATAATAACAACGAAAACATAGAGAGAAAAAAAATTCTTTTCTTTTCTTTTTCTTTTTCTTTTTCCTTAAGGGATAGTCATATTATACATCCCACATCATTATTGGGAAATTCTTATTATTGTTTTTGAGATATATACTTAAAAAAAAAAGATTTAGAATAATTAACTCTAATATCTATTTTTAAGTTTCACCTTTGATGAATTATCATTATTTTATTAATATGATTCTCATATCAATTAAAAGTATCTATCACTAAAAAATAGCAACTCATCGTCACGTGAGTTAATATTAAAAATTGATATTAGAATTTGTGTCTGTAACATTTTTTTTCACCTTTCTATTTATTCAAATATTTCAATTATATAACTAGGCCTTTGATGCTAGGCAAACATTTGGGGAGTTTGGAACTCCAACTTTAGTTGGATTTATTTATTTATTTATTTATTTTTTGAGTGATTGTTGAAAATGTGTGTTGGTTGAAATGTAAATTAAAATAAACTGAAATATTTAATACTTTAACAATATGAAATTTTATTCAGAAAAAAATATAAATATTATTTCATTTCTGTTATCATAATTATAAGTATTTTAACATAAAAATTATCTCATTTCGATTTTGAAATAAAAAAAATTATTAATTTTTAACATATCAACCTTTTGAAAAGTAGAAGAGAGAAATCAGATGTGATTTGAAATTGAGTTAAAAGAAAAAAAAAAAAAAAATCCACCAAACTCCAACTAAAATTGGAGTACCAAACGCCCTAAACATTATTGTCGTTTGTCTTTTAGCCTTGATTAATAATAGACAACAACTTAACCACTGAGTTCTCATTAAATGTTTATTAATTCGTAAAGGACATCTAATAAATGAAACAGGCATAAACGTCCAAGAGTAGACAAAATGTATTGCATTAATCCGAGTCAACTTCACTAAGAATTTGCCTAATCCACCATCTAATTAATTATGCCGGGGCGGCTTCAACTGCCTATCTTTGTTTTTTCGTAATTAATTTTCAGGCTTTATCAGAGGAGTTTCTTTGACTTTATTAATACCTATTATAATATGTTGGTCCTACGAAATAAAATTCTTTTTCTTTTTTCCATAATTTATTTTTAGGTTTTATCACAAAAGTTTCTTTGACCTATTATAAAATGTTGGTCATAGAAAATAAAATTCTTTTATTATTTTATAAAATTCTTTGACCTATTATTTTCAGAATTTATCACAAGAGTTTATTTTATTAAATGAACCTGATTAGAACTCCTCATGCCTAACGTGTCTAAACCCACCATTAACTATGAAATGTGTCTCTTTGCTGGAACTTAAGAGGATAGTATGAGCCTAATTCACATATAAACACGATGATAGTCTTGTAACTTAACGACATCGAATGAATTCGTAATTCATAATTTAACATCTTAACCTATTATCATATGTTGGTCACTAACCTCGGGCAACGCTGCTCTTGTGCTCTTGGCCTTTGTACTGAATCACGATATAAGGATCCATATGACCTACACAAAAGAACCTTAATAATTCAATAGACTGATAATGAAGAAACATACAAATAACAAGAGAAATAGACAGTTAAAAAAGGAAAAAAGAAGAATGTCATAAAAACAACTCTTGAAAAGAAAAACAAAAACCCCCATCAAAGCGCATATTTTGTTTGGGGTTGTTTGTGAATGAATTACATCAGCGCCTAAAATCCAAACACCCAGAGAGTAATATATATCTATATATATATATATATAGAGAGAGAGAGAGAGAGAGAGAGAGAGAAAGTACCAGGAAATCTGTGTCTCCAAGGCCCTTGGCATTCACCAGCAACACCTCCATTATCCCAGTTGCCATCTCTCTTCTGTCTCTGTGTAAGTCTCTCTCAGCTCTTTCTTTCTTTCTTTCTCTGTCCTTAAGAATAAGAATTTACGCTTTTGATAAGATTTTTAAGTATTGTGCTATGTCAAAAGACTCTGATAAGTGTTTTATACAAGCAATGGAAGGAAGTCATATATATATATGTATATATGTATATATATATATAGAGAGAGAGAGAGAGAGAGAGAAATGGAGGGGTGATGTAGTGACGGTCGTTGAAGCTTCCGAAAATGCACAACAAGTCACGGTCAGCCACCTCAGACTAAGCCGCCAAGTCTTCCCTCAATTTTAAAAGTATTGTTATTATATTTCATTATGTGGCGTTACAGAATTGACTGGTGTGATTATGACTGCTAATACAGTATTACAACTTGTAATCACAACCCACAATTTTTTTTTTTTTTAATGAGTAGGAACACCAACTTTTTTTTTTTTCCCCCGCTCAAAAGGACACCAACTCTATCAAACTACCCTATTCTTACTGGTTGTATTCTTGCTCAAAACTTAGGGTTGATTTGATTCGTATGTTTGCTTTTTTAAATGAAAATTTTCTTCTTTAAAATAAGAAAGTCATTTCATCTTATGGGTGTTTGTGGCTTGTTAGTCTAAACTAACATTTCAAACTTTTTTTTGTCTTTTCCTCAAAAATTTTTGTCTTTTTCCTAAAAAGTTTTTTGTCTTTTCTGAAAAGTCAACATAATTTACTATTTAAACTTAAAAATCTTAAACTCAAACTTATACACCAAACACCCCATAATTTTGAAATGGAATTTGGATGTGCAAACAAAATTTTCTTCTTAAAATGAAAAATATTTTAAAATGATGTTTGGATAGTAAATTGAAAAGTCAAACATTTTTTTTAAAGTGTGTTTTCTTTTCACTATTTTATCCTATTTTACACGCAAAATGAAAATGGATACTCGAAGCAAATAGACCCTTACTTTTAAATAGATATTTGTTTGTGGTCTCATTTTTTTCTAACAAAAGTTGAAAAAAAAAAAAAAAAAAAAAGCTTCTAATCTAGAAAATTTTTATATATCAAAACGGAGTTATAACTCCCTTGGAATTAATAGAAATGCTCTACTATTTTCACACCAACTTAGGTGTTACTGAACTGTCGTTATTTCACTAAGAGTTTGCTAAAATCACAATGTTAAAAAGTGAGCATGTAGAGTAAAATCATGACACATCGAAATCACTTTGCTAAATAAAATTTTTAAAATTGATCATTCGAAAATAGACTCTCTCATACACTCAATATTTTTACAAAACACTATTTTTAAATTTTTATCAATAATAATTATAAAATGATAACTCGTATGTGATGTTAAGGAAAAAAAATAATATTGGAATTAGTATCTTAAGATTAATATTTAAAAAAAAAAAAAAAAAGTGGGCTTTCCTAGAAATTATAGAAAAAGCTCTTCAAGACACGTGGGTAAAAGGGTAGTAGACCAAACCCACCTCTCATTATTAGATTTGCTGTTAAAGTAGTGTAATAGACACCGATTCTAATATTTGTTTTTAAGCATCAATTCACATAATGATAATATATCCTCTTTATATTGATCAAAAATCGATTAACGTGATAATAGTTAAAATATTTTTTAATAAAAAATGATAACTACATATCACATGAGTTGATATTAAAAAATTGATATTAGAATCGGTGTTACAATTTTCCATCATGTTATAAGTTTAACACGCCTTCCAAATAGTCACGCTCAAGGAATGTTTCAACTTTCAGCTTTCATGCCAGTCTAACCAGACGCGGTGAATGGACCAAGAAAAACTTTGGTCACGTTACTTCTTATAAGTGGTTTTCAAAAAGGATTCAGTGGATTTCATATCAAAGTTGCGTGCATGTCCCTCTTTTTCTTCAACTTTCTTTATTTATTTATTTGTTTTTACTTTCAGACTTCCATTAAAACGTTAACATGTATTAATGCTATATAGAAATGTAAAAGTAAATTATTTTGTACTTAAACATACAGTGTCTTTGGACCTTATAAAAATATATATATATTTTTTTAGCTTTTAAATAATTCAAAAATAATAGTTTTGTAAGTCGTGAATGAAAAAGTCAAAACAATTAATAGCATATGTTAAATTTAACATTAAAAATCACTGCATTGGAGCTACTAAATTATATTCAAATTTAACATTAACACATTAAATTCATTAAAAATCACTGCATTGGAGCTACTAAATTATATTCAAATTTAACATTAACACATTAAATTCGCACTGCATATATTAAAGGATATCAATGGAACAATCTATTTTCCATTAAAAAAAAAAAAGGGAAGAAGAAGCATGGATCAATGAGTAATTTACTTCGATCAAAGTTACGAGCACCTCCCTCGTTCTGTTTGTGCCAGGAAAAATCTTTTGCTAAAATAGTTGACAAGAGGATTTTCTAAAAAAAAGTTAAACATAAAACTTAATAAATTCCTCAAAAACAATATATATAGAAATATCTTTCCACTTCTTCTACATAATCAAACCAGGTCTAAAATTGAAGGCTCGGCAATCTTCAATATCCATGCATACCACTAAACAAAATGTTACAACCTAAAAGATAGATAATCCAACCCACATTAACAACCAATGAAGTTTCCGCATCCTTTCTCGCCCCGCCATCACCTGGATCCAGGCGGTGATATCGATGTTCTCCCAGGTGACCTCCGGCTCCAATGGCCCTGCACGTCCTCAGACTCGTATGCAGGTTTCCTACAACAGCATTTTTTTTTTTATGAGAACGTGAAATCTCGGAAAAGAAAGCCCAACTATCCAGCAAGTGCCTAGAAATCAACAGACTACTTTAGACAAAGCAAAATAGACCTACTGAAGAATAGGAATAAAGATTATTGACTCGACATTTCATTGCAACAATATGGACATGACAGCCCCAATGAAGTGTAAGCTACCCACCACATATCGCAGTTTTAATTTAAGTTTGTGCTTACGAATCACTGCTTCATGATGACAGTACAATATGAAAAGAATAGTTCACAAAGCCATGCTGTTTAGCCAAAATGGTTGAAAGTTGAAACTAGATCTCCCATTTCCATACCCGTCATTATTTGGATTTTGCTCTGCAGCATTGTCATAACCAGGAGAATATGACCTGTGACTGTGATCGTCGTCTCGCTCTCGTGGAGGACCTCTAGGCGATCTTGGTTGGTCTGCATGCCTTCTACTTGGGAAACAGAGTAGTCGTCACGCCGCTTTGGGGCAGGAGAGCGGGACCTGGCAGAGTTAAAAGGACCAGTGTTCATTGATTTGGTACAAATTGACAATGATAATGTCACTGTGATCGATAGCTTACCTTGAGCGGTATCGGCTTCTAGAACCTGATGGATAGCGGGGAGAGCGTGAACGGGATATAGAACGAGATCGAGAACGTCCTAAGACATATTTTATACAAAATAGATATCAGATTCAACACAGGTAACCGAAAAGAAAAAGGGCAATACTTCATCAATCTCACCAATGAAAAGAAATGTGAAGACAAACGAAAGTCGACACTTATCCAGAGGTATCAACACCCTTATAACTAGGCAGGCACTTGTGATTAAGATAAAACTTTCAAATCCATATCAGGTACTGATAAAAGATGGAGAAATATAAGAAATTATTGTAAATGGAATGGTTATAAAGTTAATAATCAGGAAGAACTTTCCTAATTGCACATCTAACCATACTAGTTTAGGAGGCTAATAGTGATCCAAACTGGCCTCGCCATCCAACCACACTAGTTATAGATGCCGGAAGAGATAAACAGTAAATAAAAATGTTTTAACAGCGAGGATGCAAACAAATTTTAGCAACTAAAGTTTTAATGTCCTATGTTATAAAGGGGGAAAATCTCAAGCACAGGAATAAGTGGTGAAAAATTTGAGGAGAAAAGGAAAAACTTCAACCCTAAATGAAAGTTATGGAAACTATATTAAGAAGTCTACTAAAAATTTGTAGGACAAAAAAAAAAATACCATAATGAGATGAACGCCGATCCCCATATCTTGGTCCTGGCCCTCTGCATAAACCATAACAAACCATTAGAATTCCAAAACAGAGAAAACAAGAACGAGTTTTTTCACATTTTTTCTTTAACTTTATTTGAGTTGGAGCTACAAAGGGAAATCACTGAGACAGAGCATCGTGAACTACCTAGGCCTAGTCCTTTGGCGCATCTCCTCTGGCCTTTTCCTCGACTCTGCAGCAACAACCACTGATATCTCCCTTCCAGCGAAGGTTTTCCCATTCATATGGTATTGAGCCTCTGATGCATCGTAGGAATCCACAAACTGCACAAATGCAAATCCCCGAGGTTCCCTACATAGAACAATCAACAAAGCTTTCTTTAAGTATGTAAATCACAAAATTAGCGTACCAGTACAATGGCTGTAGAACATCAGTGAATGGCCAAAATTAGGGTAGTGAGTTGCCGCCATAGCATAACTATGAGTATAACTTACACAGCTTTCAGCTCAGGAGCAATTCCACACAAGTGGATGCTGTATTTACATAAAGCATGTAACATCGAGGCTTAGTAGCTGACCTTTTCTTTATAGTCAAGTATGAAAGGTAACTTCAAAAGATCCAAGTGACTTGAAAAGTCTTCACATTCTCGTTATTACAAGCACTTGAAATCAACGTTGTCCGAAACTAAAAAAATCTTCTCATGTAGTCTTCAAATTGTCAAGTATCAATCTTCTTCCTCACGAAACTTCTAATGATTGTGTAACTATATTTTTCTCTTCATAAATGGAACATGCTTCATTTGAACATTACTCTAACACGCTTGGTATACCACTATGTTAGGCAAAGATAACAGTAGGCCTTCATCAAATGTAGGGCTTGGGCTTGTTTTAACTTCAAAGTTCAAACCAACATAACTCCTGAACAAACCAGTTCAAAACCCACTATGAAAAAAGAAAAAATAAAACCTTGACAAGTGTTTAGAAAATTATAAAGGAAGTTCGACTTATTTTTCATTCCAAGGACTTCAATCCTAAGAACCCATGCAAGAATCAAAACGAAAATAAAACTACCAATATTGTAAACTTCATAGAAAATCACCATCCCGCTGAAAGTTTTATACACCCATACGAAGATCTCAAATCATCAGGTTAAGAAGTCCTCCCATACACACTTGTGGAAAATCACACTTCTGTAACTAGGATTCTAAACGAGTAAGAAATACTACACATCGCATCGTTGTTAAATAAGCTAATCGATCCACAATATGTTGGCAACTCTTAATGTAATACGAAAAGAGACTCACCCTGTGTAGTAGTCCTTCGGAATATAGACGTCCCTAACAACTCCAAACCTCTCAAACGGAGCCCGTAATTCTTCTGGCCTGCCGAGCGTCAAAAGATTAGCAATTAACATATAATTCTAGTTCGGCCAAATAAAAAAGAAAAACTCAAAATCAAAATTGCAAACTTTAGACACAATCCAAATTACACAACAATGCTAACTGGTTAAAAACTCACCTGCAATCAAGAGGAATATTGCGAACCAAAAGGCTTCCGTGATTCTGTTCCTTGCGTCTTCCATATCCGCCGCCGCCGACACCGCCACCGCCACCGCCACCATAACCCCTTCTTGGCGGGCTTCTTCCTCGCCCACCATAATCTCTCCTTGGAGGACTATAGTACTGTGGACTGTACCTTCTCATTCTTTTGGTTTTTCCTGGAAAACACTTTACATTACAAAGAAATTACAACAGAAATAAACAAGTAAATTCTTATAACAAGAAAAAGATCACTACTTTCAACAAGCCCTTTGATAAGGATTTGTAATTTAAATAATTTTGTAAAAATCTAGCTAATGTGGTAATCTCCTGTTTAAATAATATATATATATATTATTTATATTTTCTGATCAATACCGTTACACCATTCCCATTATAATTTTTCTTCTTAAAAATAAAAAATTGTTTGGAATGAGATGAAATGGTATCGGAAAAAGTGCAAAAATTTCAAAAAAAAAAAATTTTTGTTTCCGAAAGGGTACCATCTAAAATAAGTAAAATGAGATAGTTTTTTTTTTTTTTTTTTTTTTTTATAACGAGAGAATACAGAAAAAATTGGGAAAATACTCTCTTGAAAAAAAATTTCAATTTCCAAAATTTAATAGCTCTTTCAAACAAAGGGTCAAACATTTAAAACTTTATTTTAAAACCATTTTTCTATCATTTTCTCCGCTAGCAAACGGATAAATAAACAAGACGAAATTTTCTGCTTGTTTAGCTGCTCAGAAAATCGCACGGCGAGAAGAATGGAGAGAAAAATGGAAGATTGGGTGGTCAAGATAGTAGGTTTGAATTGGACAGAGCAATAATCGAATCAAAAGTTCGAAAGATAATACCTTTTTTTTTTCTTTTTTCTTTTTGTCTGCGATTTCTTAGAAGCCAAACAAACTGGAAACCCCCTCCGATCTTGAAGATGGATTACAAGGGAGAATGAGAATAGAAAAACATTTACCTGTACAACCCACGACGTCAACGAGCAAGCAACCTTAGATTCCACAAACAAGAGAAAGAGAGAGAGTAGAGAGAAAGAGACGCTTTTACTAAGTAAGTTTACTTAGATCTGAAGAATATCGGGCTGACGTCGCTTATTCGAACCCTAAAGTTGTTGGTTGGGCCTCAGCCCATGATTTGTAGCTTTCTCAAATTTTTTATTTCCGAAACTAATTTTTTAAAAAATAAATCAACTTCAATTTAAAATTTTAATCTTCAACTAACCAATTAAACAGAGATATAATATCCTTAAAAAGCACGTCTAGTGTCTCACTTATAATTTTTAGTTTTTTTTTTTTATCACCAGGATAAATATGAATAGTAAAAAATTTGAGTAAATATTAATATATGAAAAGAAAAAGGAGAAAATTACCTAAATAACCATATTTTTTTTTCATATATTGATCAACATAACATAAACTGTCACATCTTGACCAACATAACATAAACTTTAGTTTACTTTAGTTTGATTTTGTGTCATATTAGTCTTATGTTATTTGTTTGTGTCATGTTGATATAATGATATTTAAATTTATGTCATTCAGGTATTTTCTATAAAAAAAAAAAAAAAACATAAAATTACAATCTCTCAACTAAATAGTTTGTGTTTTTTGTCATTCTTTGAATACTTATTTGGATTTTTTATCATTCATATTTATATGATTGGATTTTTTTTTTTTTAACAAAATCGAAGATATTATAACTAAGACAATAATTTATAGATATATTTTTTTTAGAGACCAAATAAATCACCCTAATTATTAGCGTTAAAAGCTTAGTGAATAACAGTAGTCTATGATAACTAAAGTTTTTGATACTACGTCTACATCTTCCGACGTTAATACCGAGTTAGAAGAGTAAAAATAATTTGAGATAATTAAATTTCTTGATATTACACCTATACATAAGTGTCATATTAAAAAAGAAAAAATTATGTCACGTTTGTTATAATTATGTTGAAATGGAGTACCTGACCATATATTCTAATTTTTAACCAAATCATCACATTTGAAAGAGTTCAAGACTATTTAAGTCAATTACTCATTTTTAAATGTATTTTCCTACCATTTTATAACCTTTTTCTTTTGTGAAAATAAACTAACATCATTTTGTTCTTCGGCGATGAAGATCTTTATTTAAAATTTGTTTGTGTTCAATGAAAAAAATGTTTTATTTACTTCTAGTTATATCTTATATGAATAGGGGGGGAAAATACTTGCTATTAAAATGGAGCCGAGTAGCTCGTGCATTTTCTATCAGTAGAGCATGGCACGGGAATTTGCAATTTAGGATTTTGATATGAAATATCAGCATCTAGGGTTTTCAGGATTAAAAAGGATAAAAACTTATCAAGTGTATAACTCAATCCCCTTAAAAGCGGATTCAACCATCCTATGCAAGAGGAGGGGATTAGAAAAACACATCTCCTCTTTCTCAAGTTTTCTCCACAAGTTACTCATCTATAATGTCAATTTCTAAGGATTTCAATCCGAACCAATCATATAATAGTATTAGATAAAATTCAATCATATCATTTCCTATGCATTCCAATCAAATCCCTTCAGGTTATCATATCCAGTATAATCTTACCCTATATACCAAACGGACCTAGTATAATTCTCTAAGATTGACAAACATCTTGTGCAAGAGTCTTCAAATAAAACTATATATATAATGATTAAACAACCAAAAAAAAAAAAAAAACATATTTTTTCATGTAACGACCATTATACACAATTACACATTCTACCATTATAACGAAACTGACTGGCTAGTTTCTCTCATGCTTCTGCAGGCCAACAGCAGCATTAGAAACCATATTAATTTTGAATCCGTGACGCTGCACTTTCATTGTCCGAGTTCCTTTGACGTTGTGTGTAGATTAAAAGGCAACCAAACGTTCGAGTTAACGTCTTCACGCGAGTAGGAGAGCATACCATGTGTAATCTTGTGCACAATTTTCTTCAAGCATTCGTGAATTGTAGAAGCAAGAATAATTGTATGGCATAGAGCAAAGGTATGCGGAGGCTCGAGCACATTTTAGAGTCAACATGCAATGGCAACATCTGATTGAGACGGTGCATTGTCCGAGTCGAGGACCAAAGGAGTCTTCTGAAACTTGTTTCTGAGCTGCCCACAGGCTGCATTTGCCTCTAGGCCCCTTGTTTGGCGAATGCTGACAGTTATTTTACGGGACTCCAGAGCAGCCGCAAATGCCAATGCCTATAGATTATTTAAAGAAAGCAATCTTAAGTTAATATAAAAAAAATAAAAAATAAAAAAAAAAAAAAAAAAAAAAAAGCTGAGAGCTCGATTATTAGGGTGAAGAGGCATCCTTGTTCGCAAAAAGAAAAAGAACATTGTAAACAAATACCGCTTTCTTGCTTGGACGCTTATACTCGGACCCTTCTATGGGATTAAAAGGTATGAGATTCACATGATAAATACGTCCCCACTGATGAAGTAGCTCCGCAAGTTCTGTCGCATGCTCTACAGCATCATTGACTCCAGCTGCCAGAGTATATTCATCGTTGCAACAAAAAATCAGTCTGTCAGTTAGCATCAAGCGAGTATGCAAGTAATGGACAAGAGATGAATAATTTAAACACAAGTATTACAGTACCTAAAAGTGCATACTCGAAAGAGACCCTTCGACTGGTTTCAAGGAAATAGTTCTTGCAATCCTCCATGATCGCTTCCAGAGGGTAGGCTTTCGCACTTGGCACAATTGCCTCCCTAAGTTTCTGGTTAGGCGCATGTAGGCTGATGTATAAAAATTGAATAAGATTAGCAATAGACAATATTATAGTATTGCGTAATAATCTACAAAAGTCATGTAGCTCTTTTCATAACAAAGCTAATATACCTGATCGCTAATGTGGACTGAAGTTTGTGAGAAGCTAGCCTTTTGATCGTGTTTGGAACACCCACGGTTGAAATTGTGATCATTCTTTGTCCAATTGTATATCCTTGAGAAACAAACGAAGTTCCATCACAAATAAGTTTCCGCTCAAAGGTGAGATATTTTGACAATCTTACAAAAACATTAAAATGAGGCAACTTGAGCAGAAAAAAGGGCTATATTTAAAGGTATCAATAAGGAATTCCCCAAAAAAAAAAAAAAACAAAAACAAAAACAAAACAAGAGTGATAACGCAGCTAGATAAATGAGATTCGTATAGGCACACCTTATTCAGGCAACGGTGGGCTTCGAGTACTGCTTTCATATTCAGCATTGGCTCACCCATTCCCATAAAAACTACATTTGTCACCCTATGCTTGAAGGTTTCCTCAATAGCCAATACCTATGACTCAGAGAGAAGGAAAAAAAAAAAAAAAAAAAGAGCAGCAGTTTTTGTGATCAAAATAGAAATTTTTTTTGCATCTTTAGAGCACATGAGCGAAGAGCGATAATGACAGGCTTTCTTCTCTTTTTAAAAGAAGGATCTTGAAATAAATTTCAAAAATTTGTCCCCATCTTGTTCAAAACGATTGTGCAAAGTGAAAAACCATCAAATGAAAACTTAAATCGCCTTGGACTCAGAGAAAATGAACACGAGAATAGAACGTCACCTGTTCCACAATTTCATGTGCTTGGAGATTCCTTGAGAAACCCCCTTTTCCAGTAGCACAAAATGAGCAGCGCAGAGGACAGCCAACCTGATTAATTGAAGAACAAGGTGTGTGAGTAACCATCATGCAAGTGCACAAAATCTGAAAAATTGTAGACTACATTGGAAGACAGAATTTGAAACTTTCTAATCATCGTTTCAGATAATAACCTGGGATGACACACACGCGGTAAGGCGCATTGAACCTTTGTCATCTTTAACCGGTATGCCAACGGTTTCAATCAACCTGTTATCTTCCAACTTTATCAATAACTGCAAGACCAGTAGCAAAAGCACAGTTAGACAATTTGCAATACCATAAACAAGAGAAACTGTAAGAGAGAGACAAAATCTCCATTAAATAATATATTGTTCACAAACTAAAATCAACATGTAATGCAAAGCCAAAAAACTCGTCAAGTAGTAATACAAGACACACAAATGAACCATTTTCAGCTAAGAATCTATATTCCAGCCCGCCTCATGAATATTTGGCTCTGAGAAAGAGCTAAGAGAAACAAAATGATCAGCGTCCTATCACATCATACCAGTTAAGAACGATCATCGAAAATGGGAAATCGTTAAATCGACTGACCGATAAAGCATTATCAAATGATCATAATAAGAGATTATTAACTACCTTAATAGTTCCATCAGGTGCAGTGACACTTTGGTAAATGGGTGACCGCCCAACTCTCCATCCAGCTTCCTGAAGCTCATTCCTGAAGGCCTTGGGCACTTTTTTTATATATTTTTTATTTTAATGTGCACACAGGAACAACAAAAAAAATATTGAAATAATGAAAAGAAATAATGTAAGGCCAAAAAAAAAAAAAAAACACACACACACTTACACTGACTAAAATCCTCGACATTTCTGACCTTTCTTTGGTAAATAAAATGATGCAGTTGTTTGCCTCTGTAAGTTTGCTTTAAAAAAAATAAAGAAATAAAATTACGAATTAAATACTTTTCAGGGAATAAACACAGAAAAAAAAAAAAAAAAAAAGGTCATTCGAAGAACTGTTGGAAAATCGATACCTGACCCAAGCCGACGGCGAGCTGTTGGAGCTCGGTCTCGGACAATCCGAGGAGGACACGTGAGTCGTTGTCGTGGGCACGTGGGGAAGAAGACGACGGTGTCGAAATGGTGGTGGTGGTGGAGAGGATTCTGTGCTTGTGCGAGGGAATGGCAATATTGGCTGCTAAGGAACGTGCACGAACCGCACGTACGAAAGGGGCTGAGCACACGTGCTGAATAAACGCCATTGACGTCGTCATCGTCGTGCTTCTGCAGTTCTGCTTTGTTCGTCCGTTTTCGAATGGGTTACAGAATTTGGATTTGCAGGTTGAGGAAGAAGAGATGAGAAGAAAGAGCTAAAACCTCAGCTTTTAGATGAAAAGATGATTATACCCTTCATTCTTGGTTGATTGGTTGATGTTTGTGTCTAGGCCCATGTGATATGGGCCATCACTTTAGGCCCAAAATTCGTTTAAATTGTTACGTCGGTCTTAAAAAAAAAAAAGCTTCAATTTTGATTTTTTTTTTTATAGTTGGAATTATTTTAAATTATTAAAATATTACTGTAGTAATATTTTTTTTGTTAATTTTTAGATTGAATCTTTTAATTAGAACCAGTTTTTAAATAAATTACTAACGGATTCTGTTAAAAAATTAACGGATATAGCTATTGTTAAAACATTTTAATAATTTATGGACAATTCAGACTTGAAAAAAAATCAGAGATCAAAGTAACACAAATTTAAAAGTTTAGGGACTAAACAAATAATTTATCATTTAAAAAAAAATAGCATTTCATAACTTTTTGTGTGTTATGAAACATAGCTTGCCGATGTTTATATAAGTTCAAAAGTAGATTTATAAATTTCTGAAAAAGGTGTTGCCAAAGATTTTGCATTATTACATTTGATCTGTTAGACTTTCTCATTTGTGGACAAACTATGAAGTTCACGTCAAATTTCCCATTCTTATTGTTTTGTTGTTGGTTTTTTTTTTTTTTTTTAAATAAAATAAGGGAGTTAAATATATTTTTCATATTGACCTTGACACGTGCTAAGAAAGTTTCGCATGAAAATAATACTCAATAGCACAAGTGGAAAATGGTTTTCTCAATATGAAAATTGAGTGAATCCCTAAATCTTACGTTATCATGTGAATTTGTTGTTAGTTAAGAACGAATAGTGGTAATTAGTATACCTATACATGTAGTTAACATACCTAGACTTGAATTATCTCCAAAAAAAAAAAAAGACATTTGTAGACTCGTAGTAGCTACAAAGCAACAATGACAAGAAATAAGCCAAAATCCGTTAATTCTGATTCACAAGACCAGTTTCATGCCAACAGAAAAAGGAGGCACTTCGGTTGTTGAGAATCTATTAGTTGCCAAATCCTCTCCAAAGCTACAAAATTTGTGGGAAGATATTTGATCAACAATAAAAGCCAAACTATACAAGTATGAACACTCAGAATGGATCATTGGTTTCTCTTCTACGAATTCACAGCTCGCTAGAAGGTTATCACAAAAACTCGGCGGTGCCAATCGTTTAACCACACGCATTAAGCATCGTCAGAAAATTTCCATCTACAAGAAGAGTCTCGGAACCGATCTCTTTGGTACTTTGCCTTCAAGCTTTAGTCTTCTATAGGCTTCTCTGATATGTCTTGTCCTGATTGTCCCCGAATCCTTCCTTTCCGACATAACAGTTCTAGCTGAAAAAGTTACATGAATCGCCTTAGCCATTACAAATATCCGAAATGCATCAAATGGACCAAGCCATGCATTCTAGTGAAGCTAGTGAAGAAAACTTCATAACTTTTGCAGTCACAATCATATCAGCAAATCTACTAAGTATATTTTCTATCTAATTTACGAGTCATTTTCCTTATTAGAAAGAGTAAGGTCTGTTCCAACTTCCAAGATATAATTATGATGCAAATAGATCGACAATTGGTAAATGACTGTAAAAGCTTTGGGTGATAACTTGAATGTGAAAATGGCACTTCAATGCGAATTGGGAAAAATTGCGTTGTGGGCGTACCAGTTTCAACAATGTCACCAACAAACAACTTTGCCGTTGTAGAAACTACAACTATCATTGGCTCTGAAATTGACTTCGGTCCGGTGATTTCGAGCAACAACTGCAACCACAGCAACATAGGATAAAAGTAATCAGAAAATAAGTACATTGGCTACAAGGGAAGGTAGAGATAGCAAGCAGAACAGAAAAAGATTTAATATCGAGAGAATAAAAACAAAATCACCCTTGTGATGGGAAGTTCAGCAAAGCCAAAGACACTGGAGAAGAATCAGCATACCCTTTTCATGTCCGCTTTCTTGAACCGAGATCTCCGAAAGGACTCGTATCTTTCCATCTGGTCCTCTGTCAACCGCGACGTGATCTCTCTAGAAGAGACAAGTACAAAACTCATTGCATTTTACATTAACCATCAAATTTATCAAACAAAATCATCAAGAAACTAAGAGAAAAACACATAACAAAGCAAGAGAAGCAAGTATCAATCGCAAGAATCACTTCGAAACAGTCTTCCAGCTTACTTCTTCTTGGCCAGTTTATCGGTGTCACCACTAGTTGCAGTTGAGACATTCTGAAACACAACGTCCATATTCTCGTATTCTTCCTCTTCTTCGTCGTCATTAGCTTTTGACATGTTGGTCAAAGACGGGTCCGGCATTGTTAATGGCTCCGAGACATCGGAAGTAGGGGACTGAGTTTCAGACTCATCATCAGATGAAAAATACTCCTCTTTAGTCGCCGCTTCAAAGGGGTCCACGGATTAACTTCACACTACTTTCTCCGCTCTGTCAAAGTGGCAAAACACTTGTATCAGTAATGATAAGGAAACCCAGTCAAGCATTTCGTCGAACAATTGGTGTGCAAAATCAAACAAACCAAAATTTTTCCGGATTGCCCATTTATATTTCCTTCTCGTTAATGTCTTTTGCAAAAACTAGAACGATAACCCAACAAAAATAACAATAAAACTGATGAATTTTAACAATGAAGAACAACAACTAGATTAAAACAAGAATATTATGACGTTTTTGTAAGAGAAATACACTTTGTTTTTCTGGGTTTGTTCTGCAAATTCAGTAGGAGGAAACGTCAAGACCCACCAATTTCTTTGGCTTCCAACGTACCCTTGAGCTGTAATAAACGTTTCCATGCGTATAAATACAGATATTGAGAAAGGGACGCTCCAAAGTCCAAATTTGGGCCTTTTAATTGGGCCTTACGGAATCTAGCCCAATTCCAGATTTGGGCCTTAGTAGACTTGTTGCGCTGTTAAGACACTGTTATAAGATGGTCAACACTCTGGAAGCTTAACACTGAAACTGAAGTAGTGAAGTTGAGTATGGAATATAAAATTTAGGACATGTTTGTTAATTTGTAATGGAATGAAACTAGAATACATATATTTTTTCATATATGATGAAGTCAAATATGAATTTGCGGCTAAGTTATGTCTGCAACCACATGTAAGTGGCAATTGGGAAAGGGAAAAGTGTTGGAATCTTATTGTTGAACTCCTTATTCCTAATATTTACTAACTTTATAATAAGAATAGATTTAAGGATTAGAATGTCCCGTTGCATATAGTTCTTAGTTAAAATGTAGGAAGCTATAAAAGTAATTTTAAGGTACATTGATATGTTCCAATGGAGAGGATAAACAATCGGATGATAGTCTTTAGTATGAGGGTGTTTTTTTTTTGTTTTTTTTTTTTTTTTCATTCCTTGTATCATGTGGACCTAGCAAATTTATAAATAAATTTTTAAAAAAAGGATAAAATCCTCATTTCTTAAATGGCACTGAAAATGAAAACATTCCTCACTTTCTCTTAGTTAATTAGTTCTAGTGATTCAGTTCTATGCATGGCTCGTCCCTTAGAATTCAGTAAGTCAATAATGAAAGATCAGTCCGTTTTAGTCTCAAAAACTTCTGGAATCACAAATCGGCAAAATAGTAATCTTTTTTTTTTTTTTTTTCCAATTTACTATATTATTAAGAAATGAAAAGTCCACGATTCAAATAACTTATTACATACTTACACACTCACTCATAAGCTACTACACACTCACTCATAGGCTACAAAAGAGTGATCAACTTAATCACACCAATCGTTTTCTTTCTTTCTTTCTTTCTTCCTTTTTTTTTTTTTTTTTTTTTAAATTCACAATCAACCCTTGACCACCTGTTAACTATCTTTTTTACTTTCTTTCTTTTTTTAGGCCCTCATTCTATTCTCTCTCTCTAAAACAGAACGATTCCCACCAAAAAAAAAAAAAAAAAAAAAGGGGTTCAAATAACCATAGATATATTAGAAGCCTCTCAACAAGAAATTGAGCCACCAAATAAATAACAGTAAAGCATATATATTTATATGTATGAATAATTATAGAAGCAGAAGTTACAGAAGGTTCGTATCAGCTTCATCCATGGAGGTATCATCCACTACCAGACTAACAGAATTCTATCTTTTGCAGGCTGGTATAGGAGTTGAAATTGTGACCGAAATCGCAGAGCCTAAACCTTCTCATGTTTCTCACATTTCAAGCACAAAAGGGAAAGATAGAATTGCACCAAAAAGGATTATTCTCATTATTAGCCAACAGATAGGGTATATATACAGTAATCAACCGCAGCGATACACACCCAAACACGAGATAGTTGTGTTCCTCCAAATACCATCTGTACATTGCGTCTGAGTCAATGAGAGAATGTTGCGGAACTTTGTTAAATAGAGCCGTTCTCCATTTTATGTACGGATGGGGGAAACAGATGGCTGAGGAGGATACAAAGCTGCTTTTCCGATGCCAACTGCATTGCCACTAGCCCGTGGATGTTTGTGACCGTTCGCTGATCTTCTGCTGAGACTTTGGTGGTGATGTTGATTTCGAGTGTTTGCCGGGTCCCCCACGTTATCAGGCTCCTGAAGCTGTTCAAGTGATTTTACCACCTCTTTCATGCTTGGTCTGTTCTTTGGTTCTGTGGCTAAGCATTGAATTGTAATGTTAACTGCTCTTATAGCTCCACCAACAGAGTACTGGCCTTCAATACGAGAGTCGAGGATTTGGAGAACTCTTCTTTTGCTGGCTAGATAAGGTTTAGCCCATTCTACTAGATTGTGTTCTCCAGAGGGTCTGTTTTTGTCCACTGCTCGTTTGCCGGATAACATTTCTAGCATAACAACTCCGAAACCGTACACGTCGCTTTTGGCAGTTAAATGACCTTCATACAAGGAGAAATGAATTAAATTAATACTTTATTGTCTTCAGAAAAGTAAATAACATGGCAAACTTAAGAAGCTTCTAAGCGAGGGAGAGTGGTAAAGTTTCCGCAGAAATTAAGGAAATTAGAAACAAACATCCAAGTGCACTGCATGATTTTGTAAGATGCGTTTCTCTAAGATATATAGATCGTGCTTTTCGTAAATATGTTGCAGACTAAAGATACCTGTGGCCATATACTCTGGAGCTGCATACCCAAATGTTCCCATGACCCTAGTTGAGACATGGCTTCTATCACCCTCAGGACCGTCCTTGGCCAATCCGAAATCAGAGAGTTTTGCATTATAGTTCTGTGATTGTATATAAAAGGGATCTGTAAGTCTCACAAAACTATATCGGAAGCTAATTAAATTTATCAATTGGGACATGTTTGATCTTACTGAATCTAGCAGGATGTTTGAGGTTTTAAAGTCTCGGTATATCACTCTTGCTTCATCACTATGAAGGTATGCTAGACCCTTTGCAGCACCTAGTGCAACTTTCATCCGAATACTCCATGAAAGCGGTTGAAAGTGAGAAGCCCCTGTTACATCAAAAATTAGTCCTCAAATGATTGGATAAGAACGAGAAAGTTGAAACTGGCTGAACCAAGAGTAAAGATTTCCGTGACTCACTTCTAAATAGATGATTATCCAAGCTGCCCCGTGACATAAATTCATACACCAGAAGGCGGTGATCATCTTCCAAGCAGTAACCAATCAATTTCACAAGATTGGGATGTTCTAGCTGTCCAAGGTAGTTGATTTCTGTCTATTTGTCATTAAAAAACAAAACATTAGGTGTAGAACAAAGTAACCAATCCAACAACCCAAAAGCGTTAATTTGAGCACAATCAGATAAACAAATTCCAGGTCTTTCAGAGAAACTGAAAATGCGTTGAAAGGAAAAAAGGACAGAAATTGGTACTAACCAACCATTCCTTGTGACCCTGGAGACCTTCTTGATTAAGCCGCTTCACGGCAATGACCACGCCAGTTCCGGGCTTGGCTGCTTTCAAAGAATTCTCATCAACCCATCCCTTGAAGACGCAGCCAAAACCAC
The DNA here is from genome assembly GCA_009761775.1 of Ficus carica. NCBI lineage: Eukaryota > Viridiplantae > Streptophyta > Magnoliopsida > Rosales > Moraceae > Ficus > Ficus carica. Next base: position 5,053,553 of record CM019742.1, on the reverse strand, counting down.
CCTCGCCGACCATACTGTCGGGACGGAAGTTCCTGGTGGCTGTTTTAAGCTCATTGAAGCTGAAGCACTTCATGTTCGACGACTGCAAGATCTCACCCTCCGTCCGAGGCGTCGAAGGCACTGACACGGATGACACCTTGCTACCATAGTTTGAATTCGACCCTTTACATGATTATGCACAAAAAGAAAAACTAATAAGGCCAACGTTTGTTACATCTCTCGGAGTAAATTTCTCAGACATGCAATATGCATATCAACTCATATAAAAACACTCTTAACAGAATCCATTTCTTGATAAAAACTAGTTCATGGGCAGCTCAAAAACTTGATCCAAATATGCAAACAAGAAGAATAAACTACATTTCTCTCCACTACATAAAACCAGAATTAAAAAGAAAGAAAAAGACAAAAAGTTGAGGATTTTCTTGACATACCATGACGATCTGGGCTCTCAGCTTTGATTCGAGAACTGTAACAAGAACCCATGAACAGCAAGGAAAAGCTCAAACTTCTCTCCCCAAACCAGAGACAATACTGAAAGACCCAAGAGCTACAGTCAAAGGAAAGATATAGAAAGCAAAAGTGTGAACAAGTTGAAACAAAGTGGCAAATCCAATCCCGTGAAGCGTAGGAAGATTTTGGCCCCAAGTGTGAAAGCGTCTATTTTTTCAATTACCCAAAAAAAAAAAAAAGTTAGCTGTCAGCCTCCTGCGTGACCATTCTATTGAGGGAGAAAAAAGTTTCTTAACTTAAAAGAAAAAATAATAATAATAATATATATATATATATATATATTATATATAAGGATTGTCTTTTTTTCTGACATATTTGTAAATCTATATTTGTATATTTTTTTTGTGTGCATTATTCTAATGTGTTTTCAATTATATTTGTTCTTTATACGTAGTTTTAAATAGTAGTATATTATAAAAATTTAAATAAAAAATTATATATAAATAAATAATTATTACAAAATTTTAAATAAAAATATCACAACTGTCGAATTTAAGATATACATATATGTGTGTGTTTATGTGTTCTCCTCTCATTTTTAGTTATAAATGTTACAAATTGAATTTTATGCTATATAATTAAGTTATTTTATTGTTACCATATCTCTAGGATTAAACACTTATCTTATTTAGAATAGTTTTTGTGGATACTCAAGTCAATTTATCATGATATAAAAGTCAGTTTTTAACACAAGATGACAGGTTTGGATCATGTTAAAAGTTGAATTTATCTTGCATCGCTAAGTGATTAAACTATTATAGTGTTTTTATCTAATACCATCTCTTCTAAAACAAGTTTTTGTATATGAATTCTAGCTAGACTCAGGCGCAGAGTTAGGAATTTTTTTAATGGGGGCGTACACTAAAATTTTTCTTTTAAGATAAAACAAATTTTAATGGGGACTATGCAAGAATTTTTTATTTTAGTGATTTATGTGATGATTTTTAATTTTAATGGGGGTAAAGTAATAAAAGTAAAAACTTTTTTTATTGGAATTAATATTAATAGGGGTTATGTGAGAATATTTTATTTTTATAAAGATAAAATAGGGATTATATGAGAATATTTTATTTTTAATTGAGATAAATTGTAAAAATTAAAAAAAAAATTTGAGAAAAATTAAAAGAATAAAAAATTTGAGTGGAGCGACAACCCCCCGCCCTCTGCCTCTGACTAGACCTATGTATATAAAGTTTTTATAGCTTTGGATATACATTTCTTTTGTAATTTAATGAAAGTGTTATCAGTAGAATATATACATTACTAATAAGAATTATCTTGAGGTTCTTAGCAACCAAGGAAAAAAAAAATTAAAAAGGAAAAAGGAAAAGAAGAAAAGAAGAAAGAGCTCCTTTTGGCTTGAAAACGTGAAGTTTGTAGTTTTGTGGGTGTTGGTTATTGGCATGTTGGGTTCTTCGAACGTTCTTTTACTTTTTTCTTTTTTCTTTTTTCTTTTTTCTTTTTTGGTTTTTTTGGTCTTTTTGGTTTTTTCTTTTTTGGTTTCTGTTTACATTCAAGAACGACAAAAGGTGAAATGGTTGAGTTGACTTGGCTCTAATGGTTTTGGTTTCTTTATGTGCAAGTTGGAGATTTTCCCAACCAAAAAAATAAAATGGAACAAAAAAAAAAAAAAAAAAAAAAGTGGGAGAGAAAAAAGAGCTTAATTAACTATCAGATGGATAAGCTTCAATGTTCAAAACAAGTCAATGTCGTTTTCTTTGTCTCTCTATTTTTAATTATCAAATGGGGATAAAGAAACCGAGTTTATCAAAGTGGACACTTTGACAAACTTCATTATTAAATTTAACAATGTTTATAATAAACTAACAAATGACTTTATAACTATGATTAGGTAATTTTTAACACAATTAGGACGCTTGGTGCTGGTTGGCTGGTCAAGTGGGCTTTCACATTTAGCTATAATTGCAGACCCAACTTCACCAAACATCTTTTCTCCTAACACGCATGATGCTTTTCTTTAATTATTATCTAGGGGAGAATAAATAATAGAGGGAGAAGATGATAATGTCTTATATTTTTATTAATATATACGATCAATTGATATGATAATATTTTAAATATTTATAAGTAAAAAATGATAATTCATATATTATATGGATTGATATTCAAAAATTGATATTAAAATTAGTGTCCATAACATTTTTTATTTGAAAATAATCTCCGGTGCTTCTCATAAGACACAAATTCAAGACCTCTAATCCTATAAAAAAAAAAAAAAAAAAAAAGGCATGGAGAGTAGGCCGACTACCAATAGACTACCATGTAAGATGCTTATTAAGTAAAAATAAAAATAAAAAATTGACAGTTACTAATCTAAACTAGATGTCTTCTTGACGGAAAACAGATATTTTCATACTCTTGTAGATAATTTTAGAGATTAAAATGGGCAAGTTTTTTTCTAGTGGCAAATGGACAACCTTAGTCTGGCCAAAACCTCTTGTCAATTGGTCAAAGCTAATTCATGGTAGTACTTGTTAAAAAATAGGCCAGCGGCAGAATGATGCCGAAATGTACTCTTTATGTATGTGTATATATATGTGTGTGTGCGTGTATTTGTATGTATGTGTATATAAAGTAAAGAAGAATATGAAACGTAAATCCCCATTTTTTAATCTTTTTTCACTTGGATCACGTTAACATGCTGAGGTTCAATGTACCTAGATAATGTGGTCAAAAGATTGAAAATTGATACGCACATCACTTGATTCATTCGTTCCAAGTTCTTTGTTTTTTATTTTATTTTTAATTTTAATTTTATGTGTGTTCTTTATTCCTTGGGGCTTGCACAAAGGAGAAGAGAGGGGGACCAATTTGTAGTGAAATAAATGCAAGATAAAAAGGTATCTAGTGGTGAGAGTTATAAATTTATATATTTGTACTTATTTATTTATTTAATATGGGTTTGGAGGTGAGAGTTATATATGTTTGGTGAAATTGAATGCCAATGGATGGGTATGTAAGGTACGTAAGTATTATGTATGCAAAACGTCAGCCAGCCAACCAAACACCCCGTGATTTTTTATATTTCATTGCCAAACTTTTTGTTGTGACTTTCAAAAGCGTGAAAGTGAAATGCCAATTCTATGATATCATTATCTCTGTGTGTTTGTTTGATACTAATAAGCCACATAGATAGATTGATTTAGTTTATTATTTATTTTTTTGCCCTAATCACCTCACCGCTTATGCAACTATATTTTACTTGTTCTATCGGACTATTTATGATCAAAGATTAGAGCATCGGGGGTCTCTTTTTTAGAATCTCAAAGAAGATAATTTTATTTGATATTATGTTCACACATGTCATTATCGGTGTCATATTTGATATGATAGGAGTGACGTCCTCCTCGTCAAGGAACAGGACTAGACTGTACGACCTTTGATAAACTAACCTATTAGTGTTTGGAAAGTTCTTTTGGTAACGCCCCACGTAAAGTATGTTGATATTAGTCGCTCTTTTTTTGGATTATTTTTTTTATTAAAATATATGTGTGTGTATATACATATATATACACCTTGTTCTATTCTATTGTAGTAAGCATCTATCTAACAAGAATGTAATCAAGCAACGAATTTTTTTTTTTTTTTTTTTTTTGGGTTAAAAATCAAGCAATGAAATTAGCACATTAGTTTTTTATCTGATCATATTAGGTGCAACGTCTAAGAAGGCTTCATTAGAAAGAGAGAACAAAAATTAAAACAAAAACCAACGAAGAAAAGTCTAAAAAGGCTAGAAAGATCGTTTTGGACTGACCTTCAATTAGTTTCCATTTTCCAAACTAATTTTCGTGTTGGAACAGCACATCTAAAGCATGAATTTTCTTGGGTTAAGTCCTCTCATGACATGAATTTTCCTTTGGCTAATTCCTATTTACAAATGTTAATCAGCCATATTCACTAGAGATTAATAAGAGATGATCGCTATATGACTCTCTCCCATTAATCTTTCATGTGTTTGTCGTACGTGATTCGTGAACCTTTACGAACAATTAACGAGAATGTGAATCTATTCTCTTTGATTTTAAAAGTGACGGGAAAAAAAAAAAAAAAGTCGTGTAAAGGTACCACTGTTTTCTTTCTTTCCTTCTACTTTGTAGAAGCCGAAAGAGAAAAGTGTCGAGAGTGGAGATCTTCCTAGGAAAAATCCGCTTTACAGACACCAAGAATCCACTTTTAAGGGGTTGAAACTCGAATTATCACAGGCACTAAAAGCAGCCCCCACGTTTCCAAACACGAGACAGAATTTGAGACAACGGCGAAGCTCCGCTTCTTCAAAGTCCACAAAAGATGGCGTTGCCAAAGAACCTTTAAAATAATAATAACAATATTTGGCATAAGTTTGACAATCAACTTACACCGCTTGGTTCAACTAGTCTTCTTGATTGATTACAAATATATATAAATATATATATATATTATATATATATATATATATTTATATATTCAAAAATTTAATAACCAAAAAAAAAAAAAAAAAAAACAACAACAATATTCTAGATTATTCAACCTAGAAGGGCGTTGAACCGAATTTTCTAACTAGACCGCACGCATGCATATATAGCGATGGAGAGAAGAGCCTTCATTAAGAAGAGTACTAAAAAGAAAAAAGAAAGAAAACAAAGGAAATATAACACGTAACCAAGAGAAAATGAAACTTCGAATTACTCTTCTGTCCCTGCGTAATTGGAAAGAGGATCATCAAGAAGATATCAATTCTCTAATAACAACGCAACTCCTTGAAAGAAAAATTATTCAGGGTGACACCAATTACCTTCTACCGTCAAGTACACCAACGTCTAGTAATGTTGTCGCAACTGTCCTAGACTCCATTCACGGTGGTCAATGAGACAGGAAATTTAACACGATATATCTGGACTGTCTCCATTCATACAGAGTGGATGCATTGAAGAAAATCTTTCTTATATAATTCATGTCATACACAAGCACTGAAGCATATTACAGAGAACAAACTGCAACTTGCAAATTCATGCCATAAAAACAAATTTATTCATACATTAAAATCCAAAGATCAGATCCGGGTGCTCTCCCAAATACCAAAACAAAAAACATGTTATTCCTCAAATATTATCTATAAAATTGTGTGGATAGATTATCTACCTCCAAAACAAAAGGTTAAAATTCACCGACTAATCATGCCCAGTTTCAACAGTTCAGGCACTTTTCTTCACCTCGGCTGACTTGATAATGTCAATGAACTCAGGCTGGAGAAAAAACACCAAATGAACCACATATAAGCATACTGACCAGGCAAGGCAAAACAAGAGAATAGTAGAAAGAAAACATGAGCAAGTGTACATAAGCAAAGCAACAGCGTAAAATTACCTTAAGAGACGCTCCTCCAACCAAAAACCCGTCAACATCAGGCTGTCCTGCTAATTCCTTGGAGTTTGCACCATTAACAGATCCTGAAACAGATATGTGTTTGTTGTCAAATGAGGCAAAGAGGACACAAAGAACGTGTCTACTTGTTTACAAAACATCTCAACGTCATTCTTAAAGATTTCGAGTTTTCGACTATGCAAAACCAAGTAGCAATAATAGGATCCCTCGAGCCTTGACCACTTCAAATATGTTTCACTCATTTTTCCCTCCCATCAGAAAATGGATTAAAAAAATGCTAATTCGGCCCAACTCAGGATTTTACCTTAAATGGATCAAAGCCTACTTGTTCAGATGACAATTTTGGACAATATCAAACTATCAAATAATGGAACAAAACAAATCTCGTTTTCTTCACCCTCACCCCACAAATAATCTAAGTAAATAAATTGTTTCTGTGTGCTTAGCAGGAGAAAAAAGATCTACATTTTGAGGCCGCTACAAGATAATATATAATAACGCATAACAAAAAGACAACTTTTGGCGTGGGATCTTTCACGTACCTCCGTAGATAATCCGAATGGTGGCAGCAACTTCAGGACTGATGTTCTCGTGCAGCCATATCCTCAATTCAGAGTGTACCTGTTTCATAATCAAAATTTATTATGAAACTTTATTCACAAGTTTAAAAGAACCAGATAGAGGGTAAGTACAACTTGGTACAGTAAATATGTTAACACGCTAAAAGCAACAATCATGACCGAGTATCAAAGTTCTAACACAAAAATGGTTTAAAAAGGCTTTCGAGGCTCCCGCCTCGAGGCTCGCCTCACCATGTGGCGGTCATTTGGTGCCTCAAGGCTTCTGATTTTTGTTCCAGAACAAGGCTTACGCCTTTTTGGAATGAGGCGTGCTCCTCAAGGCACAAATGCCTCGAGGCGTTTGAGGCATGCCTCGAATAGATAGGCTATTTGAGCATAGCTTATTTTATTTTTTAAAGTGTGTCCCAACTTCTTTTTGGGTCTTAATTGATGCTTAAAACAAAATTAAGCCCTAAAAACAACATTACTCTCCCATGTTTGTGCCCGCTGCTGTTCCCTCCAGCCCTCCTACAACTGCCTAACACTCCATCTTCAACTCCAGCACTCCGGTGACTGAGCAACAGCGGTTCAGATTATGTGTTTTTGTGGTTTTGTGATAAACTAAGTTAATCTATTACTGGCTTATGGCATTTTATAAAGCGTCTTTAATTTTTCGGGTTTTTTTGTTTTTAGTACGAGACTTACGCCTCGATCCGTCTTGAGGCTTACACCTCACCTCGATTGGAAAAAACGCCTTGGTTCCCAATTTCGTCTTTTTAAACCTTGGTCAAAAAAGACACTGCAAATACGGTTTGGTGATGGTTTAAACAATTAACTGCAAGAACATCCATCACAGTTACTGGCCAACGAAGGATATTCTTGAGTTAAAGATGCAACGAGAGATATCACTCTAACAGCCTAAGCATATTATGTTCGTTCAGCAAACACAGCCAATAGATAGAAATATATTACCCGTGGAAATTGACATAAACTCACAGTAGAACTTCAATGACTAAGGTAAAGGTATGCGACTTACTTCCTGAGCCTGAGCTGGAGTTGCAACCTTCCCGGTTCCAATAGCCCACACAGGTTCATAAGCCAACACAACATTAGTCCAGTCTGACACTCGGTCTGCCATAGAATTTGAAACAAAACAAGAAAAAAATTCAATAAAACCCTGAATTCAGCTCCAACAAACATCTTGACATAACCAACTCTCTATCATAAATTAAGCCTCCTTATAGCAGAACAAACATCTTTCAAAAAAATAAACAAGTAAATTCCCAATAGCAGATATGAAACATTAATTTGTCATTCTAAATCAATTATTAGATTCCAAACAGAGCTCAATTCTTTACAACTAGCGTTTCAGATCCAATTAGTAATGTATAAGAAATGGAGCAAATTTTGAAAGACCAATGACCATCCAAAATCTGAGAATCATCTCCAACAGATACAAATCAAAGAAAGATTATAGTATCAAATATCAGACGCCTATAAAATTGCAAACTAAACCATATACAACACAAAAGATTCACCTGCAATGGCCTTGGTTTGTGCAGCAACAACCTCCGCAGTTGTTCCTGCTTCCCGCTGTTGAAGAGTCTCACCAACACAAGCAATCACCTTCAAGCCTTTAGAAAGTGCATATGCAACCTTATCACCGACAAACTGAGATAATGAAAAGCATAAAGAAACTTATTACTTTTGGAATTGGATGACAACCAATGAAGCAGTGATGAATGAAAAATTGTTCTGCACCAAACTTATTAATTCATACGTACTTAAGGTGTAATTGTCACAAAAAACGGGAGGGAAAGTAATAAAGATTACCTCATTGGATTCACCCAATATAAGTCTTCTTTCAGAGTGACCAATGATGACCCATGGAATATCCAAATCGACAAGAATCTCTGCACTGCAATACAAAAGACAATATTTACAAATCACACAAAGTAAACATATAAAAATACCGCAAAACCATTAAAAAAATATAAAACTGAACATACTAAACATGAACCAAGCCTTTTACAGTATCCAAACGAGCTCAACGAATAATTTGATAGATGTAAACAGAACTACATGTACTTTTCAAATAATTATGTCTAACAGTGTATAGATGTGCCTGTGAGAACATATTCATGCTAAAAACACACACACACACACACACAACAACAACAACAACAACAAAAAATCCATACGTTTCCATAAAACATAATATCTCCTCAATTTAACCATCCTAAAGTCTATGCTTCATCTATTTATTCACATTGTTGCATTCATTTTTCTACCAGGTTGGATACTATTCCCTTTTTTTCTGGGTACACCTCCCATCCTCTAAAAAAAATTTTCAAAGTTCAGACATTTTTTCTTTGATAATCCAAAAATTCCAAAAACCCTTCAAGCCCACTTAGTGTTTTTGAAATAGAAACTGGAGCCCCCACCGAACCCTACAATCTTAAGGAAGCTTGAAACTCGGGGTTATTCACTAAATAGGTGGCCCTCAGCAATTGAACGCCAGACCATGTGGGAAAAACCACACGCTTGATCGCTCAACCAACCATCAGGGTTAAGGGACAAGTTTATACATTTAATATCAACGATAACGAAATACGCTATACGAAATATTAACTTACCTAACTTCACCGGTGTAAGCACCACCTTTCTTAACCCAGCAGTTTTGTGCCGCAACATGAAAATCAGGCCTCAATATGCTTTTCACCAAGGGAAGATACACAAATGGAGGGCTAACCACAACCTCTGCATTTGAACAGGTACATTTGACAGTTTAGTGGCCAAGAAACGTCAAAGTCATTTCATAATACAATATTGACAAAATCCTATAATGAGAATAATTTACAACAAAGACTGACAAGTTGTCCAGGTAAAAATTTGTTCTAGAATATGCATTTGCTAAGGCTAAAAGTCTAATCAAATTCCAAATTTCCAAATTGCTTAATTTTACATCAGATTTTCAACAACCCACGTTCAGAATTATTCATTAAAGACGACCAAATTCCTTTACAAGACAATACGAATCAGCTAATACCAATCTTACAACTCAAATCCAAGACAATAATAACCAGAATTAAATCATTAAAATAAACAAAACCAAACATTACAGACATTTACTCACCAACAACATCCTGGGAAGGCACTTGACCGTCGTTCAGTGTCTTCACAATCTTCTTCACCTCCTCCGTAGTTCCATTCTACATCATGCAGATTTATCACAACTTTAGCCACATAACATATACATATATTTATATATATCTTTATTACCCAATACTACCAATCCATTTTCACAAAACAAGGATCATGCAAGCAGAAAATGCAGATCTGACAAGAGATCGATGATTATTCACCGCCACATAGCTGAAAACTTATAATCAAAAAACAAAACAGCAAATTCAGATCCAATCGAATCTTTTTTCCTTTATTTCCATTCGCAATAAATAAATTAAAAAAAGAAAAAAGAAAAAAGAAAAAAAAAACTGAGCTTTGAAACAAATGCTGAGATTTCGATTTCATCTAATTTCATCGGTTTTCTTGGCAACCAAACACGAATCAGGGACTTACGCATTTCCAGTTACCGCCGACGAAGAACTTCCTTCCCATTTTTCTCGAGAAAATCGAAATCGCAACGAAGAGAGAGAGAGAGTGTGTGTGTTGTGTGGGCTGGAGTGGAGAGAGACGATGACAGTGGATTATGTAATTTTATTTCTAAAGAGAGAGAGAGAGAAATAAAAAATTATAAGAAATTTTTGTGGATTCCATTGTTTGCCGTCCGATTATAATAACCAAAATTACCGTTATACTCTAGAGATTTAGAATATTCTTGGGCATCGAACGACGTCACGATCTAGAGAGTAGGAGTAATTTCGTCAATTCAGATAGAAATTTTAGGTATACTGGGGTCCCACTGTTTTGTGAGACGATGGTTTTGGGCCTTTCGGCCCACGGATATTTTAGACGTCACAACCCGTGGGTGGTTGTTTACCTGTTGATTAGGTGGAGCCTCAAGAGCCGTGCCCGTGCTTTTTTTTTTTTTTTTTTTTTTGTAGGTTGCCCGTGCTTTTGATGTTTCTGTTTTCTGTTTTCTGTTTTTTGTTTTTTTTTTTTCTTGCCCTCCAAATTTGGATCGAATAATGGGAAGGAAAAAATAATAATTAGGACACTGTGGGAAAATTTTTCTGCTTTTTACCTTTTCTTTTCTGTTTTTTTGAGGAACTCATATTTGGTAACATAATTTTTCTACCCATCAAATGTGGAGTAAACTTTTTATTACTGGCATTTTATAGGTGATAGAATATTGAAAAACAAGTTATTATGTTTGATGAACATAAATTAAAAACACGATGTGATCCGATTAAAAAAAATATGATAGATATGGAATTTGATTAAATTATTATTGCACATTCACACTAAAGATTTTCTATGAGGGGAATTCTGTATCACAAGTATGCATTTTCTAATGTAAGATTTTACAAGAATAATATTAGAGCAAATATAAATACACGTATATTTTTGTGTGATTTTATAATAATTTCATCAAATTTAACTGTATAAAACTATAGAATACTAAAAAAGAATGCGTTTGTTTGTAAACTATTATAGAATCATCCACTGCACCAAAATAATGTAATTTTGTCTTTCATTCATTTTTCTTTTTCTTTTTTTTTTTTTTTTGGTAGCTTAAAACGTGGTGAGTAACCTACTATAATAAAAAAAGGTTATAAAAATAAAATAAACAAATTTTTTTGTTGAATAAATATATAATAAAAATTTTATTAAAAGTACAATATTGCAAACGTAATACAGTCATCTATATGCACTCCTATATATATATATATATGTACATATACAATTTATATATGCATTAATGTATATGTATTGAATCTATTATATGGAATAAACTAATTATAGTTAATCACTCATAAAGATGTTATGTTGCACTTGTCAGGCTATATTTGGGCATTAACTTGTATTTTATTTTTAGGGGAGACATTGACATGTATATTACGAGCATGCCAAACCTAACAACTAGGCATATTTTCCTGTCATCGAGTTGACTTGTATTTGTAAGTTTCAGTATTATTATAGTTGAAAACACCACTTGAATTTTATCGTGATAGAAGTGGTGGAAAGAAACTAATCAGTAAAATGAATTAATTGATTGCAACATATTATAAGATAATAAATAAATCAATTATTGCTTCTCATTCGGATTTTATAGTATTATATGCTGTCGTTTTTTAAAACAAAAATTTATTTGACAAAAAAAAAGAGTAAAATTACAGGTATGTTTTCGTGGGCAACAACGTTAATGTGCATGGTTTTGGTGTCCTTTCACGTTTATTTTGGTTTATATGTTCTTTTTTTTTTTTTTTGTCGTAGTTTTCAAGTCATTGTCGTTTTTCAATTTTTATATGTACTTTAGGTGACATTTCTTTAAATGTATTTCTCCTTAAATCTGATTTATGTCTTTTACTTGTGTTGTCCTAATTATAATCTTGTTGGTTGGTGTGGTTTTAACATTGCTTATCGTTTTCTCATTTCTCGTAATGTGTTTTGGGTGTCCTATTTATGTTCTTGTCGCTTATTCTTTTGGGTGTCATTTTAATTTGTTGTCGTTTTAAAGTCTCTATTGTTTATCAACTTTGGTGTCGTTTTTTCAGTTGTTGAAAATTTTTTAATTTCCACGTTTGTTATTATTGGCAACGTTTTTTAATCTACTTACTTGGTCCGTTTTAACGTGGTTGTCGTTTTCTTTTTTCCCATGTATTTTGTGCGTCATCTTTAATGAAATTTATCATATATTCCTTTTTTAAATAGGAATGGGACGATTCAAACTATACAACATAAATAAAATCATATGTTAAATTATTTCTGCAACCAAGTTATATATCTATTTTTTATATCCACTATCAGTCATTGGATTTTAAGTTGTGTTGTTCATCCGTTCACGTTGATGTCATTTTCTCTGTTTCTTTATTTCCTTGTTTTGCGGTCTTTTGTTCTGCTGTTTTCCATGTTTTGTGTTCTTCTTCTTCTTCTTTTCGTTTTATTTTCTCTGGCTCTGTTGTTGATCTTTGGTGTCCTTTTCACTTTGTTTCCGTTTTCTTTTCTTTTCTTTTTTTTTCCTTTATAGGTAAATATTTCGCTAATCCTTTTTTTTTTTTTTTAAAGGAATATCCACTTTGAATTCTTTTTCTCAATTGTCGTCGTTTCTATGCTTGTACCGTTTATTGTTTTTGTGTCGATTTCCCATTTTCTGACATTGAAAAGCTGCTTCTTCTTCTTCTTCTTTTTCTTTTGTTTTGAAAGCAATAACTAGTCCCAACACAGGGACTAAATTAGTATTCTCGATATTGATAAGGTTCCAGAGTGTGCTAAATATACTAATTATGTTAGACTCACCACATCATGATTCAGTTGTCTCTTATTAATATGTCGTGTGATATTGGTAACCACATAGTATACTCATATACTTGTAGATGCTTACCTTAAATATACAATCTGCAATGTCATGATACCAAAGTGATGGGAAAGCATGATTTCACCTAAACAATTATGAGCTAATAAGTTATTCTACCAACGCTATATACGGTATATTTATATACCTAGTAAATGACCAAAAACAACCCTACCAATTGGATTGGTATAGACGGGTATTCGGCACACTATTATTATGTGCTATATATGTCATGAACTGGCATATATATGTGTGTGTGTGTGCATATATATATATATATATATATATATAGACGTTGTAAGTGTTAGTAACAATTGCAAATGACAACTCATGTCCTAGAGGCATTACTACAAGAAATGCATAGGCCAAGAAGTAAACAACCAACTTTAGTTCAATCACATCGTTGTAGTAAAGATTCACCATGTTTGTCCAGTCAAGCTAGCGTAGACCAATGAGGTGCATGCCATGAAGTTGGAAAGTCAAAATGACAGCGGCGGAGGTGGTGGTGGTGGTGGCGGCGGAGAGGAGGACTTCTCAACGGCTGAGGAGGTGGATTTGCAAGCGTAGTCGTCGTCATTCTCAATGCAAATTTGGAAGGAAAATTAAAGGGATTTGGGTGAGAAGAAGGGACGAAAAAAGGAAGAGGTTAAATGGAGTGGTGCTTTTTTTTTTTTTTTTTTTGATGGTGCACTACACCGTGTTTATAATTGTTTGAATCCTTGATCTAGTGGACAGAATAAAATCTAGTAATTATCTGTTCGCTAATTAATCCATCCTGAGTTGGATGATTCGCTAGTCAACTATGTGTTTATTGACAACTCGTTTTGTAGTTTGGACTCTACGGACTGTCAGCTGGTGAGTCGACTTGTATTTTTTTATAATATGTGTTGACACGTGTACAATAAGAGATAAAATAAGAAATTTAACATCAATTATGTGCGTAACATAATTAATTGATCAAGTCCTAGTACATGCTTCAGTTTATCTTTGTCGAATAATGTCAACATTGTGGTACGAGTCCCGTATGGTTAAATTGGACAAGACCAAAAAAAAAAAATGTTAAGTATGATTCAATTAAACCTTGAAATCTGAACGTGAGTCTCCATGAGCATTTGAGTCCTGCCTTTCCATTTTTGCGAAAATCTCAAGTCTCAACGTACTTTCTCTTATATTATCAATAACTATGGAACAAGACTAAAAGATTCATACTGTAAATTTACGTGCTGATCAATATATATATATATATATATATATTTATATATTTGTACATTGCACATTTAGATGTGATGGTCTCCATTCCTCGCAACCTCTCTATTTCTCGATTTAATTGTTACGACTTTGGAAGAAGAAAATTGAGATGGTTACTATTTGCTTATTTGATTTGCCTCTCTCTCACACTTGTAACTTCTTTACAATTAAAAAAATGGTATTTATCTGAACTCAATACCTTGTTAAGAGGAACAATCAGTCTTATCATTTCACTTGATCGGTCACAATCAGATAATCTACAGACAAGATATTTTAGGCTTTTTAAGGATAAATAAATTAAACATGTTCATATGTATATATATATTCTTCAATGATGATTCACAAAAGAAAAGTATCACCAAACATGCATCATGATCCTTGACCCTACCCTCAATTATGGGGACATTTTTTAGTTGTGTGTCGACATTAATCCCAAATGCATTATATATACACACACACACATACATATATTTACATGTGTATATTTGGCCCATCAAATATTTCCTACAACCCATAATTAGATTAGTCGATGGATCAGGATATCCATAATCCTATTTTAATTTTCAGTTAATATTGTTCAAAATTCTAATAACATTTTTTATGAAAAAAAAAAAAAAAAAGCATTTGGTGGGTAATGTTCATTAAAATTCCATCACATTCATTTCTTATGATTTTACCATGTACTTTATGATCAATTTTCTCTTGTTGTCACCAAATGCTATGTTATGATCTAGGAGTGATTCCTTTCCATAGTGTAATTTATCAAGATAATTTACTTAAGATTTCAATCCAAACACTACTTGTTTAGGATCTTAATTTGAAGAATTCTTTATGAATTTGTGGGTGCACTCGGATGGATTCAAACATTTTTTTTTGAGACCCAAACCACCTAAGCCCCTCTCCAAATTCAAATATATGTTCCTCATCACATGTTTTCTCAGTTGCACCATTATGGTGGATATGGTATATCTCTAGTAAGCTGGTTCATCTTCTCCTTCCTCTATATATATATATATATATATATATATATATGCTGATGTATTTTTCAATTAAATCAAATTATACTAATTAATTCAAAAGGTAAACCAACTTCAAAAGCATATTTTTAATATATAATTACTTTAGTTGAATCGAAATCGAATATTTAGGTCCTACAAAAGTAAGGTCTTGGGGTTTTTGATAGAGCTAATTTCTTATTAGCTATTATTGGATTCCTCTTTAAGGTCCACTTGTTTTGCAATCATCAGATTCCCGTTAGGTGGAAAGCGCTTTAGATTATTTTAATCCCAATTCTTAATTATGCACTTTCTTTTCTAATCAAAGATCCAAGCCTGCCGATTACCAAACCTTCCAAACTGCCGGTGTTCTATTGCCATATATGTTGCAACAAGAAATGTCTCAAATATTAATCTTAGGCCCGTTTGGGTGGTGAGTTTAAACTCACCACCATCAACTCAATTTTTGTCTTTTTCCCCAAAAGTTTTTTGTCTTTTCTGAAAAAGTCAACCAAAATCACTATTATATCTGATCCGTCGACAAAATATTTGCATTCGCTTTTGTTTTTAATCAATATAAGATAAAGAGTAAAAAATTTGACTTTTTAATGGATATTTGGAAATACATTTTTAAAATAGTATGAGATCAAAATGATTTTAAAATTTTTATGTCAAGTAATAAAAATGTTACCATAAAGTTTATAATTTATAACTTAAACTTTGACACAAGTTTTAAAAACTATCGAAAAAATAAAAATAAAAAATAAAAAAACTCTTTTAACATATCATTCAAATATTTTTATAAACAACTTTTAGATCCAAAAAATCATAAACAACTTAATATTCTCATACAGACAGAATGATTCTTTAAAAAAGGAAAAAAGAAAAAGAACATGGTATTAAAACCTCGGCTGCCGAATTGCACTTTTCTCTTGGTTGATAGCAGGGTCTATTATCACAAGAAACGCCCAGCCTGGCCAAGAGCCAAAGTTTGAAGTACTAGGTGCCATTTGTATATTCATTTTATCCTCTGTTTATATATATATAAATATATATACATACATATATATTTATTTATATATGCATCAAATAGCGTTTATCACCCTTTAAAAAAAATAACGTTTATTAGAAGTCAATGATTAGCTCATTATGACTTTGGGTTTTAAGACATGTTCCCTATTTCAAATTCAATGGTCTCTGTATTCTAATTTTTTAAATTAAAAAAAAAAAAAAAAATCAATGGTCTCAGCTAACGACATCTGTGGATGCACAGACCATCTAGCTCGAAAATGAGGTCAATATCACATGCCAGGATACCATTTAAAAGTCTCCAAATAAAACAAGGAGCTATTGTTCGGAAAATAATAATAATAATAATAATAAAGAAAATAAAACAAGGAGCTTTCTTATGGCGGACCGGTGGAGTGGGAGTATTCATATGGATGATGTATGTTTTTAAATATTAAACATGGTCAAATCCATATTAAAATTAATGTTATAAAAAATTAATAGAGTCTAATGTATATCTAACAGTTAATAAAAATTACAAATAGGGTATATCTTCATACTCTATCGGATAATTTTTCCATTAAAACTAAGGGGTTGGTTTACCTGCAATATTTTTTTTTTTTTTTTTTATAAAATCTTACTGGCACTCACTTATAAAAAAAAAAAAAAAAAAAAAAAAAAACCTCAAATTTCGAATATGTAATATAACTAAAATCATACTTTTTTCTCACATGTTAAGTTAGTACCAACCGCACGTAATTATCATCCTACCTTATCCATAACGTACTTTAACATAATCACCACACCCTTTTATCCCTAAAACCGAAGCAGGTTTCATGTGAAATGAGCTGACTATTAAATAGTTGACAAACAAGAAACACGGATAACCTTATCCTAGCTAATTCTCAAACATTGAAAATTCATGTTTTATTGTTGGCCGGTAAATTTGAAAGTGTCCCAAATTCTCATACTCAATTACGTTGGTTAAGAATTACATGTCTTAATTTTATATTAGCGAGAGCAATAAAAACACAGAAAAATAAACACTCACGAACATCTAAGATTTATACAAGTTCGCCTGCTTCAATATCATACAATATCTCGTTTTAACTGCTGTAGTAATTCATTATGATTATTAATAAATTTTCAAGAGAAACTTGCATACCCATAAGCTCTCTATGTTTATATTCCCGTCTAACCTCTTTCAGAATAAACTCTAATTGCATCCCTAATATTTTCATATTTTGAGTACCAACTAACGTTTCATATTTTCATTAGTAGATACAATCAATTGATATGACAATATTTTAAACACTTACTAATAAAAAAACGACAACTCATATGTCACATATATAGATTGATACTTAAAAGTTTATATTAGAATTGGTGTTCTTAGTTTTTTTTTAATTAAAAAAATAAGGACAACCGAAATTATAAATGTGAGATCCCCAATCTACTTTAATGATACAATTGTCAATGGTGTAGACATGTCGGGGGAGGAATGTGACTTCCTGTCCCTCTTTCCAATCCCCAAAATCGATCCGGATAGACGATATCAATTAGACTCCATAACTTAGAATAACACATGTCAAATTAATAATGAACAGAAAGTGTGGAGTCATACAAAGTGTGTGGCTCTAGTACTTCGACTTCTACGGCCACTGGAAGTTTCATGGTTTTTTCCTGAGACAAGCTAGGAAAAGAATAGACGCATGAGAAGGTTGAGTTAATCCTCCAAGTGTATGATGTATCTTTTTCATAAAAACTGGTCCTATTTGGCCGCCCAACCAATTGAGAAAAAACGTGAGTTTGTTTTTCGTTAGCTCAGTGGGGTCCACGCTCATTTAGCAGTGTGGCTGACTTTTATCCGCGTCTCCTTTTCAAATGTATATATTTTAAATATATATATACTAGTGGTATGATACTCGTTCCTTATATAAAAAATAAATAAATAAAACAAAATAAAAATAAAGATAAAAAACATACATAATTATTAATATGATAATAATCTCGTCATCATCACGATGACATGATGACCGCATAATTATCACGTGATAAATAAAAAAGACATGACCAAAATAATCATGAGTTTTTTTAAAGAGTAGCATTTGTATACAAAAGATTTAATCGTGTGTGTATATTTAAGGAGATTTAAATAGATAGTGCTCGAAAAAGTGTGGTGCCCATTAGGTGTTAGCCACTCGAAGCCAATAGCTCTTGTGGAGCCCTTTCATTTCAAATTTTTTTATTAATCCCTTTCTTTTTATTTTTTATTTTTCCTTTTGTGGTAAGATATAACAACGTGACATTATTAGCATAAGATTTTTATTTGATATGATTTTAGCCTTTTTTTTTTTTTTTTTAATGATCCTTCTAAAGGGATATGGTGCTAAACCCTATAACGTGACAAGATTAAGGTGTAACAGTGTGCTTCCATGAGTTTAACATGCAAATGTTAAGGCGTACAAGACAATTACTATATGTAATGGTGATTTTGAATAAATGTATTTTGTTTAACCGTAAACTAATTGTTACATAAAATGAGTGTCATAATTTTACACATCAATTCTTAAATTGATTTATATAAATAATAATATATGTTTCGAAATTCCAATCATGTACTATATATTTCGTGTTGTTAGTTATTTTTATCAGTTTTCTTTTTCTTTCTTTCCTTTTTTTTTTTTTTTTTTTGAATGCCCCTCAAAATTATTTGTATTTGTAATCAATCTTAAAAAAAAAATGTTAGAAAAAAGCAAACACAACCATATTGTTTTCATAGGGGTTCTATGTGATCATGTGTACAAATGACAATAAACAAGCCTTTTCTGTTAAATTTTTAAAGCGAGTTTTGAAGACTTTGGAACATTTTTTTTTATATATAGTCAACATTTAAAATCAAAAATTCAAGTTCTAATTAGATAATTTTCATTTAGAAGTTGATTAATATGCCCACAATTACCGTGAATTAAGAATGATGGTGACAAAAGGTAGTTGGGTGCGCGCACGTGTTTGCATAATCTTCAACCAATTTCATGGAAAAATAATATTTTCATGACAGTTTTTGTCATTAGATTTTGTTCAATATTGTTGACGTTGATTAATTCTTCGAAGTGATGTTATGGTAGCAATTTTTTTAGTCCAATTTTTAATAACAATAACACAAGAGAAACAGTTATTTTTAAACTGATTAAATATAAAATATACAATTATCTGAATATTATTTAAAGACCATGTTAGAAATGTGAGTACCAAAAAAAAAAAAAAAAAAACTAGAGGAACCTTTTTATATAATTGGAAAAGAGCCAAGAATTTCCAAGTCACTTCTCAATTATTTAATTCGTGTTTTTATTCTTCTTTTTGGGTGAATTGACAAGTCATTTACGTGTCATTTAAAAAAGATTATCATATGAATTCAATTAAATGTTGCAGAGTATCTTCAAAATCGATGAATAACGTTAATATTAAAAGATCTATCCACATGGCATGATGTGCTCTAATCTACATCTAATTTATTCATTTTTTCTCTAGAATGAGTGCACACCGGAATTTTTTTATCCAAATTTTAATGGTCATCACCGACATGCGATAATTCAACATGCGGTTATTTGAATTTGTTATGATTGCTAAGTTAACTTTTTTAATTTTTATATACATTTTAATAAATTTGGATATTACTATCATCCTTTGGTATATTCTTGCAAGTAGCTAGGGGAACCATATCTTATGATAACCGGAGAGGGGCTAAGAGTTTCCAAGTCACTGGTCAATATTCACTAACGAATGAATCGGACCTAAGAGTAAGTATTGCTGAGCGGCCCACGTCATCTTGCATTCAAGCAATGACAGATGCATATAATACTTATATATATATATATATATATCTCGTTTAATTTATATATAATTTTCTATTTAAATATGATATTATTTAGATGTTAATATAAAAGACAAGTATTATTAAAAAATATATATTTTAATCACATGATTGACACAATATAATACAAATCACATTACAATGATGTATGAGAGGAGTATCGTATAAGAGTCTCTCCTTATTTACTTATATATAATACTTGCATATATATATATATATATAGTTTGCATATTATATATATATATATTATTTATTGCTGTATGTTTTCATGTTTTTAAAATTCATTCAAGTTGGGTTGATGGGTGACTTGGTCCGCAAGACCAAAAAAAAAAAACGTTGTGTAGTTGCCTTCACGAGATTCCCATTATGCCCATCTAGTATTAACCTTTAATTGACTCCACCTAAAATTGTCACGAAAAGTAAAAACTGTTCACGTAGGAATTATTGTATTAGTTTAAATCTTCCAACCAAATTTTTTCATTTTTTATTATTTTTTATTTTTTTCGAGGCTATCCCATAAAAAGTTTCCGACACGATTTTGTTATTTATAAGTCTAGTTTGGAGGCCTGTGATCAAAGTCCAAAAGATAGGTGGCAATTAATTTATTAAATCGAATTGGAGGATAGTAGTTATATAGGATGGACACATCTCAATCTATGTGTTAATTTTGTGTGTGTGATATTATATATATATATATATTATTTTTGTTGAGAGAGAATTTTGTACCTTATAAATATCGAAGTCGTTTAAAACGACAGATAGAAGGGGAAACATTAAAATTACTATATTACGTGTAACACAATTTCCCACTAAAAATACGGTACGGGATTTAAGGAATAAACCCATATGCCTTTCAAAAAAATAAAAAAGAAAGAAAGAAATATACCCATATGGTTTTGCAATGTGTTTGTATGATTTATGTGTATTATCTTGAGCAGAAGCTTCATTACTAGTGTTTTTTTTAATTGAATTAAAAATTCAATTTCATTGCTATCGTATTTATTTTTCCTGAATTATTTCTACATGTTTTGAAACATATTGTCTCGACAACTTATACAATCCGAAACTATGCATAAGTGAGTCGAGACATACATTTTAAGAAATTGATTTTTAATCCTAAAGTTTTTGTAAAACTTCATTTGTAACATAATATGTAAGAAAAATTACGATTGTAACTCATTTTGGTTTTGAAATTTCAATTTTTACACTTGAAAATTCTATAGAATTTCACTTATGCTACCAATTTCTTTTTTTTTTTTTTTTTTTTTCCCAAATACATAACCATGTCCTTGTACAAGTAAAAATTATCTTCTCTCTTTTTTTTTTTCACAATACCCTAAAAAAATTTTAAGGTTCCACCATGAAGTATGGTATATGGTATTTAGGATATATTTATCTCTTAAAAAAAAGTTTTTAGGAGATATAATAATGCGGTTTTCCAATATATAATAAGAATTTGTATGTATAATGTGTAGATCTATCTAACTTAAAAAAAATGATATAGATCTGTCTTAACAAAATATCTCATGAGTTAATCCTGTTTGATATCTAAAAAAAGTTAAATGATTGATTTTATTATTTTATTGAGGGGATGTGTGATTTTATTTTATTTTTTTAAGAAAAAAATATTTGTAACTTCTTTTGATAGAAAATAGTTGTTTTATCCTTTAAAAAAAAAAATCGTTTTACTTGGGCAACAAGCGAGCGTGGAGTCAATTCGGCACATCTTTGACATTTTTTGGGGCATTGGGTGTGCTGGAAGGGGAGAAAAAAAATTTCTCAAGAACAAAAAGGAAAAGGAAAAAGAAAAGAATGGGCGTGTTTTTCTTTCTTTGTTTTTTTTTTTTTAGGAAAATAATAGAAGTAAACTAATTTTTGTTTAATTGCTGAAAAAAAACTTTATAGATTAAAATGATGAAAAAAAAAAAGCTAAATCCCTGTCAAGAAAAAAATGTTAATTGAAAAATGAAGTCATTCTAGTAGTAACCATTGGGCTATTTAAAAAAAAAAAAAAAAAAAAAGTCTAGAATACCGATGATAATTTATAGGAAATATAAAATAAAAAAAATGGTTGTATATATAATTAACGGTAATATTTTACCTATTTAATTCTATTAAAAAGTACAGAGTGTGAATTCCTATTTTAATTTTAAAAATAATAGAAAAATAAAAAGTTAAATATATTGTTCATGTTTAACAATTTCAGTTAACCATTAAACAAAATAGAAAAAAAATTTCAGTTTACCAAATTATTTAAAGAGAGATTATTGGATAAAAAAGAGGAGCGATTTTAGGTTTTCCCCCACAAAAACAAAACAAAACCATATCCAGTTTAAACTCTAACCCAAGAGAATATGCCCGTTATTTCCGTCCAAATTCAGTTTCCATCCCTTATCCATTTCCCCGAGTCTTTCGTCAAACCGAGCGAACTCTGTCACTTAAACTTGCTGTGAAAATTTCAAAAAAAAAAAAAAACAACTTGCTGCGATAAAATATTCTTACACAAAAACCCCCAAGGCTATTATCGTCATTTCACACCTTCCCTTGCCTTTATATGAAGTCCCTCTTCCCGGTGCTTTCCTTTGCCTTTTCCGTACTCCCAGATTCTCTCTCCATCCTTTTTTTTTTAATCTTTCCTTCCCTCCTCTTTTCTCCCAAACATAAAAAAACACCGAGAAGCCATTTTCCCCGAAACCGCCCAATCTCCGTGAATAACAGAAAATTCGTGATGTTTTCCTTGCCCGGAGGATCGATAAAAGCTTGAAAATTTGTTTTGTATTCTTGGCAAAAATTCGAAAAAGTGGTTTTCGATTTCGGAGATAAACGGAATTTGATTTGATTTTTGTTCTATGGCGGTGAGGTTAGCGATTGAGGAAGAAAATAATCGGGCGGAGGAGAAGCGACGGCCGTTGTGATCGGACGGTGGAGGAGAAGGTACGAGTTCTTTTTTTTTTTTTTTTTTGGAGGAGAAGAAATTACGAGGTTTTTTGGCGGAGGTAAATGGACTGCCGTGTGCTGGTGGCGGGCGGTGACCCCTGGGCGAGGGGCCAGATCGGCGGAGCACTCAGCCATGAGAGCGAGCACGATTTGGCTCTCATGGTCAGCGATTTCTTGGAGAACGGAAGCTCCGGCGCCGACTCTTGGTGTAGCAGCGACAGCGAGTCCGGCCTCTCCGATCTCTCCCACCTCGCCGAGAAGATTCCAGTAAGTTCCTCTTCCAATTTGATTTTCCTTTTTTTTTTTTCCCCCCCCTTCAATTTCTGGTTTCTGAAGTAGGATTGGAATTCTCTAGACTTGTAAGCGTCCTTTAGCGCAATTCGAGAACGAGGTTTTATCCGCGGTGAATTCTTTGATACTGTCGATCAACAAGACGGAGCTATCCGGCGTAAAGTCCGGAGCTTGTAACGCCGGTTGCATCCGGTTCGCTCTTGTGAAGCTTCTGCGGCTCTCCGGATACGACGCTGCGGTGTGTTCGTCGCGGTGGCAGGGCACCGGCAAAGTTCCCGGAGGTAATTTTGGCTACCACTTCATAATTTGAACTTGAATTAAAATAAATCCTTTGTTTGATCCTCTGAATTATGCTAAAATTCTTGTTTTTTGTCCCTTTAAATTTTAAATCCAAGAGAAATTAGTCCTTTAGGACTCTTTACTAGTCATTTTGAGCAACAAGTTTAGGACTAAAGCTCTTGAATTAGAAACTTTAGTTTTATGATGAGAATTTTGCTAGTAGTATATTTTTTAGATAATTTGGATGAAATTTAGATCGTTTTTTAGGATGGAAGATGAGATTTTTGTTACATATGTTATTCAGGTGATCATGAATATATTGATGTGGTCAGCCACGGCCATACGGGGAGTTCCGAGCGTTTAATCGTGGACATAGATTTCCAAAGCCATTTCGAAATAGCCAGAGCAGTAGATTCATACGACAAGATATTGAATTCTCTGCCAGTTGTTTACGTTGGTTCGTTAGCTAGGCTTAGTCAGTTTCTCAGGTAATGGCCGAGGCTGCTAGATTTTCCCTTAAGCAGAACTCCATGCCCCTTCCGCCATGGCGATCACTCGCCTATTTGCAGGCGAAATGGCAATCGCCTTACCAAAGACAGCTCTACGCAGATGAGAAGGACATTAGTAGAGCCAACCCTTTTGACCACAAGCAATGCAGTGGCCATTTGAAGAGGCTTCAGTCTCTGTTACAAGCTGAGATCGAAACGGAGAGGCTCTTGAAGCCTGTGAACAGCGAGCACAGTTGGAGACGGAAGCCCGAGAGAATGAGGCATTATCTTTACTAAAAGGAATCCTTGAGATGTATAGATTTTTGCCCGGATTTTGTCACCGAAAGAGTTGCTTTTTGTGAGAGAACATGTGCATTTGCGGCTTATTGAGATTCTTTTTTTTGTTTACCCTATCCCCACAGCGGATACCAAATAAGTGAACCAGAATGAAGAGCAGGTTCATTTGGCCAAGACAAATAGCAATGGCGGAGAGAAGGGATTTTTTCAGCTTTTTTTTTATTGGAGAATTATACCATTTTGTGTTTTCATTTTGTTATTTGCTTCTTGTATCGCCGTTATAGATTTTTATTTATTTGTTTTTGGAGATCCTCCTTATATTACATGTATTATTCCTTGCCTCTGTATTTTTGTGGGCATAGGAAATTTTGTCCTCGCATCTATAATATTATTGGTTCTTGTTATTATTTATTATTTGTTATTGTTTGATTTTTTAATATTTTCCATCTGTCAGAAGACTCAGAATTATATGAGCTTGCTTGGATGGTTCAATAATTTATATAGTTGGATATGATGGGGAGTTTGTAGTTGTAGCTGTCCATTGTTGTTGTTTTCTCATCTTTCTGTGGTTTACATTTGCCTTTTTTTATTTTTTATTATTTATTTTTTGGAGTTTTCTGGTTACACGTTACATCTTACATGAAATTACTGACGTTCTCATCCTTTAGGAAGACCCAGCGTTTCTGTTTCTTTTGCCCCTTCTGAGACAGAGACATTTATCGTATTGATATCAATAATTGGAATTTAAGTTAGTACTGCACTGCTGCTAAACCTACCCGATTAGAAACATACTCGAATAATGGTAGGTGTACATCAGATCCAATCAAACTGATCAAACCGATGGATGTATTTTTTTACTCTAAAACACCCAATCAAATCCAATTGTTGTGTTTGTTATATATTTAAAATAATTGGTCTAAATATTAGTGTCTATTTTTTTTTTTTTTTATACACCCTCACATAATATATTAAAACTTCAAAACCTACCTATTATGATATCACATAATCAAAATCCTTTTATCTCATTTTCTAGTTCCCTAATGTATTATGATACACCTTCACACATTTTATAATTCTTGATTGTTTTGTTTAAGATCTACTATTAAATCATAGGTGAGATACTAATCTAAGGCAATCTAAATCGATCTTAAATGTATTGAATTGAATTGAATTGGATAACACATTTCTAATGGATTGGTTTAGATAAGATTTTCAAAACCGACCTTTAATTGGATTGGATGTAGTATAACTAAATAGGACGGTTCTATCCGATAAATTTAGAGGAATATTTTATCAAGAGAATCATCATATCTGTATCGAATTATATCATTTTTACCTTTTTTTTCAAGTGATTTTAGTAATGTCTAATGTTTATGATTTCATATATGGTTTCATGAATATGTATTATCAATTGGGATACCTTATCTGAAAAGTTTCCGAGTAACACGAATGTTCAACGATTCCTAAGGTGAAAAAGCTCTCACTATAAAGTCTATAACAAGCCAGGGACTAGAGAGATGGCAAAATGGCATAAACAACAGTTCAACGAAATCTGGATTTAAGTTCTAAAAGGTTCCATAATATTCTTATATTTAAACCAAGTTCAAACGACAGCTGTGATTTTGACAGCAAGTAACAGGTTGTACAACCTGTACGATCAAACCCCAAAATGTTCTAGCATTAGAGACTTTAATACATAATTGCATAACATAAAAGTTGTAGCACAAAAGGGAAACCAAAGGATAGATAGATAGACGACAACATATTTGTATTAGCAAAAGAGATCAAAGATCGAAACCCAGCACCACGACTTAGCTCTTGGTCTGTTGTGTAGCTCCTAGTCGTCGTTTATCAGTCTTCTGCGAGTCTCGATCACCTCCTGTATATAATATGAATTTGAATCCATGTAAAAAAGTGACCAAATTCAAGATAATCGAATTGTTCTATACGGAATATGCAAGTATTGTCTAATTGTAATTTTATAATTTATTCTAATAAAATGTATAGAATTTAAATCTCACAATCATTTCTTCAAGTCCAAGTTCAAAAAGATATGTATATACATATTTGTGCAGAATATTAGTGATAATATTTTTTGAGATAAAAGTGAATTTCTAATCATAAATTACATGATCGGAAACATAATGGGTGACAAACTTTATCATACATTGAACAAATGACTTGTGAAATAGTTAAATCCAATAAAGATTCAAAATTTTCTTTTGGAGGGTATGAAAAACCTATCAATAAGATATAATTTTAAATCTATTATATAACATATTAAGAAAAATATGATAAATCAGTAGAACTTGATGCAAGTATAAGATATATATTACTAATTTATTCTTTCTTAATCATATGATTAACCATCATATATTACTAAGTTTATTCTTTCTTATTCATGTGATTAACCATCATACATTCCAGGAGAAACAATTACCAAATATATTGAAATAATTATTGTAAATTTTCATAGAAAATCATACAACGCAGTATGCACCCTTAAAAAAACTCATATCACGGGCAAGATGAAATTGAGATGTAAGGTGTCTGAAAAAAGAACAAGTCATGTGGATAGATTCATACCCTTGTTTTCAACTAAGTGAAAAAATAATGATTCATTCAATAGCTGCAGGTTCAAGAACAACAACACATTCCCACTTCTCTATAAATTATCGATAGATTTCTTGATTGTAAATGTAGATATAGATAAAGAAAAAAAAAAAGTTAAAAGTTAAAACTAGTTTTTAGCTACTTATAACTGATAATCAATAAATTATCAGGTACCGTCATATGAATTTTTCAATTGTTTGATTTATAAATGTTCGAATTATAAATCTACAGTGCTTGATAAAATATTATTTCATTTATAAATTAGACCCTTTTGAAAGTTATTCCAATAGTTAAACTGTAGTTTCTTTTCTTAATGAAAAATGATAGTTTCTCACCATGAAAATCTCCTTTGATACATGATTTTGACTAATATAATATTCAATAATAACGTGCATTGCCGATAGGGTACCTTACCAGTTACTTAAGCCTAGCATATCCTTTGATACATGATTTTGACTAATATAATATTCAGTAACGTGCATTACTGATAGGGTACCTTACCGTTACTTAAGCCTAGCATATTTTTCAGACTTCCCAATGGATCAACAGCGAACAAGGATACACATGAGAACTAAATATATGTACTTGAATGCTTCTACTTGAGAACTAACATGAGCACATAACCACAGATTAAAACTTAATATCTTAGAAGAAAAATAAAATAAAATAAAGCATAAATTATTGTCTCTTAAGGAGCACATAGAAGCTAATTAGAAGAAGGAATAAGTAAAGGTTTTACCTTCAGATTTACTTGTCAAGAAGAATAAGTCCACTCTCCTCCCAAGCACGAAGAACTTCAGACTGGGTATAGTACAAACGGCCAGAGGGATCATAGTAGTACTGCACCACAGTTATACTGACTTTGTCATTTGGAAAACAACCACTAAATTATAGCTGATCAGTATGAAATTTGTGTACTAATTATAGACTTTGTGCTGGACAGATCCGGCGCTTGTCTTAGTGCCGGATAAAAAATTATTCATATATGTAAATGTATTCACTTACCATGATACCCAACAATCTCAAGAATATCAGTGTAACCTCACCTTTTCAATCTTCTTGTTTCCCTACTCATTTTGCTATAGCCAAAATATATCATTTTTTAAAGAGAAAGTAGTTGTTGGATAACAAAAAAAGAGACATACAAAACCTTCACAACATGTGTTTGCATTTATACACAGTGGGAGTCTGTTTGAAAGCATTATGAACTTTTACCATCAATCAACTCATCCAAATATTGTATATGAATTCATAGTAGTTTCCAATCAATTTAATCCAAGCCAACAAATCCTATTCGATCCAATCTATTTGATTTGAGAGGAAAAGGAACCATCTTATTCGATTGTCTTAACTCTTAAGCAATAACCTTTTGTTTTGGTTAATTACTAAGTACTTCTGTTCTAAATATCTAATTTGATTGTCTCAAGGAATAAGTTTTTCTTTTCTTTTCTTTTTTTTTTTTTTTTTTTTTTTGGATTTTTTTATTGCAAAATGAACCAATTTGTATGTTTTTTTAGATGTTTGAAAACAAACACACATAAATATCATATGTATGTATAATATTTATATATATTTCATAAGACAGTCGTACGCCTCTTTCTTTCCACATGAGGTCATAATAGCCTCATTACTTTTTTTTACCACCTCATAGCAAAAGCAGAAGGAAAAATAAATGGACCTCAAAGTAAATAGGCATTGATAGACTGCCCAATACAGCAGGAAGAAAAAATAGGTTAAAATAGTGAACAAGGCTCAACTGATTTCTTCAATATTGATTTGTGAGGAAGCCTCTCCAAGAATTGATAATTCTATAAAACAGAGTTATTTTAGCATTCTTAAGCTTATTATATTTGTTATAATCTTAGTAAAATCTTAATTAAAATCCTAAGATTTTTGCTATAATCTTAGTATTTAATCTTAATTTTAGCTTAAGAATACTATAATCTTAGCATTCTTAAACTTATATTTTTGCTATAAAATA
Source organism: Ficus carica (assembly GCA_009761775.1). Taxonomy (NCBI): domain Eukaryota; kingdom Viridiplantae; phylum Streptophyta; class Magnoliopsida; order Rosales; family Moraceae; genus Ficus; species Ficus carica. The sequence continues at coordinate 5,024,612 of CM019742.1, read as the reverse complement.
GAGTTATTTTAGTAGTTTATCTTAATATTAGATCGGCTTGGGTTCCTATTGGATGCTCATGTTAATCTACCAATTCATTCATCCAAATAGATTTTTAAAAAATAACATCAAAATCTAATCAAATAGTGTTTGAATACAAATCGATTCGATTGCATTAGGTGATCTACATGTAAGACCTAGCAGATGAATGAATTTTCTGCACATGAAAGAATGGTCCGATGCATGTCCGTCTCTTTCAGACAATTTACACGAGCTAGTTCCATTTTATCCCTCAAAAAAAAAAAAAAGAAAAAAAAAAGAGGGATATATTCATTAATTTTTCCATCCACAAACTCATTTATCGCATTTATTTGTAATCTTTTTTTTTTAATAATATATATATATATATGTAATATTTTAGGCTTTAGAAATTGATGATTTCTATGTAATATTGTAACCGAAGTTAGAACCAAAACGAGATAAGTACGTTTTCATCAACAATAAGCCTCAAAATGCAATTCGCAATCGATCTTTTTTCAAGAAACGATAAAATTTAAAAAATCATATAGACATGCATATGCAAAAAAGATCAGACCAATAGATCAAATTAATGTAAAAATAAAAAAAATAAAATCGATGAAGAAAAAAATAAAATTAAAAAAAAAAAAAAGAAGAGAGAATAAATAGAAGAGTTGCACAATTCACTATTATGTACCCTGTAAACCCTTCCCGACACCATACGGCGCTCTTCGGCGACCCAACCAGGAAGCAGCCAGCTATACGCCGGCGACTTGTTGTTGTGAATGGTGCAAATAGTCCCCGGCGACCTTGACCTCCTCGGGAGGCGCTCCGTTATGAGCGTTGCGACATTCGGCGAGACCTGGAACGCCTCCGGCAACAGCCGGCTGCGACTGACACCACTTCGGTTGCCACCTTGTTCCATAGCTCCAATGGTTCTCTTGTAGTTTTTCAGTAGAAATGCTTTAGTGGAGTTGGAAGGCAAAATATCACTTCTCTGTGCTTTTTAACCCCCTTTTATTTTTGGGTAAAAGTAGAGTTTATTTAGGTTTATTTTATTTCTCCCCCTTTCTTTATTCAAATTATGTTTGTACCCCAAACTACAAGAGTTTTTTTTATTTGTGCCCTTGTTTTTTTCTTAGTTACAATTTTTTTAAATAAGCAATGTCCTCACAATTTTATAAAAAAAAAATCTTAGAATGAGAAGTTCATTAGTTTTAGGAATCTCTTCGAGATCATGGAGAGTCGAGTAGATCAATGTTACGTACAACAACATGCATGATTTCCCCTAGTTGCCGTATTTCCCGAACGAGTAATACGACAAATGATGTCTTTTTCTAGTAAAGGCAATGTCGTTAACCGTTGTACAATTGTTAATCATTGTAGAATCGTACGGATGGTTTTTGTTTTTATGACTTTACTAAACTACTACTATCCACCTAATAAAGTATTAAATCTGTCAACCTGACAATTCAATAATTGTATTAAGAGTCTGATTAATTAATCCATAAAATATTACCTATGACGAATTAGAAGAGTTAATTAAACTAGTAGAAGTAGCTCATTATATATGGAAACTAAAACTGAATCTAACTCGGAGCACACAAATTGTAATGTGAAAAAATCTATCCGCATATTACACAATATGAGAAAATATACATGCGAATGCGATGGAGCATTACCATCATGAAAGTTTTAAAACTTCAAAACCTTATGCAACATCAAAAACTAGAGGAGATGAGCCTCAGTCAGCTTCACATGAGCCAACATTAATGTGACATAAATCTAAGTTTATATTAGAAAACAAATCCATAGAAATACAGCTATAAATGAAAGACATTCAATTGAACTTTCAATCTTTGACAATAAACAAGAAGTCAGTGGCCAATTTATAAATAGCAAAAATTAGGGGAAACGTGGACCCACAAATGGTAACTGAAATCAACAAAAAAATGCCTAATATGGTAAGAGAGTGAATGAGGGACCTTAATGAAATAAATAAATAAATATATATATATATATTATGGTAACAAACAGACCAATCTAAATTGGATTTTAATTGTTTTGATTCCTCTCGTGGGCCCATAAAAAAATGTAACTGCTCTTCCAGTCAGAGCTTTTAGGCAAAAAAATGTTTATTTATCTTTTCGACAATTTTTACGTTTATAACTTGTGTGCAGTACGGTTTCTTCGTGTTGATGAGGCTGTATGTCACTTTTTAAATTCTAATAATTTTTATATTATTTAAATATAAAAAATTAAACATTAGTTTTGAACTAAAATGATACATTTGAATTTTAAGGCCCCTGTTTGAGAGGGGTACTGGAGATGAAGTTTTAAATACATTTGGATTGAAGTTGAGATAAATTTTAAAAATATGTGTTTGGTTGGAAAAAATTGTTTGGAGTTAAAAAATATATAAAAACTTGAATTGCATTCGGAAAAAAATATATATCGATATGGATATTATTTCGTTCATCTTGAAATTTGATGTTGTTTAAAAGAAAATCTCATTTGGACTTGAAATAACAAAATTATAAACTTTTAAAGTTTGAGTTTATTGTAAAATTTGGATATGTGAATATTGAAAAGTAATTTTAAATCGAAGAAAAAACAAAAACAAAAAAATTAGAAATGTGGTTTGGAGACACTTCCCCAAACGCATCCTAAATTTTTAAAAATGGTATTAGTCTTTCTTCCTATGCTGTCGAGCTCTCTAAACGCACCGTTTTGTTGGAATTCTTCAAACAACATAATGGAAACATGGGCCCAAGAACAAATAAATAATAATTACAAAAATCCTCTTTATTTTGTAGAAATGCGACTATTCACTTCATATTTCTAAAGAAGATTAAGAAAACATCCTCCTAATTTGCAAATCACGCAAAATCTTTTAGAATTTTTACTGTTCAAAGAAGTTATGTTTCTAGCAATTAAAGATAAAATGAAAAAGTGGGTTCGGAAAATAAATAAAATAAATAAATTGAAGTGCACAAAAAGCAATCCTTGTCCCTACAATGGCCTTCTTCACTATCATTTTCAAAGATATTCTCACCTCCATAGCCATAGCCTCTTAGTTTCTACAATGACCTCCTTCAGAAGATCTTCACCGATATAAAAGGCATTCTCGTCAGTCACTCTTCCTATATCGCTCAACAACTAATATTCATTCGTTACGGCTCTGTCGCACAGAAAGCTAAGATGTTACTTATAATCAAAAACTTTCCCTTTTATGCATTTTTTTAGGTCTTAAAGCATCGGTAAGTATGAAAAACACCTTAGGGAGGATACAATTTCACACCGTCAAATATTTATCAAGTTACTTTTCCTAATATAACATAATGTTAACCTTATTTGACGAATTAAATAGAGGCAATATCATAAAATTTTAGTAAACTGATTATCTACATTTATTTTTGGATAAATTTTAAAATACTCCTTGAACTTCGGTTTCTCTTTCACTTTGCCTTTCGGCTTTAAAATTGACATGCCTCTCAAACTTTATAACGTTACACAAATGCCCCTTTCCGTCCATTGACACTTATCTAATCACTGTAATTTTAAAAGACTCTAAAGGGTATTCATGTACTTTTACTATATTGTGTGGAAGAATTTGAAGGGAAAAAAGAAAAAAGAAAAAGCGATTAGCACCATTGCTACGGCCGTACCCACTTCGTGTGCGTTTTTGTCCACTCCCAGTTCCGCCAGCAACCTTCTCGAAGCTTCGAAACATGGGTTTGGGCTTTTAATCTCGATGGATGCATAGTCTTTGACAGTCCATGGTGGAGTTTTATAAACTGACTGCGTTGGACTGGGCTATTGCGCACTTGTAAATTTCAATCTTCATCTTTTGTTCCCTGCCTCTTTCACAGAACTTTTTAAAAACCATTTTTAATTTTCAGAGTTTAAAAGTTATTTCTGAAAATTTTTCTAGTAGAACTTCCGGTCAAAATCAGAAAATATGTAACTTCCGCGTAAAAAAAAAAAAAAAAAAAAAAACTCTTATGATTATACTTCTAAACTTGAATCAGAATTTGAGGTAGATATTATAAGTTTTATTTTAATATTTTTATTACTTATTAACCTAAAAAAAATGTCTACAATTAGTAAACCAAAGAAGAGACATTTTGGTATAATAAAAAATTGTAATGCCTGTCTACTTTTGAAGTGGTGAAGTAACCCACCCATCAGAAATTGAGCGATCCAAAAGGGGGTTCCCAATGCCGTTTGCACATCACGATTATCATCTTCATGATAGTCAGAGGAAGGGCCAATAAAAGATACATTTGAATTTCATTCAAATGCTTTACTTTTTTTGTTTTTTTTTTTTTTTTGTTGGGCTAATTCATTCAAATTTTACAAAAAAAAAAAAAGAATATGAAAGAAAGCACATTAATTCAAACTTCGTTTTTTATGACATAAAAGCTGTTATTATAAGCAAAAAGCATATGATATAATAATAATTTTTATAGGTGACGAAAGCTCAAGAAAATGGCAAGTATCTTATCTCTGTCAATCGTAATTCTTAGGAGAAAGAATATAAATAAAGTAATTTGAACACATTGCAATTAATTAAAATGTAGAAGCTAGAAGAAACACGAAAGAAGGAATCTTAACTACTAACCCAAAGTTCAACCCAAAATTTATCCCAAAAAAAAAAAAAAAAAAGTTCACCCCCCAAGAAATGCTTCCAATGAATACCTAGATGCTTATAAATTAACTTATTTCAATTTGACATTATTGTTTCACTTTGAGCAATTATTTAATAAGTTTACAGAATATATATCGAATAAGTGTTTTCATTTAAATGAGAAGAAGGCATATATATATATGTGTGTGTGTGTGTGTCATTAAACACTAAAAGATTTAAAAAAAAATTAAAATGGAGATTCAAACTTAATATTTTAATATAAAATGATTTTTTTAATATAAAATACTGTTAGACTATATTTATAGCATGTATATTTTGTTGTGTGTATGTGAAGTTAACATAAATTGGAATATATATATATATATATATATAAATATTAGTTCAAAGAGAGTGATGGCATATATATTGATATCTATCTGATCGACAAAATCTTGGAAGTTATCTGGAGGAAAAGCTAAATCCTAGCTCTCTCTCTTTCTCTCTCCTTTTTTTTATTTTATTTTTTATTTTATTTTTAAGCTTAGTAAAATGAAATGAGCAGTGCAAAGCATGTGATATTCCTTTTTATTTTTTAAAATACGTTGCTGCAAAAGACCTGTGGACTTGCGTGTCAGTGCATGGTCCCTAGCTTCAGCCTTGTTGGGTTGCTCGGCATCTTCACAACCAAACTAGGTGTAGGAACACGTGCAGAATAAATAAATAAATAAATAAAGCAAAAACAAAAGTATAATAAATTAATTAAATAAAAATACATGTGACGGATGATTGAATTGTTATGTAAAAGTGATTGAATCGTCACAAAACAGATGATTGGACCATCATGTGATGATTCAAGAGAAGGGATGAACGTATTATAGAAAGTACATTCGTTCTTTTAAATGTTAGTAATAAATAATAATAGATTTGTATTTAATACGTATCTTGTTGAAAAATGAGAAATGGTAAAAATTACAAAGCTTATCTTAGAGGGTGTTTAGTGAATGAGTTGAGTTGAAATTTTTAAGTTTGAACAATATTAACTTTTTAAAAAATAATTATAAATTTTGTTGACTTTTCAGAAAAAGATAAAAATTGAGATGATAAAATACAGTTTAGTTGGAGTTGAACTTGTTCTCCAAATACCCCCCTTAATAAGTAATAAGACAAATTACAATATTGCACATGCAACTTAAATGAGTTTCACACTCACACACACATGTTTAGTAATATTAGACGGTAATGGTATTAACCTTGATTATACTACGAAGTAGTAGATTTTGCTATGATAGCTAAAGAGCATCGCTTGGTGGTACGTAGGTTTGTATTTGCGGCAACAAAACGCAGCTCCAGCATGAAAAACTTTTTTGCCCTTTTGCCTTTTTTTCCCACCTCCAATCGATTATAGAAAAATTTTAGGGCCCACCAATAAAATAGAAAAAAACATGATCAATTCTACTCAAGAAATGGATCAAGAAATTGGATCAAGTTTCATGTAAAAACCACTATGAGATTTAAGCATCACATAACATATTGACTAAATAAGATCTTTTATTTTGGGATACCGATGATCAAACTTGAGACCACTCCAAGAATAAAAGGTATTATTATCGTTGCACCAACTAATTAATGATAAAAAAAATGGTTATTTAAATTGAGTTCCGTACTAACTTTTAGATGCTATAAGTTTTGAATAAGGTCTAATACAGAGGTATGGTATCGGCTGTTTCCTTTCACGTCAGTTTTCCGCATGTTCTTGGTCGCATTTGGTGGGTTTTTTTGTTTTTTAATTTTATGGTTTCCCTTATGGGTACGTGGTAATTATTCCTCTCAATTTTTTAAATTTATGTAATTTTTCGTTTTATTAAAAATTTAATTGTTAAAAGAAGGGGAAAAAAAAAACTTGGATGCTGTGATGTTGTCAGTCACACATGCAACGATTGCATCCAAATGGATTTGGATCACCACTAAAAATTTGGTCGGCAGTGAGCACACTCTTCCGACATGCAAGAAATTGTGGGTTTAAATTGGAATTTGAAATACATGGAGTTCAAAAAGATGAGATACACAATCCTCTACCATATTATTATTAAACCTCCGATTGATTGTTAGTCTAATATAAAAATTTTAAATTAAATTTTTTAAAAAATTAATTATAATTTTTATTAATTTTTTAAAAAATAATAAAAATTAAGATGAAAAATTTAATTTTCAACTGAAATATTAAATAAAAGCTAATATATATATTTTTTACTTGTCTAGCTTTTTTTTTTTTTTTTTTTTTTCTTTTTGGATAAATGATCTAGCATTTTTCTTTCCATGCTTGGTCACTTCACAACTAAAAAAATATATATATATGATTGGGATTTTGGCGGTAGAGTGTATGGGTCCCACACCTGAGGGCGTGGTAAGAAAGTGTAAGGCAGCTTCTCACCCATCACCATACACTGACACTCTTTCAGTAAAGTAATTAAAAAGGGAAAATCATAAATAATATAAAAATAAAAATAAAAATTAAAACCGCGTAACGCGGCTGCTGAAACACGGTTGTATAATCCCATGCTTTCCAGAGAGGCAAAAAGCCAGAAACCTTAGGCCAATGAAGCCAATGACATAAAAAAAGATCGTGAGGCTTAATTTATTCCGACTTTATTACTTTTAGGCAAAGAAAAGTAAAAGCCAAATACGCAAATTGCACTCTGTTGGTCGGTCAAAATCTTGTTCTCTTGTCGTCCCATTAAATATTCTAACCATCCAAAACACGTATGAAAATATGAAATTGAGAGTCCCTTCTGGTAGGCCCTTACAAATTCTTCAACTTATTATTATTTCTTTGAGAATTAAGACAAACCCAAACATCTTACTCAGCACGTGTCTCTAACAATATGAAAAGCCAATCCATTATAACGCACCTTTCATTGAAATGGCAAAAAAAAAAAAAAAAAAAAGAAAGATTGTTCTTGAAGTATTATCTCCATTTTAAGATTTTTGTCACCATCAGATAGACAAGAACCTTGCATAATTAGCTAAAAGAAGACAGAGAGATTTGTGTTCTTGGCAGTTAAATTAGTTTTTGTTTTTATTTTTTAAGATATATTTCCTTTGGCAAACTCTCACTTTTATTTGCACAATCATCTCCTTAGATTCCGGAAATAATTAATCATATAATAGAATTTGAATTAGTTATTATACAATTTATTTAACCAATTGAGCATCAACACACATTCTAAAATTACTTTAAAAAACCTTTATTAATTCATTTTAATTGAGATAACGTTAAAACAAACAAAAAAATATCTTACATGAACAAATAACTTAGACAATCCAACCTGCCGGATAGGGCGATAGAATGAACTAATTTGTGAGTCATAATCCCAAAAAAAAAAAAAAAAAAAAAAAACAAAACAAAAACAAATATTTTAGTTCTCCAACAAAAAAAACAACTCAACCAAATTTATCTACACAACAAATAAAAAATAAAAATAAAAAATAAAAAAACAGAGTGCACAATTTACAAACTTTACAACACGCCATTGGTTTCCAACTCTCTCTCTCTCTCTACACTATAAATATATATAAATACTTTATATTACAACAATCCTCAAACTCTCCTCTCTCTCTATCTCTATCTAGAATCCCAACCACAAAACGAAACCATGTCCACCACCACCACCGTCCTCCTCTCTCTGATAGTCCTCCACCACCTCTGCGCCGCCGCGAACGCAATCGGCGTAAACTACGGCACGCTCGGCAACAACCTGCCGCCGCCGGCGCAAGTGGCGAACTTTCTGAAGACGCAGACGACGGTGGACCGCGTCAAGATCTTCGATGCCAACCCGGACATCCTCCAGGCGTTCGCCGGCAGCGGGATCGCCGTGACGGTGACGGTCGGAAATGGGGAGATCGTGGGGCTAACGGATCTCAAGGCGGCCCGGCGGTGGGTGTCGGCCCACATTAAGCCGTTCCATCCGAGAACCAGAATCAATTACATAGCGGTCGGGAATGAGGTGATCCACTGGGGAGACAAAGTCCTCGTCGCTAACCTCGTACCTGCCATGCGCAGTCTCTACCATGCTCTGCTTCAAGAAGGCATCAGGGATATTAAGGTACTTGGATCAATTATTAATATTAATTTGATCAATTTTTCTGATCTGTTTTATAACTATACTTTTTTTTTCCTCTCTTAATCTGTTTTTAACTGTTTTTCCCCCCGGAAAGAACACTTATGTCTTTAGAAGATTTATATTTAAAAAAAAAAAACTGATTTGATCTTTTAGGAAGAACATTATTAGAGTTTTTTATGTTTTGACGTATAATATAATGTGTTTTTTTTTTTTTAATTCGGGGTGAGATTTGAATTCAACATATTTTGGAGGAGTCAAACGTAGAATTATGATTAAATTTGTGTTTGATTTGATTGGTGGTGAAAATTTTAAATTAGAGTTAATTGATTTTTAAAAAAATTAATATTAATTTTTTTTTGACAAAAATTGAAATGAAAAATTATAATTTAATTAGAGTTAAGTTAAAATTCCAAATGAAATCTAAGTTATATTTATAACCACATGTATAATAGTATTATATTGAAAAATAATATTAATAAAGCCAAGTACTGGCATTGTTGTTGTTGTTGTTGTTTTTTTTTTTTTTTTTTTTTTCTAAATTCAATTTTCTTGTCATTCATAACAATATATACCAGAAATTAAGAATCATCGAAACGTGTAGTTTTCTCCTTCTCCAAAACAAAGTTTCCATCAACTTTACTAAACCATTAATGCCTAAAACTTCTACAAGAATAGCTTACATTATTCATAAAAAGACACCTATAAACCATTAATGTAAAGAATAGCTATGTTATTATAAATTAATGTACTATTGTTGTAAGAAGTGCAAGTAATTAAATAAAGTAGTAGTTTTAATCACCCCAAAAAAATTGCAATCATTGATAACATATAATGGTATTCATAATTTATTTAATGATCCATGAATAGTTTATATAAGTAACCGTTACTAATACTTTAATTCCTTAATTTGCAAAGAATAATTAAGGGTCTGTTTGGTTGGTTATCTCCATTTAAATTAAACTGTACTTTTTTTCATCATGTTTTTTGTCTTTTCTGAAAAAAAAAATTTGTCTTTTCTGAAAAAGTCAACAAAAATTACTATTCAAATTTAAAAATTTCAACTCAACTCAAACTGAACTTGTGCACCAAACAGACCCTAATATATTGTTTTGGTTTGGAGAACATATCCGTTACTTTACTCTGCACGTAACCATAGAGAAATATAAATATTATAATCACATTTATCATCATTTTCTTTTAATCAGTTAAATTGTGTAAGAAAATACTTGTAATTAAATTAATCTAATTTCGCAAATGACATGTAAACATCTACCTGTGAAAAAAATAAAATAAAATCAATCATATTTGTTGATTTTCTAAAATACAACTTTTTTTTTATTATAACATGTGTCGTCGTGTAAATAAATTAAAAAAAAAAAAGAATACAATTTGATTCTAAATACTAATTAATTTTTGTTTGTTTAAATTAAAATTTTTATTTGTTAAAATGTAGGTAACATCACCACACTCTCTTGGCATACTCTCAAGATCGGAACCACCAAGTCTAGCGCGGTTCCGCCGCGGCTACGACAGGGCGATATTCACTCCGATGCTCAAGTTCCTCAGCGAGACCAACGCGCCGTTCATGGTGAACCCCTACCCCTACTTCGGCTACTCGCCGCAAATGGCGAACTACGCGCTCTTCAAGCCGAACCAAGGCGTCCGAGACTCCAACACCGGCATCACCTACACCAACATGTTCGACGCAATGCTCGACGCCGTCCACTCAGCCGCCAAGTCGGTCGGCTACGGGGACGTAGACATCGTAATCGGCGAGACCGGGTGGGCCTCGGCCTGCGAGTATCCGGCGTGTTCGGTGCAGAATGCGAGGGACTACAATGCCAACCTGATAAGCCATGTGAACTCCGGCAAGGGAACGCCGTTGATGCCCAACCGGAGGTTTGAGACGTACTTGTTTTCGCTGTTTAATGAGAATCTTAAACCTGGTCCCACGGCTGAGCGGAACTGGGGGCTGTTCCAGCCGGATTTCACTCCGGTTTATGATGTCGGCATTTTGCGCAATGGAGTTCGGGTAAGCTTAATAAGTTATCTAATTATTTTATCTGCCAAAAAATTAAAAAAAAAAGTAATCAAATTATTTTAATTCGATCTTTTTAATTTCCCCCCTATATTTAGGTTATTATTGTTAATATTTGCAAAGGCTTAATTCATTCATTAACAAACAAATTAATTGACCAGTCTATATTTTGTAGAAATGAAATATTTAACGATATTTGATAGTTGTTTTATGTAATAATTATAGTTTTAAAAATATATAGCATCAAGTCTTTATCTAGGTACACCAATTTTTAAAATTATAATTGCATGGATTTCATGTCATGTCATAGTTAGAAAGAGAATAAAAAAATTAAAAAAAAAAAAAAAAAAACTAGAGACACCAATTGTAATCATAATTTTGAGTACCAATCTATATGATATATTAGTTATCGTACATGATTACATTAATTAATTATATTAATCTATTAAAATATGACACGTGAATTGATATTTAAAAAATTGGTATTAGAATTGGTGTCTTTAACATTATTGAAAAAATATATCATGTAGTGAAAGAGCTTTAAAGTTGGGAATGGAAGAAAGACCTATCTACTAGTTTAACATTACAAAGTGTAGTTAACTTAATTTTTTAATTAGGAAAAAAAATCATTTTAAAGTTCAAGAGAGATGTTTTTGTGTTTTTGTTTTTGTTTTTGTTTTTTTCTCCTTGAAGAAGTAAAACAGAAAAAATGTTATAGTTATTATCTGTTCGAGAAACAATTTAAAACACTAATCTTTGCTAACTTGCCGCATAAAAACTAAAACATGTGATGGAGAGATATCAGCCTTATTTTAAATCATTTTTTGAGCTAAGCAAATCTTGTCCTATTAGTCTTAATTGCCAGATCACATGCATGTCAAAATCAAATGAAAGTATAATACTATTTCCTTTTCCTCTCTATTTCCTTAAACTTTGACTTAATTATTGCCAATATCCAAGATTTTTTTTTTTGACTCTGCTTTCATATATATATATATATATATATATATATATAGCCGAATCCCGGTGGTGGAGGGGGCAAGAAATGGTGCGTACCCAAGTCGGACGCTAGCGTCCAAGCTTTGCAGGCCAACATAGACTACGTTTGCAGCTCGGGTGTGGACTGCAGGCCCATTCAAGCTGGTGGGCCGTGCTTTGAGCCCAATGGCATCAGGGCCCACGCCTCTTTCGTGATGAACTCTTTCTATCAAACCAAAGGCCGCAACGACTACAATTGTGACTTTGCCAAAACCGGCGTTATTACTTTCACAAATCCAAGTACGTAATAATTAATTATATAAATTACTAATCTCACAAGCTTCTCTTTTATTATAAAAATAAGCCATACTAAAAACACCGGTGGTGTTAAATACCATATATTAATAGAATGTGGGTCTCATATACAGTATGAGGCTTGTAGATGAGACCTATTTTTTATTAGCTGTGTTGTTTAGTATCGGTAGTGCTTTTAAGTACTTTTCTTGATGCTCATGTGTTAATGCGTTTAGTTTGGTGTATGTGGACAGGTCATGGCACATGTACGTACATCTCTTGAGAGTTGGAGCTGTTTTAGAAGATGACCCAATATTTCTTTACTAATTTGATAGGAAATTTTTCTAGCCACTTATTATATTTTCTCACGTTATTATAATTTGTTTTGGCACTGTTATATATATGTGTGTAATATTCTGTAACTTTTTTCTGATTATGAAGATTGGCCGATCAGGAGATGAGGTCAAATGACAATAATAGTACTGTTGTATGAGTTATATACACCAAGTTGTATCCTCTTCGAGCCAATGAAAATAAATCATAATATATATATATATATATATATGTTTCTTTCAGTCTCACTTCTTTGGCTTCTGAGCATGGATTGTAATTGTATTTAATAATAAAAAAGTTACATTATGAGCATTAATGTATTGCTAAATTCAAAACTTCCAAGTCAAAATCTAATTCTAATACAGATCTAACAGTTTTAAAAATATATTTTTTATATCCTACATATGGAATTATCTTCACAAACTAATTTTTTTATACTATATAGTTTGCTGATGTCTCCAAATAAAGAAACTGTTGCTTAATTTTGTCGGCAGCTAGCATTAATATTCTCATAATTTCATTAATTTGAGGGGGAAAAAAAGAGAGAAAAGAGCTGGGCCTCTTTTCCTTATAATGCTAAATGATGTGCCTGTGACTTCCTTTCAACGTTCTGTAGAATAATTTGAAAGAAATTCTGTCTTTTTATTGGCTATACTTTGTACTGAAGATTGTAAATATATACTGAAAAGTTGATATGCGTGCCAATATATATATTTTTTCTATCTTTTCCTTTCTGTTTTTATATTCCGAATGATTATCGAATTTGATTCTTCTCATTTCGTGAGGAAAGATTAATGAAAAAACAAGAACAAAAAACAAAAAATGTCAGAATATTAATAACCATAATTTGTGTTGTTCTCCAAGTTTTGAAATCAGAATCTAGGTGGGGGAGACCATATGTGTGTGTGTGTGTGTGTGTGTATATATATATAATATACTCTGGTTCATGCATGAGAATCAAATTTTATTATATATCCATATACGTATACGTAAATATATTATTTTCTTGAGTTCCATCATTACTGTTATTGTTCGCTTATATAAGACTATATATGTGTGTGTGTATCCAACGATCATCTTTATTATATATTCAAAAAGTTGTTTTATGTCATGATAATATTTATGGCTTTTGCTTTTTGACCTGGCTAATATATGTGTTTCTATGACTTTTGATGTTTGCCAATTGATTATTCCAACGTAATATTATTGCTTCTAATTTTTACTAGTTTGTGATAATGCCTACGGCACTTGTGTGCCTTTTTTTTTTTTTTTTTAAACTAACTTGTATGCTTTTAATTTAACTAAGTGCTTTGGGATTTTATTTATTTATTTATTTTGAAAAGGCACGTATTCTTTTATATTGAAGGGATAAAATTATAATAAAAGGAGATATGTAAAGAACATTTTCAAAACTGTGAAAAATTTGGGAAAAAAAAAAAAAACAAAAACAAAAAGAGTAGATACAGTTCGTGCAAATATAAGTTTAATGGAAGTACATATTATGTAGAATAATAGACATGGGTTACAAAAAGAAAATCCTATTTTTCATATTTTAGAAACCTTTAAGATATATATAGGTATATATATGTCAATATGCTGGTAATTCTTGTTGGAATAGACTTTAATATAGTCCTATTTTTTTAATAATATATATTTTTTCTTTTGTCAAGGTGAGGAAAATGTTTTAATTTTTAACTTGAATTTTTGTTTGCCCTAGTAAATTAAGGACCTCATTTGAGAAGGAAAGATAAATTCATATATACAATAATATAAATCTACTATTTATTCAAAAGCAGAAAAAGATATACTAATATAAATTTTATTAACTCATCAGCTGTTAATAAGAAGAGCCTCTCAAATATATAATTTTCAAAAATTGGATGCACAAAATATCAAATCAACTCCATTTAGAATGGGTAAAATAATCTAAGACTGACTTAATAATCTCATATTCATTATGAAAAACCAAAATGTGAATTTTGGATATAATGCTTAAATAGTCAATACAAGATTTCATTAAATAGTTTTACACATTTGAGAAACCTGTTTTAGTGTGCAATTGGTGAAAAAAGGTACCTAATAGAGGTGAAAATTACCCAAATAATTACTTTTTTTTAATCTATTGATCAACATGACACAAAATCTCCACTCTTGATCAACATTATACACATTTTAGCTGACTTTAATTTAATTTTGTATTATATTGATCTAGTGTTAAATTTTTATATTGTGTTCATCTAATAAATTTTAAATTTGTGTCATTTAGGTGCTTTTCCCAAATAATAATTTAGAGGAAAAAAATATTTACATAGAGACATGAATATATCTAAGAAAAAAAAAAAGGACAAATAAGTAAGTTTTGAACTTCAAAAGTTGAACTATAAAAAAAAACTCCAAAAGTTAAATAATAATAATAAAAAAAAGCCATTATGTTTGATCAAAACAAATTAACAATAATATTAGATTTAAAAAAAAAAACAAAACAAAATCGGACACGTTTAATGAAAATAATCTCAATAGAGCAATTTATTAAAAAGGTAATTATTAGGATCATATTTTAAAAAAATAATATTTTAGAAAACTGTATGAAAAATATGTATTTGAAAACTTTTATATGCATCCAAATCAATTTAGACCCTTTTTTTAATTTTAAATTAGACTTTTATATGCAGCCAAATCAAGTTAATATACCAATATGTTAAGACTTTTTTTTTCAGCAATATTTACTTCAGTAGACAACAACTTTGTCTACCCTATTTCTTACCCCAATTATAAGTTGGAAGTCTACAGGTCAAAATCAAGTAAAAAAATAATTTTGAAAAAAAAAAAAAAAAACTCGAAACCAATCAAGGTTGCACAAATTGATAATGAGGTGTAAGAGTACAAAGGAGACTTGCGGTTAAACCTAATTTATTAGATTCAAATAAGTGAAAAAAGTGCAAAATTTAGACCATTAGATCAAATGTTGAAGTACAAAAAGTTTGAAAACTCTTCACACTTCTATATGTAGTATAGATATATATTGAGGGGTATTTATAAATTATGGGATCTATAAAATCTCAAAGAAAACCTTTAAGTAGACAATATGTGGACTGGAGGGCCATATATATATATATATATATATATATATCTTAATTATTATAACAATGAAGAAATTGATAACTAATTATTACAAATCATGTAAGTAATGCAAAACCAACAAACTTTAACGTGCCGTGATAACAACTCTCCATCTGTAATTATTTCTTTAATTATTCGAATCAAACAACAAATTAATCTTGATTGTGTTGCTATACTTTGCATGATTGGCGTACTGCTTTTTTTGACATTTTTGTCTGTTAATTTCCAAATTCTCCTTTTTTTTTTTCTTTTTTTTTTTTTGACCACTTTGAAAACTATTATTGCATGCAAAGTTAACCTATAAATTACTTGTAAGAGAAGCTTGCAATTGCTTTTCCATGTCTAATGGAGCCCATTTGACGTCATTAATGCTTTTCTGGCTCATGCACGAGATAGAGAGACAACGCAGCTTTTTCACACAGTTTAATTTTTTTTTTAATTATTATTATCATATTACGTACACTAAAAAAAATTTGATCCAGTAAACATATGAATTTTTATAAAAGAAAATACCATTAAAAGTATGTTTGAGTTGTCGTTCAAATGTTTATACCTCTTTAAATCTAAAATCGATTCAAATTTAAAATTTTAAGGTCCGTTTGGGATAATATTTAGAGATTGATATTTTAGAGATTGAGTTGAAAATGTATGTTTGGAGATAAAATTTTTCAAAAAGTGTTGTGATATAAAAAAATAGTGTAAAAATTTGAAATATGTTTAAAAAAAATATGAAAATAGATTTTATCTTATTTGTCTTGTCATTACGAGTATTTTGACATAAATCATCTAATTCTGATTTGAAATGAGAAAGTTACGGATTTCTACAGTTTAAATTTTTTGAAAATAGAAGAGAAAGAGTTTGATGTAGAGTTGAAAATTTAAAATCAAAACGGTAAAATAACATTCGGAGAACCTTACGAAGAAAAATGCAGAAGTTATTCATAATAATTAACTTAATTGTTACCATTCAAAATCTATGTAACATCCAAAGCTAATTAGAGAGATTTCAGATCTTTCTAGGAGAATAGGTATTTGGGGCATTTATAAAATAGGACATTCTTTACATTGTAACGCTTGGATTGGAATAAAATATAAGTGTGTGTGTGAACTGTCACAGTCTAATAGTAAGATGACATTTTTGGTACCATAATGTTTTTTTTTTTTTGGTAGATAAGTACCATAATATGTTTTATGTCAAATTATACTTTGATGGCCTTTCTTTAAAAAGCTTCTTTTTTTACCCCCTATATTCAATAAGAGTCTGGACTGACTTGGATGGGATATTAATTAGCTACACCAATTTTTCTTGTCGGGAATGATCTCAGCCACCAACCATTGCTTTCAGTTCAGATACAATCCCCAGCTGCTTATCATTTGTTACAACCAATACCTAATTTAATTCATTCCAACAAAACCAGGGGAATCGCATCTACATATAACTTAGGATATTATTTTTGGATGAAAAATGAAATACAAGTAGGGTCGTTCTACATTATGACTTTATATCGATACTATTATCTATTTTTCCATAACCCGATCAAAATTACCTTAAAATAAAAAAAATATTAAATGAACAATTTTGATATAAATCTGATAGTTTAAAAACCGAATATTACTAATAATATTTTTTTAAGATGTTATGTAGAAATTGCTATATATATATATATGAGATATGTGGGTAAATTGTTTTTTTTTTTTTTTTTTTTAAATAACCAAAATAATTATTTTTTATAAAAAAAAAAATCAATCAGTGATTGACTAATTGACCGTGATTAATTGATTAATATTATTGATATGTAATTTTGTTACTTGATTATAATCAGTAACTGATTAATTATCGTTTTTTAAAGTGAAAAAATTTAATCGTTTATTCAAATAAGTATTTAAAAACTACCTATTTATCTAATTTTTTCTTTACAAAAAATATATAAAAAAAAAATATTTATGTGCATGTGAGTATTGTTCATTTTTGAGTAAGACATCTAACATTAATTGGATCAATCACATAGCAAAATCCCTAGTCGGTGAACGAGGCAATACATTAATAAAATCTGTTGGTTGCGTCCAAAATAAAGGGTACTCAGGTTGAGGCAGTCTTTTTCAAGGGTATGGCGACAAAATTAACATTGCAATTATAGGGACGTAGGCCAACCAAATAATACGCGTCAAATCTTGTTGGGCTTGAAATGATACATTATTCATCTTTATCTATAATCAATATCTATAACTATTTTATAAAATAAAGTTGTATTTTTTCACAATTTAAAACTTTGATCTATCTATTTTATCATTTCTTATCTCTCTCTCTCTCCCTCTTTTCTTGCTTTAACTTCTTCCTTTATTTATTTATTTTCCTTCTCTTACCTTCTTTCTTCTTATGTGATATACTCTTATCTATTTATTTTTACCTTTATGCTTAGACTCGCCACATGGTTTTAATATAAAAGTTAATTTTTAAAAATTAAAATTCTAATTAATTAATTAATTTTGTTTTCCTTTATTTTGTTATGTAGTCTTATCTATCTATTATTACCTTCCCATCATGTGACAGGTCCTAAACCACCACATGACATTTTTAAATTAAAAATTAATTTTATAAAAATAAAAAATTTTAAAAATTTTTTATTTTATTTATTTATTCTGCGTGAGTCATAAATTGATCACGAAATAGATTTAAATAAAAAATTAATTCTTTAAAATTAAAAAAATTATAAAAAATTAATTTTTATTTATTTATCTATTCCGAGCCCTACATGCGCACATTTTAACTAGTTCTCGTCGCAAAAACGTCTTGTAAATAGATAGATAGATAAGACTGGCTACCGTTTAATGCTCAAGGGAAGGCCAT
This sequence comes from Ficus carica, assembly GCA_009761775.1. Classification (NCBI taxonomy): domain Eukaryota; kingdom Viridiplantae; phylum Streptophyta; class Magnoliopsida; order Rosales; family Moraceae; genus Ficus; species Ficus carica. The sequence goes on along the minus strand of CM019742.1, from coordinate 5,006,253 downwards.
AATTGTAGGAGGACTGGTCAAAATATAGATATATCAATTTTTATGGTAAGTTTCTTTTGTGTTCCACTTTATCAATAAATCAAAGGAGTTACACAATGGTTTTGTCGGCTTGCTCATATGATCACTTTATTCATATGTTATCTTTGTTAAGTTGTTGAAAATAGTGACGTATTGTATACATGTTCTTCTTGTATTTGCATACCTTTTCTTTTTTTTTTTTTTGGGGCTCATTAGGTACAATACATATCAATTAATTATTATTTAAAAAAAAAAAAAAAAAAACAGTTAGTAGCTTTTTGGGAAAAAAGATATAGTAAGAATAATATTTTTGCTTTTGATAGCTTACGTTGTTTTAGTCATTAAATTATGTTTTCATGATTTAATCGGTGAATAAAAATAGTTTTATATATCATAATTTTTAATGTGAATATCGCATATAGACTTATAACAAGTTACTTTGTAAATCCTTTGTTCACCTAATCTATTCCATCCAGCTCTAATCCTTTTCCTCAAACAATCATTAAGTCCTAAAATCCTAACTCTAATCCTCTCATTCTTATTTCTTATACCCAAACAAGTTATTAAAGATTTAATTTATACGATTTTCTTCTTCTTCTTCTCCTCCTTTTTTTTTTTTTTTTTTTTTGGTAGGGCAACGGTAGCCTTTCTCAATCACAAGGGGTTATTAGTTATCCAAAAAAAATGTAATAGTAAAAAAAAAAAAAAGAAAAATGGGAATTATAGGGGCTATTGCTTTCTAGTTGGTGCCCTCTCAAAACCTCTGGAATGTATCTTTTTAACGAAATGATTAAAGACAATGGTGCCTTTGGAAGGAAACAACTTTAATTGGAAGACTTTGGTGGTTGTCGAATGAGGTAAGCCTCCCTTATCTCTCTATCAAACTCATGAGACTCAAATGCAACCACTTCTTTTCTCTTCTTTTCTTTTTCTTTATTTTATTAAACTTCCACCAAAACCATGATACATTTTAATGGGACCAATTACAACCAAACCTTTAGGGGTTTTTTTTTTATATATTTTTTTTATAGAAAAAAAAAAAAAAGAATCCATGGACTGTTAAAGAATGAAAGATAGTGCCCTCTTTTTTGTTTTTCCCGTATAGCTTCCTCATTGTTAGATTAATCCAGATAAGATATCAAGGTCTCAGTAACGACACGAGACTTTGCTATATGTTAATAATAATAATAGCTCTCATCTTTATCTTATAAATATTTAAAGGAGCTCTTTAATATGTGGTAGGAATATCAAACTATTATGATAAAACGTTAAATTTAATCAAAAGTATATTTAAATAAAAAAGTTATATAAAATTAACAATTTTTTGTACGTAACGATATCAAATATAATGCGAAGATTAGCTGCTTCACGGACTAACTGTTTCTATCGTTATAGCAAAGCAGTTCCTTCAATGATAAACCTAATTTGAATCGTAGGCAGTTCATAACAAGCAACTTCAACAAATAGGTGTAATTATGATGAGAGGAGGAAAACAGTACTTCAACTTCTTGGTTTGTGCAATTTTCCCTCTTTCGGTTCCACTATTTATATGTGGTCCCAATTCCTCCGTTGATGAACTCGTCTACCAAAATTGGGAAGAAAATTTCATTTTTAAATCTAAAACCTTCTAGTTGGAATGCACATGAAAACTTTTTTTTTTTTTTTTTTTGATAGGCACGACTTATAGAATTTGCTGCTCTACGCCAAAAAAGAAAGGGTAAAAAAAAAAAAAAAAAAAAAAAAAATCATATCCTTCATCTGCAATTGTAAGAGATTTGTGATCTATCAAATTTAGCAAATTGCAATATGGAGACATTCACAAACACATTTCTTTGACATTATTATACGCCATGGTGTTTACATAAATGCATCAAATTAAAACAAATAATATATCATGTTCAACTTTATTCACGTATCTTTTTCTTTATTTTTACCTTTCACTTGATAGTTACGTATTGTTAGAAATTAAATATGTCTCATATCGTTAAATTATTAAACTATTAATATGTATACTTGAATTGAGTACTATTTTTTTAGCTAACTTTTGAAAATCAGTAGTTTCAAAAAAAAAAAAAAATTTTTATAACTCTATCGTCCTCGCGTTAAGAACAAAATAATGTGTGAATTGTACTTTTCCAGCAAAAAAGAAACAGGCTAGTTCATTTTTGGAATAAAGGAGAGTGAATAAAAGGACAAAACATACTAGCAAGCATAAGGGACACCCTCTTTTTTTTTTCTTCGAAAAAAAAAACTATGACAAAAACTGTGCATTATCCTTTGAGTAAGTATTGATATTTTAGTAATTGGATTGATTTTTCTACGGTCCAATTTATAATTATAAATAATTATATATCTTGTAATTTTTAATATAAATACTTATAAATCAAATAATTAAAAAAATTAATCTAATAATTAAAATAATATTATCTATCAGTCAAATAAAAGTATAACTGAAATCATAAAATTTCCTTCTTTTTTTTTTAACTGATATCATAAAATTTCCTTTTTTTTTTTTTGTATGTTTATTGAAGGGAGTATGAGAGGGGCACTTGAGAACTCCAACCTAACCAACATAGTTTTCTTTGATATTTTAGTTTAACTCTAATTAAATTATATTTTTTTATCTTAATTTTTATTTTTTAAAAAAAATTAATAAATTTTATAATTATTTTTTAAAAAATTAACTAACTCCAACTTAAAATTTTAATCTTTAATTAGTAAACTAAATGCAAATAAAGTGATATATTAGTTCCTATTACTATTATTGTTATTATTTATTCTAACTTTACTTTCACTGAAACAAAAAGCTAATCAAATTGATACAGTTTACTACTACGTATATACTGTTGTCAGTACTGGTCATCAGTGGTCACTCACTCCTCTTTTTGACTGAAATAAACTACCATTTCATACAAAAGAAAAAAAGCCAATCCCAAAAAAAAAAAAAAAAAAAAATCTAAAAGCCATTACGAAGAATTATTTTCATTCAAGTCCCTGTTATTAGTACACCACCAAAAACAACCCACAACCTCCTCCCTACCAGTCCACTAGGTTTGCACCCACCCAAAAAAACCTTAAAAAAGAAAGGAAAAAAAAAAAAACACCATGGAAGAGAAAGAGAAGATCAAAAAGAAGCTGATCAACTCCACCACAAACCACAAGAAGAAGCAAAAACACCAACACCCAAACGACCAAACCACCAAAAAAACGACACCACCACCGACACCAACGACATCGGATTTCTCCTTCAAGCCCTGCTCCGACGTGAAGGGTCTCCGATTCGGCGGCCAGTTCATCGTGAAATCCTTCACGATCCGCCGCGCGCGGCCGCTGGAGCTCCTCCATCTTCTCTCCTTGCCGGCGGCGACCAAACAGCAGCCCCCTAATCAAAAGACCCCGTCGCCGCCGCCGCCGTTCCCGTCGACGGTGGCGTTCCTGCCGACGAACTTCACCATCCTGGCCCACCACGCCTGGCACACCCTCACGTTGGGGCTGGGCACCAAGAAGAGCAAGGTCGTTTTGTTTGTGTTCGAGTCGGAGGCGATGAAGTCGGCCGTCGTCGACCGCCTCTGGCCGGCCGAGATCCCGCTCGGCGAGGTCAACAAGCGGCTCATAAGGGGTCTGGACGGCAGCGAAATGGCCAGGTTCAAGTTCAGGAAAGGGTGCATAACGTTCTACGTGTACGCCGTCAGGAGGGTCGGCAGCTTGGGATTCTCGTGCGCCGACGATCTCCGGACGGTTCTACAGACGGTGGTGGCGCTGAAGGATTTCTTGGACCACACGGCCATGCTGGCTCTCCCTAACCAGAGAAGTATCAGCTATGCTTCTCCTCCTCCCGTCGCCATGGCTCATTAATTCTTTTCAGACTTTTCGTTTCTAATCTTCTTCGTTTGAAAAAAAAAAAAGTTTTTTAATTTTATTTTTATTATGGGGGTATTGGTTTATTTGTTGGGATTTTTATTTTATGTTTTTATTTTTATTTTTTTGGGGGGAATTGTATTTTTTTTAGTATGAATAAATGTGGAGTTGTATTAGAGGGGGAATTTGCTCTATTGTGTTGGTGGCTCTGTAGATATAAGTGAAAAGGTAAGTGACAGATTCACAAATGAGTTACATATTTATTATCAAATATAATATGCTATTTTGTTAAGTATATTGTGTTTTTATTATTTTCTTTTTTTTTCGAGATTTAAGTTTCAGGGCATCCTAAATTTACATGACATGTATGGCTATAGCGTTTGCTAATACATTGCCAGAATACAAATTCCATGTCTGCATAAGGTTTTTTTTGTTTGTTTGTTTGTTTGTTTGTTTGTTTTGTTTTTTTGTTTTGTTTTGTTTTGTTTTTTGAGTGACTGAATTGTTCTAGCTAGTTTTCCAGGAAAAACTTTCCGTAGTTCCATATAATTCATTTTTACTCTTTTGGTAGGCAATGTATAAAGTAAAAGGAAATGGTTTTTTTCATTAGTTTATTTACCATATCATTCCGACCTCTTTCATCCTGGTAAATTGTGCCGCACTGGATTCAACCCGTGAACCAACTGCCTGTAAGTTACACCGGCAGCTATTTAATTTAATTTAATTTTTTTTAACTTGTGACCTTAATATTATATTGGAAGTTTTTCTGGTAAATAATATTATATTGGAAGTTGCAAGTATAACAATCCTCAGATTCTCAGAATTTCTCGTCAAGGGTAGTCGCATGGTTCTTTTTTTTTCATATAAGAATTGTGACAAACCTGAAGTTTCATGACAACTCGTGTTAACCGTGTTTGTATCAATCTGTTTATTTATCGTGTTTGATTCGAGGAGGACTCATTTGTCAAATTTATTAAATTAGGATTATTATGCAAAGATGGATAAATGATGATGTTGATGAGGGTTAGTGTGGAAAAAAATTAAAATGCTGTTTGGTAAGATGGAAAAAGCTAGAAAAATTTGGTAGGACCCAGCTTCTCCACCTTTCCTAAAGCTTTAGTGGCCTAGAAAAGTCGTGGAAAAGGAAAACCTCTTTTTATTTTTTTTATTTTTTATTTTTATTTTTCTAAGTATGAATAAATGTGGAGTTGTATTAGAGAGGGAATTTGCTCTATTGTGTTGGTGTCTCTATAGATATAAGTGAAAAGGTAAGTGACAGATTTAACTCTGTTTTTTTTTTTTTTTGGGCTAATTCAAGTAGTGACACTAATGAGTTATATATTTAATATCAAATATGATATGCTATTTTGTTAAGCAGATTGTGTTATTATTATTATTATTATTTTTTTCCAGATTTAAGTTCAGGGCATCCTAAATTTACGACATGTATAGCTGCATATAGCGTTTGCCAATGCATTGACAGAATACAAATTCCATGTCTGCATAAATAAGGATGTTTTTTTTTAATTATTTTTTTATTTAAGTTTTTTGAGTGACTGAAATGTTCTAGGTAGTTTTCCAGGAAAAACTTTCCTCAATTCCATATAATTCATTTTTGCTGTTTTGGGAGGCAATGTATAAAGTAAAAGGAAAAGGTGTTTTCATTAGTTTATTTACCATATCATTCCGACCCCTTTCATCCTGGTAAATTGTGCCACACTGGATTCAACCCGTGAGCCAACTGCTTGTAAGTTACACCGGCAGCTATTTAATTGTGTTTTTTTATTTTTATTTTATTCTTTTTAACTAGTGACCTAAATATTATATTGGAAGCTGCACGTATAACAATCCTCAGATTCTCAGAATTTCTCGATAAGGGTAGCCGCATAAAACGGTTCCTCTTTGCAGATAAGAATCGTGATCAACTCGAAGCTTCACGCTATCCGTGTTAACCGTGTTTGTCTCAATCCGTTTATTTATCGTGTTTGATTATTCGAGGACTCATTTGTCAAACTTATTAACCAATGTAGGATTATTATGCAAAGATGGATAAACGATGATGTTGATGAGGGTTAGTGTGGGGAAAAAAAAAAAAAAAAAAAGGCTGTTTGGTAAGACGGAAATAGCAGGAAAATTTTGGTAGGACGAAGGGCCAGCTTCTCCACCTCTCCTAAAGCTTTAGTGGTCTAGAAAAGTCACGGAAAAGGAAAGCTTTTTTTTTTTTTTTTTTTTGCCCATCTATTTTCTCTGTTGTTGTGGCTTTAATCATGGCCTTGGGGGCTCAGAAGGCCCATATTCAGGGCTAAGCTTTTTTTTTTTTTTTTCACATGAATCATGGCCAGATCCCTGCTACCGATGCAAGTAGGAGAACCAATTGGGTGTTGTTGAGTACGTGTGCAGTTTCTTGTTCCTATAATGTGTGGGGGTAATAATAAGTGTGCTACAGTCTTTTTTGTTGGACCCTAAAGTGTGTTTTGGGAAATTCCATAACATTGTCATTATAAGGTGTCACATGCATATGTTTAGTACTTTTAGACTTTAAAAGAAATTCTAATTTGTAAATATATTCTAATGGGGGAAAGGAGCATGTGTAGTGAGTTCAAAAGAAGGTCTTTTATTTGGTATCAATATCTGACACTTATAATTTTCTATTTAGAAACTTATACCAATTAGTTGATTTAATTATAACTTTTAATTTAAAATCTTGTCGCTTAGTATTATTCAGATATTAAAATAAATGATAAATATCATTAAAAAATATTATATTAGAATCACTTGATTGATATAATATACCATAAAAAAAAGTTACGATGGACATATAGAAAGAGTCACTGATAGTCACCTGATTGATTTCGGAGTAGAAATGTTTTCTAGGTTTTGTTAGACTGCCATTGCCACCCACACTTGATATACGAGCAGTGCTAGGTAGTAGGTATATTCTTAATTCTTGCCTATAAAATTTTCGATACGAGCATGTGTAATGAACTCTGAGCTCACGTGAAAGTGAATTATATTTTAACTGATAGATACAAATTTAGGATCTGTTTAAGACGGCAGTTTCAGATGGTATTTTACTATCTGAATTTCAAAATCTCAACTCTACATCAAAATTTTTCTTTTCTCCGTAAAAAAAAAATTTCAAACTTTAAAAGTCCATAATTTTTTTCTTTTCAAATCAAAATAAGATGATTTTTATGTCAAAGTGCTCGTATCGACGAAACGAATATGACAATATCTATTTTGCATATATTTGTTTTTTTCCGAACACATTTTAAATTTTAATACTATTTTCTATGTCACATAATTTTTTTAAAGTTTTCCTTTAAACACACATTTTCAACTCAACCTTCAAAACATCATCTCCAGATGTCCTCCCAAACGGGTCCTTAAACTTCTATTAGGGAGAAAAAAAAAAAAAGGACAAATCATGTATCCATGAGAGTTTTACAAATTGGGATTTCTAGTATTTAAAAATTGTTCCCAAAAAAAAAAAAAAAAAAAAAAAAAATCAAAACTTGTGTTAACAAGGCGTTTACAACTCAACATTTAAAACACCATCTTCAGTATCCTTCCAAACGGACCCTTAAACGTCTATTAGTGAAAAAAAATGACAAATCATGTTTACATGAGAGTTTAAAGATTGGGATTTCTGGTATTTAAAAATTGTTCCAAAAAAAAAAAAAAAAAAAAGCAGAACTTATGTTAATGGGGCGTTTGATTGATGTTTTACAAGCTACTTTTGTTGTTGCACGTTTCATACCTTTGGTTGCGGATATCTTACAGCCAAGAGAGACTTTATTAACTTTGTTATCTTTTTCAACTATGAATAACCAGGGATGAAATATTGAGAACCACATGGAGGTGAGTGGTGTATTTTCTGGTAGACTCCTTCAGCTAGAGACGCTATATTCTTTGAAAATAAATTTCATAGATCATTAGGTATCTTAATTTTCTTTTTTATTACAAATCTACATGTGTTGCCATTTTTCCAATGTTAATTTATTTCTTTATAGAACGTATTTACTTACTTCATTAAGTCCCTTGTTTATCTCTCTTTTAAATTATGGTTTGTTCCGGCAAAAAATAAAAAAGAAAAAAGAAAAAAGAAAAAAGAAAAAAGAAAAAAGAAAACAAGAATGAAAGAAAAAGAGTCTATGAAAAAGAATAATGTTAGATGCACTAATTTTTATTCTTATTGTTAAAATCAATTGTTAGATGTACTAATTTTAATTCTTATTGTTGATATTAATTGATGTGATATGTAAATTGTCAATTTTAGATAGATATTTGAAAATTATCACGTCAATTAACAAGACGAAGTTACGTAGGTTTCCTTACGGTTTTTATTTATTTTTTTTTTATTTTTGTATAAGTGCCTGCTGAGATTTACCTTCTTGTCGTTTCTACTTTTTATTTCTTCATTGTCGTTTACAACTCGTGTCGTTTTTAATTAACAGTTGCTTCTTCTTTGTCGTCATCGTCCTTAGTTCAGTGTCGTTATCTCTTTCTTGTCGTTTTTTCATGATCTATAATTAAATCATATAAAATGTCGTTTGTCATTATTCCAAAAACCAAAAAAAAAAGAAAAAAGAAAAAGAAAAAAGAAAAAAAGTAAAAACGCCCACCGTGGGGCTCGAACCCACGACCACAAGGTTAAGAGCCTTGCGCTCTACCAACTGAGCTAGACGGGCTTTTTGTCTACTTTAATTCCTTTAATTTATTCTTATCGGTTTTTGTTGTGTACCAACATTAGTTAGGTCTGGTTTCAGAATTCAGCCCTTAAACACGGGCAGCGAAACGCAAGTCTATCAGCCAAGCAGAAGATTTGAGATTCAGAAGAAGAAGAAGAGAGGGAAAAAAAAAAAAAAAAAATGGAGATTTTAAGTTTATTGACAATGGTGGAAATCATGGTTGCCCTGACAGTAATCCTAATCCTAGGTTTAGTTTTCGTTGTATTTTTCGAAGCTTATCGAAGACGACACAACCACTCGTACCTCCCATTTCCTTCTTCTTTTGTTTTTTTCATTCTTCTGGTTCTATATTGCTTAATTTTCAATTTTTTTAATTTGTTTATGTAGGCACGTCGAATCTCCGGCGATCTTCGAGGATCCGAATTCGTTTGAAACAGGTCGGTAAAGACATTATCAGTTTAATTCGGATTTTATGGTTGATTTTTAATTATTATTATTTTTATTAATTCAATGTGTGTTATTGATCGAAAAGAACAAAACTTGATTGAAAAATTTCCCAGGATTTGGGATTACTTTTCCTAATTTTTCGTTTGTTTCAGCTTAATTAGTCAACGCCCTGCAAACCCCATTGGCTTCTGGATTTGTTGTTAATCGGCTTTCTACCGATCAAATGGTTGATTCTTAGCGATGTAAAATAGGAAAGATAAAAGAAATAAAATTTGAATAGCGAGTGAAATCCATTCCAACAACAAACTGGAATATAGTCAATTGAATGTAAAGTCAAGTCCTTGATACTGTTTGGAAATAGCTATCTTAATTTATCGTCCTTGGTAATTGCAAACTCACTCTAGGATTTTGCAATTGTCGGGTTTTTTTCCGTTTGAGCATGGCAATAGAGTATATTCTTCAAACAAAGTAACAGCCATCTAAAGCAGTGGTGAAGCCGTAAATTTGTTTCCAGTGGGGCCAAAAGAGTGTAGAGATAGTCTTCTATTGAACGGAGACATAGTTATATATTTTGATTATTGAGAGGGGACACTGTTTGTTTTGTTAATGAACGGAAATCCGCGTGGTTTGGTAATAGTATTCTGGTTTTTGATGGATTTGTTCTAGGTTCCTTGCCCTTCGGTTGTTGATCCAGCAGAAAAGTACATTTCTTTGATTGTTCCTGCATTTAATGAAGAGCACAGGCTTCCTGGAGCTCTTGAGGAAACAATGAAGTAAGTTGGACTAAAATTATTTGTTGTGCGTTTTGATTTACAAATATGTTCATCGTAGTATGTTTTTTCTTTTTGATATTCAGTTATTTTTAGATATTAGGAATCTTAACAAGAAGTGTGATGCCCTCACACCTTTTGGTTCTATGATCCTTGAGTTTCCCTAAAGAGGGGGATTAGCCAGTTGGGGAAGGGAGTTGTCTTGGGGTTTCAAACATCATCGAAGTTCATGACCATTGTTATGCCACAGGAAATTTGAAAATACTAATTAAGCATGCGTTTGAGATGAAATTTTTAGGTTTAGGTTGGTTGACTTTTCAAAAACTAGTTATAATTTTTGTTGACTTTTCAGAAAAAGACAAAAATGAACCTAAAAACTTAGGTTCTGGACCTGTCAACCAAACGGGCCCTAAGTTAATGCACACAGACACACATATAAACACGTAGATTTCTTGTTTGGTAAAAGATTTTGAGTTATAATCATGTACGTATTTCTATTCTGTAGTTATCTTCAACAACGTGCGGCAAAGGATAAATCTTTTTCATACGAGGTACTACTTTGTTTCCTTCTTTTTTTGGATAACATAAATTAGTTTAATAGGTATCGTTGAACTTTGAGTATTCTGGACCTCAGAGACTAATTAACAATTTCAGTTTTATGTTAATCAGTTGCAAGTAATCATAGAATATGTATTATATATATTATCCTTTATTTTTTTAATCTTTACATTACTTGGGGATGATTTGTTGTACAGGTGGTAATTGTCGATGATGGAAGTATTGATGGAACCAAAAGGGTAGCTTTTGAATACGTCAAGAAATATACCGTGGATAACGTGAGGGTTATCCTTCTCGGTAGAAATCATGGAAAGGGTGAAGCTATTAGAAAAGTGAGTCTGATGTAATCCATTTACTAGTGAACATTTTCTCATGCTGTTGAGCGTCCACATTACCCTAATGCATGACAACATTGCTTACTGATTGAAGCTCTTTACCTTTGCGAAAGCATTGTAAAACAGGGAATGCTTCATTCACGTGGTGAACTACTTCTAATGCTGGATGCTGATGGGGCAACTGAGGTTAATGACCTCGAAAAACTTGAAAGTCAGGTTTGTAGTTCAGTAGTTGTTTTGACCATATTCCCAATATTACATTTTCATTCCAGGTCGCTTCTATGTTTACTAAGCTAATAAAACTACTTTCTTTTTACCATCTAGATCCATGCAGTTGCCAAAAAGGAATTTAATTTTAGAGATTCGGCGGCTAGCGACTCGAGTTTGAGATTATCTGATATCCCGATTGCTGCATTTGGTTCTCGTGCTCATCTTGAGGAGAAGGCCCTGGCTACAGTTTAGTTTTTCTTGTGCTGCTTGCTGCTATAGCCAATTTGTGCCTACTTTGATCCTCGTATTCTTTATTTATTTTGTTGAACTGGTTCCCTTAATGTTTCAGAGGAAGTGGTACCGCAACTTTTTAATGAAGGGTTTCCATCTTGTGGTTCTCTTGGCTGCTGGTCCTGGAATTCGGGATACACAGGTTATTCTTCTACTACTTTTTTATACTTTTTTTTTTCTTATTTTCATAAACCTGCTGAATAGTTTATATGAAATTTGACCCTTGGAAGAATATGCTTTGGTATCCTGATGGGGTTTCTTCATGCATCACAGTGCGGTTTTAAGATGTTTACGAGGGCTGCTGCGAGGAGACTTTTCAGTAACATTCGTTTGCAAAGGTAATCACATGTACACCTTATAGATGACCTAAATTCACTGTGCGCTAAAACATTTCAGTTAAAGTACGACAATATCAATTTTTCCATTAACTGCTTACTAAATGAAATGATGGGAAGGATATTTTAGAAATCATAGGCACTGCATGAAGTTAAACAAATGTAGCTATTAAGTTTACAGGTGGAGCTTTAATGGATTGTAATATGGATTTTCTGCAGGTGGTGCTTTGATGTCGAAATAGTGTATCTATGCAAACGGTTTGGCATCCGAATGATCGAGACATCTGTGAACTGGTCTGAAATTCCGGGATCAAAGGTGAACCTATTAAGCATTCCGAACATGCTTTGGGAGCTTGTGCTGATGTCTGTTGGATATAGGACCGGCATGTGGAGAATCCGTACCTGAGTGATCATACATGAACTCAATTTAGGAGGAGCATCCTGATCATACATGAACTCAATTTAGGAGGAGCATCCTGGCCCTCGTCGTTGTTGCTTACTTTATTTATCGGAGGAGATAAATGCGCATCGTGGAGCATCTCAGCGTACATGCAGGGGCCAAAAATGATATATTAAGTAACATGAGTTTGTTTTATGCAAAGGCACGAACTAACGAAGTACTTGATTCATAGGTTTTAACCTTAATAGTTTTTTGCTGACCGAATATAGAGGGGAATCACTTTCTTGAGAACTTGAAGATTAAGTTATAAACGTTTCAAAAGAGAAAAAGAAGCAGGTATAAGATGAAAATTATTGCTTTTTTGACTTAAATTAGCAGGCCTACCTTGCACTCGTCATGCAATTTCTTTTTATATCTATCGGTAATTCTAGGATGCTTTCTTCAACGTTTGGATTGTTTTTGAAGATGCTTCAAGTTTGAACTTTTTCTGCAACAATTGCTGCTGTTGTTAATAAATTTCACGAAATCCTTCAATTTCAAGTATATAAACCTTAGGGTTGTTAGAAAAATGCCGGGGACATTAATCTCTAATTCCAACTTTTAAGTAACATTTTACGTGATCTGTGAGTTGTCATTATTATTTTGGTAGTTGTTTTTGCTAATGAAAATTTGATTTCTTGGTGTCATGTGAGTTAATATTTAAAAGTTGAAATTGCAGTTGGTGTTCTAGGAGTAATATTGATCAATATTGGAGATGTGGGGTATGATATATTTTTATTATTATATATATTCATCAAAATTTCCTAAATATCTCAAACATGATATTTCATTTTTGTGGTCCAGTTTATTGGAAGATTAGTGCTAGTCTGATCCTCAAAATAAGGCAATTAGGGAAAGTTGAAAAACTTTTGATGGAATGAACGGGAAAGGGAAAAGATGTTGGAAAGGAAGCAAAAGGAGTGAGAGAGTACAACGACGGATCTAGGATTTTGATTCAGTGGGGCACAAATAAAGATAACGTTTATAAACTAGGATAATTGAAAAATTATGTGAAGGTTTTAAAATTTTTTAATAATAGATGGCTTTTTATGACTTTAATGTCAATAAATCTAATCTCCCAAAACTAAAAAAATGTGTACAAATTTCTATAACATTTTATCAATTACATAAGTCTAACCTTCAAAAAAATTACGTAAGTTTAAGTTGGTTATTGGAGCTAACAAATCTTGGAAAAAATGAAACTTTTAACTAAAAGTATTGAAAAAAAAATGTTAGAAAAAGAAAATGACAAGAATGAAGATTAGGTAAAAGGAAGAAAAGTAAAAAGTAATACCAGTGGAAACTGAATATTGAATAGAAAGAGAGAATAAAAGAAAATAATAGAGAGAAGGGAGGGAAAGGACGAGAAAACGAAAGTCAGAGACAAAAATAAAAATAAAATTAAAAAAATTAGAAAAGGGAGAACTGAAGGATATAACCATTCTTGTCTAATCGTGTGAGCAGACTTTTTTCTGGAAAAAAAAAAAAAATTGTCCTAAATAATCTATGAACTCTATCAAAGATGACCGTTTGTTTTATATATATATTTTTTGATCGAGCTGACCCAATACTCTTATTTTTTTGGCTGTTATGGTTATTTTCATTCAAAACCGTTAAATTTATAATGAAATCTTTTATAAGTCATAATTTTTATAGTAAAAAGATCAAAATATCCATTAATTTTATATTTTCTTACTCATTTACCTTCTCCCAAACAACCAAAAAAAAAAAAGAAGGAAAAAAAAAAACGAGAAAATAAACCCAAACCCAGAACCAAGCGTCCCCACCCCTCCTTCGCCGTCACCGAGCTCACCCAACCCTCCTTTGCCGTAGCCGGGCTCAATTTTTCTTTTTAACCTCACTCAACTCAAACTTCTTTAGGTTCAGTCGGCAAATACCATCTCAAGATACTTCTTGTCCGACGTTGTAAACAAAATCCAACGAGATTCTAGCAACTTTAAAACAACTTCATTTTGACAGAAAATAAAGAGCTAGAACACACACAAAATGCCAACAACCTTAACTAGTCCATGCTAAAAATCAACCTCTCTCGGACAAAAGTAACGTTTGAAGAAATAATTTCCTTTTTTTTTTTTTCTTCTTTTTTCTTTTTTAGAAAAAGAATATGTCCTTTTGTAATATTAAAATCGAAAACAAGATTAACAACTTAAAAAAATAAAAAAATAAAGCAAAACCAGAACCACGGTTCATAGCATCAAAGGAGTAATGTCAACCCAAGACTATTAGAATTTTAATAAAAAACCAAAAAATCACCGACAGGACAAAATAAACAAACCTCAACAAATAATAAAAAAAAAGAACCTCAAAATTCACAAATAGAAATCAAATGCCAATCAAGCCCCTTTTGTCGTGGGAATCGGCATCATTGTTGGACAAATCAGATTCTAGGAATTCAAGAGAATATCCATACCTAAATCCTTGTCCGAACCCAACCCCAACCCGACTCCGCAATTGAAGCCGATGCTGAGTACTAGCTTTAGGTGGTTCCCCCCCACCCGCCGAACTCAACCCAGCCCGAGACCCCCTCCTTTGCTGTCACCGAGCCCGAGCTGCCCTCCCCCCCTCCTTTGCCATCGCCGAGTTGAGCACCAACCCCCACCCATTGAGCCCGTGCCCCTCTTCCTTCACCATCGCCGAGCCCTCCCACCCCCCCTCCCCACCACTGCTGCCACCACCAAACACAAGCACCACCCCCACTGAACGGATTCAAAACCCAAATCCCTCCAAAACGAACTCAAACCCCCCCCCCTCCCTCCCCTGCCGTCGCCGAACTAAAGCCCCCCGCGCCCCTCGTCGCCTCGCCAAGGTTAGTTTTCTGGGTTTTTTGGATCTGGGTTTGGGTTTTTGTTGCTGAGGAAGGAAATGAAGAGAGAGAGAGGGAGAGATAAATTTAAAATTTGTAATGATTTTTTTATATTTTTTTAAAGTTAATTATTATTAAATTATTAAAATATCCTTTTTGATTTGATTACATATAATATACATATAAGATTCTGCTAAAAATTTAACAATTTAAGACGGAAAGAACTATAACAATAAAAAAATAAGGATGTGTTTGGTGAATGAGTTTGAGTTGAAAATTTTGAGTTTGAATTGAAAATTTTAAATTTGAGTTGAAAATTTTTGTTGAATTTTTAAAAAAGACAAAAATTTTTTAAAAATAAAACAAAAATTAAAAAAAAAAAGATAAAAATTAAGATAAAAAAATACATTTTAATTTAAAATAAATAATGTTCAAAACAAAATAATAAAAATTTAGGATCATCTCGATAAAAAAAATAAAAAATAAATCCTCAACTTTTAAATAATTAATAGACTATATAGATTAGTTACTCAAAAAAGAAAAAAAAAAAATGGTGAGACGCAAAATTGAAAGAGAAATTTTCTTTTTATTTTTTCACTCATATGAGAGAGAAGATATTTTAAACAAAGACATTATGCCACTAGTTCAATTAAAGCCCAACAAAAGAAACCCCAGACTTAACGAAAGTGGGGGCACACAAAGGGCACTCCAAAAACTGATGGTCAAAACAACGTATACAATTACTTGTTTTCATTCTACCAGTGGGGGCACCTGCCCCCGCTACTGTAAACGTAAATCAGTCATTGGGAGAGTAGATAATTGATTTAGAGGGTGTTTTGGTGAATGAGTTGAGTTTGAGTTGAGTTTAAATTTTTAAGTTTGAAAAGTAATTTTTGTTGATTTTTTTAGAAAAGATGAAATTTTTTTTTTCAGAAAAAGACAAAAAAAGTACAATTTAATTTGAGTTGAGTGGAAATGCCAAACAATCCTAACTTTCTACTAATTATTTGCCTATTAGGAAGAAGAATTGTAGACAATCCTTTTTTTTTTTTTTTTTTGAAACTTTAGAAATAAATTTCTAAAATTGCATAAGTTTTAATATGTTATTTCGTGGTTTAACAGTAATCCCCATTGCTTACAAAAAGGGTCAGGCTTAATCCCTAAAAATATATATATATATATTTTTCATGAATCTTCTTTTTTCTTTTTGGTTGAAATTTCATAAATCTTCTTGAGTTATGCTCCTTTTTCCATTTTACCCTCAAAATTTTCAAAACCGTTCAAAATTTCCTCTAATGTTTATAAAACCTTCATGATGTCCCTTAATAAGAGTTCATTTTACCACACCATAAATGAATAATAATTGGATTAGAAAGGAAAGTAATTAAATAAGAAGGATGATCGTCGATTACCTTTCTAGTGTTTATTTGCTTATTAGATAGTGTAACGGAAAATAATTTATTTTTGTTTCTTGTGTTTACTTATAAATGTTAATTAATCTTATCAGTGTAAATTGTAACTACTAATATCGTTGTACAAAATCAAATAACATGTGAACTTATTAAGTATACTTTGACATTCATTTTTTTTTTTTTACAAATAATCAATACCAACGGGATGCAAAGATTAACATTCCCTTTACTCATTTCCCGTTCTACTTTTACAGCTCTTGTTTACTTTGCATTAAAGGGTAAGAATATGAATTGTCATTTCGTTTCTCATTTAACCATGTTTACTTACAAAATGGCTAATGAGAAACTTGGTAATATGAAAATAGTATCAAGGATTTTTTTTTTTGAAATTGTTATTAAAAGAGTATTGATTGAGGACATAAATTAATTTAACGGGCATAAATATAACCACTTTTTCGAGAATTTCTTTAGAAGATTATTTTCTTGTTACCATCCTTGTCTTCTTACTGCCATCAAATAGTTGTTACATTTCCCTTTCAACACAAAAACAAACTGTGATTTCATTAATAAATTTGAAGAATATAGAACCGATCATCATGACATGATCTCATATCAGAGACCAATTAAATTATCTGAAAATCATAACAAAATTCAGAAACCATCTACTCCCAAGAAGGGATTTGATGATTGCGAGGCCAGGCTCGAAGCAGGAGGAATTCCAGCTACCGACACCACAGGCTCAAGCAACTTATTGACTTGATTTCACTATCAAATTAAATTAAACCAACACATTTTTCTTTCTTATTTTTGTACTAAAATTTGTGGACAAGGGCAAAATTACAATTTATAAATTTTTTTGGCTTCTATAGGCTCAAAGAACAACTTAGGCGATACGTAATGACAGGCAACTGGAAGGCTGGACAAGACCAGAAGCCGTTCCGGAAGCGTGGTTGCAGGAAGCTTGAGCAGGCAGAACATTCTTGTAGGTGAGGTTCACGTCCTGCAATCTGATGTTGCTGCATGAAGACTTTGAGCTGCAATCGAACTTCACCGCTACTTCTGTCGCGGACGTCCCGTTGATGTCTTGGTACGTCACATTGCTCACTTTAACACCCGAATCCTGTGAGATTGACCAAATTAAGCCTCGTCATTATGTTATGGTCATGGTGATTACGATATAGAAGTGCATGAAGTACGTACATATGGTAGTAGTACTAATATTCACCGCACATGTGACAGTAAAATAAAATTTCAATGATATGATACCTGACCGGGGCAATTCTTTTCATCAGGGCAGTAATTTTGGTCGATGATGATGGGATTTTGAACGTTGATCATGATGCCGTGTTGGAATAGGATGCTCCTCGCAAACCCGCTGCTGGGCCTTCCCCACGATTTTATCCTGAAACCATTTTCGGTACCTGTAAACGTCGTGGTTTTAACCGTCACATTTTGCACACCAGCCTCCTTCAGCTCCTTGCCTAAGCTCCCAATGCTGCATCATAATTAACCAATCTCAAATTAGCATCGTATTGCACTGTTGAAAGCAGTGGGTGGTGAAAAATTGTTTGGGTGTAAAGAAACGAAACAAAAAGAGAGAAAATTAAAGGGTTTAAGCGTATGAATTACTTTTCTTAAGGTTTTATTTGCCCTCACTACGAACAGTTTATTATTGGGTGTTTTGACAAATTACCTCTAAGATACAACAAACTCACGAATTTAATAAGTAACAATTATATTAAATTTCAGAACAAGATATGAAATTGACATCAGAAACAAGAGTTTTATGGCCTTTGATATGTCTGTCCATGAAGAGTTGTAATAGATACAATGCCTTTTAAATTAAAAGGTATCTTTTCAGTCAAAAAACGTATTTGTTTCAACAAACATACCCATTGGTCATCATAATTTAATTATGACCGTTAGATTGTAATAATTTAATTAACGGTTTAAATGAAATCTAAAATCATTTAAATCCAGCCGTTAGATCGTGTCCGATTTAATCAAAGGTCCAGATTTAATCTGAAAAAGCACCGCATTGAAAAAGTGAGTACTCCTTAACTCCTTGCGAGAATGCGTACGTGCAAAGTTTGCCCTAAATGCCCAATTGCCCTCGCATGCGTGTTGTGCATAGTAGTAACATAGTCTCCACTATATACTAATAATCCATACACTTCACTTGTTTTAATTTATATCACTATATTTGTTTGTGCTTTTTCAATGTGAAACTTTATTGTTTTCACTACTCAATGATAATATAAGAGATATTACAATCTCTCTAACATATACTGCAATAACTAATTAGTAATTATAAAAGTCTAACGATAATTCTAAATATATATATATATTTTTATAAATGGTGATGACATATAAATCAGTAAGCAAAAAGAAAATATAATTCTAGATATTGTTCTAGCTAGTTAGGTACCTGATACCGTGGCCAGGTCCACATGCAATGTCTTGAATCCACAAATTGGTGGTGCCGGGTCCAATTGAGACGCAGTCGTCGCCGGTTCCGATCTGGGAGTTGAGGATGGTGACGCCGGTCGACGCCTCGACGTGGATGCCGTCGGTGTTGGGGCTGTTTCCGGAGGCCGAAACGCTCACGCCTTGCAGTTTGACGTTGTTGCAGCAGTTGATGACGATGTGGAACATCTGGCTGTTGATGGATGTTAATCCCATTATCTTTATGTTCTCTGAGTTGGAAAATTCCAGTGACTGCAGATAAACACAGCACAAACTCCAATAATATACTTCATTGACTTATTTAAAAATGATAATCTGTAATTAATTAGTTTTGGACTCATGGGCGTCATGTGCTTTTCGAGTAAACTGAAATCAAAACCAACTGCTAATTAAATATTAGAATAGCAATATATTAAACCTCCTAAAAGATTGACTTTTGACGTTCCCACTAAATATCCACTTAATCATATACTTATTACAAGCACTTTTGTTGTGGTTTCTTGTTTTATATTATAATTTAATCCTCACAATTAATTCCAAATCTGACATTAACCCCTTCGACAGAAGAGGGAAAAAAAAAAAAATATTCCCTGACCCACTCTGAACTAAAAAAAAAAAAATCAGTTACCAATCAATTTATACCTATCAATTGATACGTACCCATTTTCCTAGAAATAGAATTGTGTTCCAAAAAAAAGTTGTTTGCTTTTTATTTTTACTTTTATTTTTGGGAAGAAACTTCAACAAAAAGTACTTATACAATGTATAACCCATCTACGATTTTTCCAAAGTAAGCAATTTTCTTTTTCAACAGGAGGTGGACGTACGTTTCAAACAATACATCTTATATGATTGAGTCAAGTACTATAAAATTATTATTTAACTATGTTTGTTTAGACAATAACTTGAAATAGTATTTAAAAGAAAAAAGAAAAAAAATAATATCTTCCTCGAGCAAAACTGAACCAGAACTCATCATTATTAATTACTACATATGTTGTAACACTATCTTGTAGGTGAAAAAAAGAGACTCAAAATATAATATATATATATATATATATATTTATATAGAGAGCGAGAGATATAAAGAAAAATTGAACATACAGTTGCTCCGCCGGGGCAACCCTCGCCGGATTTCTTGCAATCCCAGAGAGAGGTGCCTTGGGCGTCAAGAATCCCGCCAGAAATAGTGACCCCATTAACATGGTGAAATAAGATCCAGTTGCCGGAGTATCCGATGACCCGGTAATCCGATGGAGCGACTAGGGTTCCGGCGATGCTGAAGGTGACGTTGTTGTTACATTCGCCACCGAACACCACGTTTTTTAGGAAAAACCTTCCCTGTGGCACGTAAACAATGGCGGATTTCGGAGAGGCGCAGGCTTTGGCCCATGCAGCAAGGAAGGCTTGGGCGGAGTCCGTCTTGCCGTCAGCTTTAGCTCCTAGACTCACCACATTGTACATCCTAGTGGCTGCGGCGGCGGCGGCAAATGAGGCCGTGTGGGACACTAATGTCACAATGATTATCATGAGAGGGAGAGGAAGAATAGCCATTTTGGTTGGCGGTACAAATTAAAACAAGGAGTTTTTGGAAGTTTTAAAGGATACTAAAAAATTTTGTGGAATGTTGAAATATTGTGAAGAAGATAGGAGATGAGAGAGAGTTGGAGAGTGGTGGTGAGGAATAGTTGAAACGGTTTGAGGCCATATTTATAGTTGTTGCTTTCCTAATTCGGAATTCATTACGTAGTGGATTGATTTATTATAATTTTAAACGACTATGACATGTTTGTAAAACCGTAAAGGAATGTAATATGAAAGTTAATAGGATTGAAAAGGAAAGTAAAGAAAAAAGAAGAAGAATCATAGGTTCACTTTTTAGACTTTGTTTAGCATTTAAGTTTAACTACAACTAAACTGTATTTTTTCATTTTAATTTTTATCTTTTTCTGAAAAATCAACAAAATTTACAACTAGTTTTTGAAAAGTCAACCAACGCCAACTTAAAAATTTCATATCCAACCAGCAAATCAGACACAAACTTAGTGTTTACTTGCTTGTAAAATGATGTATAATGACAAACAATATTATTTTTTTAGTGTTTAATATTAATTTTATCAATTATTTACTAAACGTCGTGTTGCAAGTACATAGTCATTTTTTTAATAAGAAAAACAATATTAATAAGCAAAAGAAAAAAAAAGATCCTACAATCCTAAAATAAAAGAGAGCCAAACAAAGCTAGAAAATCATAAAATCATTGATACATGAGAGATTAATAAGAATATTTATTGCTATTTTCGATAAGAAATCAAAATACCAAATAAATATAAAGATTGATATTTTCTTTTCTTTTCTTTTTTTTCATTCCCCATGTAAGGCTTATAAAATTCTCATTTTTACTTCATAAATAAGCACATAATTAAAAAAGAAGGAAAATTCTCATTTTAATGCGAAATAAACACACTCAATCTACATCCATCGCCGCCAAAAAAAAAAAAAAAAAAAGAAAGAGCAAAGCCTTGTGGCCCTCGCGCTAACTTTGGTTGCCTTTGGATAAATTTTAGCTATTACTTTACCAAACGGACCTTTGGACTTGTCTACATGCTATATTTGTGGTTCTAATTGGTTTTTAACTTTAAACCTTTTTTCTTCGCATTATAGTTTGGACAAGGTGCAAATTACATGAAAGTACGTGTTCATAAAGAAAGGCTTAACCAGCTTTAATATATGGTCCTTGAACTATTGTATTAATCCCTCACTTATTATCCGTAATTAATAAAACTCATACTTTTGTCTATCGAATTTTGAATTAAGCTCACTTAATCTTCTTTGTTGTAATTTATACTAAAGACAAAAAAAAAACAAAAAAAAAAAAAGAAAGGGCATAGTGTCATCATGTGATCATTCTGTTAAAAATTTTACGAGAAAAACTAACTGAAAAGATCATGTCATCGCAAGTAATCCCTATCTGTCTGTTTTTTTAAGAGAAATTCTAACTCGAGTGATTAATTGAGACATAATGCAAAAGTTAGAAACAAAAGTAAATTTTTTTTTTTAAATTTAAGAAAACAAAGTAAAAACATAAATTACGTACACAAACTGTTGAGGAGATAAAGGCATGTTTGGCCATGCGATTTAAAAACAGTTTTTTTTTTTTGTTTTTAAACACTATTTTTGTTCTTTAAAATTAAAACAAGGTGTTTGGCAATTGTTTTTTGAGAATAGTTTTAAAAAATAGAGTTACAAAAAATAGAAAATTCATAAAACAATATTTTGTAGTTTTCGGTGTTTTCTGAGAACAAATTTTACTAGGATGCATTTGAAATTAAAAAGAAAAAAACCCCTTTTGGTTTGAGGGTCTAGGTTGAGAATCAGGATTGAAGTCAAGGTGGCATTTGGGATCGGGGACGAGATTCGAGATTGGGGTCCAGGACGGGATATGGGGGTCGAGGTCGAGGTAGAGGTCGAAATTGAGTTTTTGGATTGGGGTCAAAGTCGGGTTTCAAGATAGGGGTCAGGTCGGAGTCAATGTCAGGTTTCGGGACTGTGGTTGGGGTCAGGTTTCGGTACCAGAGTCAATGTGGGGTTTCGGGACCGAGGTCGGGATCGGGTTTTGGGACAACGGTCAGAGTCGGGTTTCAGGATAAGGATCGGGGTTAGGTTTCGGGATAAGAGTTGAGGTCGGGTTTTGATACCAGGGTCGGGGTCGGGTTTTAGGATAGGGTCGAGGTTGAGTTTCGGAACTAAGGTCAGCGTCAGGTTTTGATGCTGGGGTCAGGGTTGGGTTTCGGGACTGGGGTCAGGGTCGGGTTTTGGGACATGAGTCGGGGTCAGGGTCAGGGTCGGGTTTTAGTACCAGGGTTCGGGATTTGGTTTCTGGACGGAGGTCCGGTTTGGGTTTTGGGAGTGGGGTTGGGGTCAGGTTTTGTTGCCATGAATTGGGATCTGGTTACAAGATGGGGGTCGGGTTCGGGTTTCAGGAAGGGGGTTGGGGTCGGATTTTTGGACGGGGGTCGAGTTTGGGTTTCAGAACATGGGTCGGGGTCAGGTTTTGGGATAGGATTCGAGTTCGGGTTTCAGTGCTGGGGTTAGGTTTCGGGACGGGAGTCGATGTTGGGTTTCGGGATAAGAGTTGGGGTTGGGTTTCGACACCAGGGGTCAGAGTCGGGTTACGGGTCGGGGGTCGAGGTCAGGGTTTGGGACGGGGATCATGATCAGGGTTAGGGTCGGGTTTTGGGACAATAATCGAGGTCAGGTTTCAGTACTAGGGGTCGGATCGGGTTTCTGGACAAGAGTTGGGATTAGGTTTTGGTACCGGGGGTCAGGGTCGAGGTCGGGTTTAGGTTCGGGTTTTAATATGAGAGTTGGGGTTGGGTTTCGAAATCGAGGGTCGGGGTCGAGTTTGGGTACTGAAACCCAACCCCGACCTCGGCACCAATACCTAAACCCGAACCCGACCCATGTCACAAACCTAACCCAGCCCACATCTTGAATCCCGACCCCGATCCATGTCCGGAAACCCGACTCGACCCATGTTTGGAAACCCGACACCGACCTTGGTACCGAAATCCAAACTCGACCATGGTCCCAAAATCGGAACTCGACTCGATCTCGAAACTCGAACCCAACCTGGTCCCGAAACATGAACCCGACCCCCGTCTAGAAATCCAACCCCGACCCCCGATACTAAAACCCAACCTTGAGTCTTGTCTTGAAACTCGACCTCAAACCTCATCCCGAAACCCGATTTTGGCATCGAAACCCAACCCCGACCCCGGTCTAGAATCCCGACCCCGACCCCCATCCAAAACCTCGACCTCAACTTTGGTCCCAAAACTCAAACCCAACCCCCATCCAGAAACCCGACCCCGACCTCGGTCCTGAAACCTGATCCTAGGTCAGATGCCAAAACCTGACCTCGACCCCAAACCCCGTCCTAAAACCTGACACCGGCACCAAAACCCAACCCCGACCTTGATTGTTCCTAGCTATGTAGCCATATATTGAAGCCTTTGAGTTTCTAATCATATATCATCATATGTTTAAATAAATCAATTATATGATTCGGTAGTTAGTTATATATAGATATATGTTCTTATATATATATATATATCTATATATTGTAATGATCTAATTCATATCCGCATGATTGAAACTTAATTGTTTGATGTAATACTCCTATCAAGAGAAGAGGTCAATCAAATCAAAAGACAATATATGGAATGAGTTTTTTTTTTTTGGGGGGGGGGGGGAGGGGGCCTCTATAGTTGCGTCCAAGGTCATTTTTTTTTTTTTAAATTGGGGATGAGAGGATTCAAACTCTATAGTTTATAGTGGAATAAGGTGTGGAACTACCGTTAGACTATGTCTACAGCCACAAAATCATTTTTTATTAAATACTAAAAACAAATAAATTATAGCTAGGTTGGAATAGGAAAAGATTCTTGATACATTGGTACATATATACCACCTACATTTTTTTTTAAGTATAATATATATTACTCAAGAAAGGTACAATGATTATAAGCATGACACAACCTCCATTTCAATAGGCAACTGATAGTGATTAATTTTTTTTAATTGTATTTAGAAGTTAATATTAGAGTTGGTGTTTTTAATATTTTTCTTATGACATTATGCATGCATTGTTTTGCAATACAGCACTAAAACGGAGGGGGATAGGATGAAAATTGAAGAGATTGAGAGGGCTTTGTGTGTTTAGGGCTGTCCATTGAGACAAACAAAAGGCATAGAGAACGTGGTTGCCAAATTGTATTCTTCACATGCTCTTTTTTTAGCCAAGTTCTTCTTCTTCTTGTTGTTGCTCTTTTTTTAGCCAAGTCGTTTTTCTTCGAAAGGCACTTAGAACTTCTTCTTCTTCAAAAGGCTTCTTCTTCTTCTTCTTCTTCTTCAAAAGGCTTAAAGAATGAGGCTGCCAATTTGCATTTATCACATGCTCTCTTTTTAACGAAGTTGTTCTTCTGAGACAAACAAAAGGCATATATATAGAGAATTAGGTTGCCAATTTGCATTTTTCACATGCTCTTTTTTTGGCCAAGTCGTTCTTTGTTACAAGCAAATTCTATAGAGCAAAAGTAAAGATTTGAAAGAGGAAAAAAAAAAAAGATTTAGAATAAGACATGAACGGCGGCTGTAATACTTGACAAATGAAACATCGAGCGGAGAAGAATCGGCCTCTTCATGCCTTTATATGTAACAGAGTCTATAAAGCAAAAATAAAATATTGAAAGAGAAAAAAAAAATGAAAAAAATTTAGAGTAAGACATGAACGGCGGGGGTAATACGTAACAAATGGAACATCCAACGGAGAAGAAATCAGCCTCTTCATGCCTTTATACCTCCTCCACACACACCTTTGACCAATTCTTTCTTCTTCTTCTTTTTATTTTTATTTTTATTATATATATATATATATATATAATTCCATTTCTTTGTCTTATTAATTGTGTGATATCAAATTTCTTTTTAGTTATGTGTTTCTGAATTTGGAAAAGATCGGTTAAAAGTACTTATCATAATCCACTTGAAAAAGATGAGGATTCGGTGAAAAATTGAATTAAATAAAGTTGCTTATTTTTCTACGCATTAGATTTACTGTTGGCCAATGTGGAAGCATATTTTCTTGGTAAAGAAAGAGGAAAAATAAGGTTTGAATACTGTAATTACACAATATATTCAAATTCATGACTACATGTAGAGAGAAAATATCGGTTTTGTAATTAAGAGAAGGTGATCTGTAACTATTTTTCAGGAAACAAAAAAAGGAGTTATGTAATATTAGGCAATGACCAGGCATGCAATGCATGGGGAGAGTGCGGCCATTTAACACGCGCTCTTTATATGGTCTATATATATTACTTGCTTCAGTGCATGATTTAAGGCCAATATTATTCTCTTTGGTCTCCCTCCACATGGCGCAAAAACTTAATCAATCAGATCACAAACAGTGTGTGTGTATATATATAGAATATCATGTATGTCGTTTCTATATTTTGTAGAAAAATTAATATATAGATTAATTATGTTATCAATAAATACACACTCGAATCTATCAAAGTCAAGAATCAAATCCCTTATCTTTAAACTAAAAAAGAACAACAATAATAATTTAAGATAAGTATAATTAGGGACTAAACGAACAAATTACTTTTAAATCAGTAAATTTAGCCCAAAATAAAAAATAAAAAAAAATCACGAAGTTTATTCACCAAAAAAATAATTAAAAAAAAAAGATTGGGCACGGATTGGGCATGTGGACACTTTTAGTTCAATTATTTCTTTTCTTTTCTTTTCTTTTTTTCTTTAATGAAGAGAATAAACAACTGATATTTGAGTAAAATCAAATATCTCAATTAGATTAATATCCAAAATCTTAACTCTTCCCCCACCAAATCTCTACGATCTGAGTTCACTGGCACTCTTATATATATGTGTGTGTGTGGAGACGTATCTGATCTCAAAGACAATTTTGTAACAAATAGTAGTAAAAGCTAGCAGCATCACTTGTCAACATCTCGGGTACTTAATGTATACGTTAACATAAAATTTGATCAACATTAATCGTATATAAAATGATATGATGAGAATATGTAATCTTACTATTATAAGTTTTTGACTAATAACGTGATGGGCTGAATCTGATATTAGTATAGTTTTGTGATAGTTTAGACCGTAAATGTGATCAGTGTTAATTGTAATATTATCAGTTTTAAAGTGAAATATGATTGGACGAAGCAATAATAAATAAATACATATATATATATATATAAATATATATTCTAAAAAATCAGGTGAAAGCTCTAAGTGTATATTCTGAAAACTGACCAGTACTAGGGCATTCGGGTCCTCTAGTAGTAGTACAAGATCAAAACGATAAAGTTTAGAGTATTATTACAAACGACAACGTCTGGTAGGCGTGGACACAGCCACCTAAACGACATAACAATTAGGGAAAATAAAAGACATAGCAAACGACCATAAACTAAATAAAACGACACCGGACGTAGTGAAATATTTAGGCTGCTGCATCTGTAACGATAGCATTATTATTAGTCAATTACTTCTAGCAAACAAATTAGTCTCCCAAAACGTATTTTATATATTTAAATAACTAACCAACTTAAACTGTATACAATTAGTTGGTGAACTACATTCTACATATATATACGTATATATATATATATATATATGAATATTGGTTAAAAAAAAAAAAAAAGAAGCTAAATCACCTGTGGACCAAGGCATTCAATATTTTCTTGCGGCCGCTAAATATTATTTGTTGACCAAAAAAGTAAAATAATACGTAATCTTCTCAACTTTATACATGGTTAACCACTAGTGTTGGAAACTATAAAGTAGTAGTGGACCAAAACTAAAATCAAGTGCATGATGCATGGGCATTCTAGCAGAGTACAGAACCTGATTTTAGGAAAACAAAACGTGTGGTACTTTGGGTGTTTCAGAAAAATCAACATTCATGCTGATCTCTTTGACTTTTGACGTATGCATAACACCTACAGATTCAATTACATATATTCAAACTAAAGATATTAATTGATAGAAAAAAAAAATTGATAAGATTTTTTAAATCTAAACCATCAGACTAAACATTTCCGATTATAAACAAAATTCACGAACATGTGGATGTAAGAAAAGGTTCTGCACAAAAAAGACGTAACCTTTTTAGAAAATGATGTGGACTTGAGAAGGGTCGTTTCTTGTATAGGTAAAAGGTTATTTTGTACTATACTTTCGGAATTTTATAAATTTAACAATTTAGTTCTTATATATGTAGGTATATATATTATTTTTTTTCCTAATTCACAATCCTTTTATTTTATTATTAATATATATATTTTTAAAGAATTTTACCAACTGCCCTTTCAGTGTCTTAACTTCTAGTATACAATTGTTATAGCAGTTATCTTTTCTTAAAAGCCGAAATTGTACCTTATAATATATATTCTATAAGTAGTAATGAAAAATATAGCATCTTTTTAAATGAGGGTAAATAATAGCTTATTTTCATTTTTCCGTTTAAAAATAATTTAGTTTTTTTTTTCCAATTTTACCCTCCAAGTTCTAGTTTGTCTCCTCAAATATCCACTCTCTCCCCTCTCTCTCTCCTCCCTCTCTCTCTCTCTCTTGTTCGCCAATCCCTACTCTCTTTCTCCTGTTTCTCTGTCCACCGCTTCTCATTGACGGTAAACGACGCCGCGTCGGTGATGGAGACCCCGATCTGGTTTAGCTGCAGATCTAGTCGCACGACAACGATGAGCTCGGCGGGATCGTGATGGCGAAGCATGATTGGGATTGGACGGAATCGCAATGGCAGCGAGAAGATGACGGCGTTCGGCTGGTGACGGCTAGCAGATCATGACCGCGATGAGATCGCAACCCGATAAAAGCTCGACAATTGGATTGTGTTTCCTCTCAATTTCTATCCTCTGTTTTCGTCCCATCGCCGGCAAAGTTTTTGTTTCGTGGTTGTTGGCTTTTCTTGTTTGCAGGTTCTTCACCGAGGGAGTGGCTACTCCGTCCGTCGGTGCTGTTCCGGTGACGGTGACAGTTGGCCGGCGAGATTTGGATTTTTTGGTTAGGGTTTTAATTTTGGGGCTAATTTGGGGGTTGTTTTTGAAAATTTTGAGCTTATTTTGTAATAATTATTAATTGTATGGAATTTTGTAAAATATAAAATATGTTGTTTTTTACTAATATTTACGGCTTTACATTATGTATCAAATTCAATAAAATTAAGAATTATGTGTAATTATCATGTTTACTTAGTAAATATGTGGATTTACTAATAAATATTAAGTATGTAGATTTACTAAAAAAATTAAATTTAAATGAAAACTAATTTACTCATTTAATGAAAATAAACATATTTACATAATTGCAAAATTCAATATAAATAAAAGATTTACATCCAATTATCATATTTACTTAATAAATATGTAGATTTACTAGTAAATACAATATTGTAAATATGTAGATTTACAAAAAGAAAAATTAATAACGAATACTAGTATGAAAAATAGTTTACTTATTTAATGAAAAGAAACATATTCATATTTAATTAGTACCATTTACCTAATAAATATTTAGATTTATTATATATAAGAAAAGTACAAAATACAAGATAAGTAAATGATGTACATGTAAATACAATTATTTTTAGTAAATATTTGGATTTAATAGACGGACTAAAATTAAAACAACATATATTAAACTAAAAATAAAGTAAAGATCATTATTTCGTAATAAATATTTAGATTTTTAAGATCTATAAAAACATAATATATAATATAAATTAAGGATTTACATGTAAATATAAATATAACTATGTAATATTAAGATTTACGAGACAAACTAAAAAGATAAAAATAGGATTTACATCATAAACATAATTATGAATACATAGATTTACTTAGTTTATAGTTTTCTAATAAATATGATATTTATTTGAAAATCCAAATATTTATAAAATATTGGGTATTTCCACTAAAATCTAAATATGTACGTATTTTTATTCAAAAAAAAAATATTTAAATATTTATTACGTATTTACTTTTTTGCAAAAAAACAAAAACTATTTTTCCCTTAAACAATCAGTAATTATTTCTCAAAATTATAGAAAAAAACCCCCAACCTTTGAAAAACCCCAAATTGAACCCAAGTTCAATGTTTGTGATGGTGATATTCGACCCTTTCAGTCGGAGGACATTCCCAGCGACTATGAGGTTCAACTCCAGCAAGATCCTTCGCTAGAGAAGACGAAGACTTCGGCGAGAGACGCAGTGCGAATCCCAACGATCGCGACATCTGGAATTGGATCTGCAAAACCGTCATCGTCGTGGTCGTCGGAGACAACGGAGTCGGCGACGAATGTTGCTGTAAATCGCTACACAGAGTTGGGTCGCGATTTTCGCAGCGGTGAGTGAATTTCCGCGGCTGTGAGAGAAGTTTTGTAACGCTAGATCCTCGCGGTTACGATCTCGTCTTGGCAATTCCGGTCCAATCGCCTTCTCCGCTCACGATCGCAATCTCGTCAACACGTTGTTAGAGATTGCGACGCTGGTGGCTGGTGCATGTCGGCATCCAAATCCCGGCGCCATCGCCGGTCGATGGGAAGAGAGAGACAGACGGACTGAGGGGGAGAGAGAAGAGAGGGGGGAGGGGAGAGAGTGAGGGGTATTTTTGAGATTTTATCTTATAATTTATTCTAATTATGCTATTCAATAATATTAGTTTAGATTATGCTATAATTTTAAAATCATACAGTGTAAAATGCTTTTTGGCCTTTTCTTCCATTAAAAAAAAAATTATGAAGGTTTGTTTTTGCTAAAAAGAATATTTTTAAAACTATTTTTTTAATTTTATTTTTCCAGTTTTAATTGGGGTTTTATTAGTGAAATTTTGTACATACTCATGCCAATTTAATCATACTAGTACCCTATCTTAACCCATTTGGAACATGTCATGTCAATAATTTCAACAGTTTGTAAGCAAATTTAGACGAAATGAGTAATATTTTTATTTATTTTTAACTGAGAGATCGTGAAAAGTAAATAAAACTATCTTCATTTTCCAGGAAAAAAAAAATATCTTCATTTGGTTTCAGGAAGAGTAATTCTTTTTCCAACCATTAAATTTATAAATACCCCACGAAATCAAATTCTACATCTTAATTATAATTTATATCTTGTAATAAAATTACTTTAAGAACATTTAAATGTACCTTTTATAACCCACATCAACTATAAATAGAAAGACTAAAAAGAATACCCCTTTTAACTATAAATTGAAATATTATTTATTTTTCATTTAAAAAAAGAAATATTATTGATTTTAAACTAAAAATTAAAAGAACATATCTCTACAAAATTTTGACTATAATTTTTGTTTTACGAACTCTAAACTTTTCTCCATCAAATTTTTTCTATATTATTTATTGTTTTTACTTTTCCCTTTGTCATTAAAACGTGTGTTTCTCAATGTAGGTAATCATTCCCTTTCTCATGTGATCATATATTATTAAAAAAAAAAAAATCGGATGACAAACTAAGTAATATAAAAATTGTATTTACAAAAGGATAACTTTTTTTTTAATTATTATTTTTGGAATTTTTAATAAAAAGTATTAACTAGGTGAGGACATAATTAAATTTAATGGATGCGAATATAACCATTCCCTCAGAAATTTCTTTAAAAGATTATGTCTTCATGTCACCATTCTTGTCTTCCTATTAATGTCAAATAGTAATTGTCACATTTCCCTTTCAACATAAAACTAGAAACAAACTATGATTTCAATAAAGTGAAGCTTATAATCTTATATATCAGAGACCTGTATAAACCAATTATATTTATCTGCAAATCTTAATAAACCTTGTCACACTATAAAATACATAAACAATTAACTCCCAAGAAGGGGTTTGATAATTGCGAGGCCAGGCTCGAACAGGCAGGAGGAATCCCAGCTACCAACGCCACAGGCTCAAGCAACTTATTGCTTGATTTCACTATCAAATATAAGCTGACACATTTTTTCTTTTTTCTAATAACTTTTGTCCTACAATTTGTGGACAAGGGCAAAATTACAATTTATAAATCTTTTGGGACTTGAAGAACTTATATATATATATATATATATATATATATCCTACACATAATGAAGGAAACTTGCGTGGTCTTAGTTGTTGGCCCCATCTACAAGCAACTGGAAGGCTGAACAAGTCCGGAAGCCGATCCGGCAGCGTGGTTGCAGGAAGCCTGAGCAGGCAGAACATTCTTGTAGCTGAGCTTCACATCCTGCAATCTGATGTTGTTGCATGGAGACTTTGAGCTGCAATCGAACTTCACCGCTACTTCTGTCGCCGACGTCCCGTGGATATCTTGGTACGTCACATCACTCACTTTAACGCCCGAATCCTGTGAGATCAACCAAATTAAGTCCCATCATTATGTTTTAATGATTACAATATAGATCGCGTTCATGAAATATGTACGCACTGTAGGAGTACCATTATTCACCACACATGTGACAGTAAATTGAAATTGTTATGACATGATACCTGTCCGGGGCAATTCTTGTTATCAGGGCAGTAATTTTGATCGATGATGATGGGATTTTGAACGTTGATCATGACGACATGCTGGAATAGGATGTTCCTAGCAAACCCGCTGCTTGGCCTTCCCCATGACTTTATCCTCAAACCGTTTTGGGTACCTCTAAACGTCGCCGTTTTAACCGTCACATTTTGCACGCCTGCCTCCTTCAGCTCCTTGCCTAGGCTCCCAATG
The DNA here is from genome assembly GCA_009761775.1 of Ficus carica. Lineage (NCBI taxonomy): Eukaryota > Viridiplantae > Streptophyta > Magnoliopsida > Rosales > Moraceae > Ficus > Ficus carica. Next base: position 4,974,270 of record CM019742.1, on the reverse strand, counting down.
CTGCATCATAATTAACCAATATCCCCAACTATCATGGTAGTACATTACAGTAACCAAAAAGTAATCATGAAACTATTAATCTATAACCTTAGTAATTTAATGGCAAATATTGCTAAATATTTTTTAGATAAATGGTGATGACAAAAATCAGTATGAAAATATAAAATATTATATTGTTTTATCGTTTTAGCTAGCAAGAGCTAGGTACCTGATTCCATGGCCAGGACCACAGGCAATGTCTTCAATCCACAAATTGGTGGTGCCGGGTCCAATTGAGACGCAGTCGTCGCCGGTTCCGATCTGGGAGTTGAGGATGGTGACACCGGTCGACGCCTGGACGTGGATGCCGTCCGTGTTGGGGCTGGTGCCGGAGGCCGAGACCTTAACGCCTTGCAGTTTGACGTTGTTGCAGCCGTTGATGACGATGTGGAACATCTGGCTGTTGAGGGATGTTAATCCCATTATCTTTATGTTCTTTGAGTTGGAAAATCCCAATGTCTGCACAAACACACACAACACTAACTCCAAATATTAATTGATGATGGAAAAGAACAATCTCTGCAACTAAACTGAAATCAAAACTACCTGCTAATTAGATATTAGAATAGCTTTCACCCTATATAAGCATTATATTAAACCTCCAAAGCAAAATGATCGACTTTTGACGTTTACACTGAATCCAAAACGATATTTATTATAAGCACTTATGTTATGGTTTATTATAATATATAATATAACATAATCCTAGCCATTGACTCCTTATTAGCTTAATCAATTAATTAATTGGCAATTAATGGTTACTTTTGCTGACACTTTGAGAGAGTTAAAAAAAAATAAAAAAATCCTGATCCTGAACTAACAAAATATCAGTTACTTATCCATTAATACGTACTCATTTTCCCAGAAATTGAATTGTGTTCCATAACAGTTTTTTATTTCTTATTTTTTGGAATAAACATCCACAAGTAGTTTAATTTAGTAGAAAAATGAGTAAGAAAATAAAAGCAACAAACAGTAACCATCGATGTTTTTTCCAACGTAGGCAATATTTTTTTTTCTTTTGAAGCTATCTTATGCTGTAATAGATAGTATTTAATAACTTGAAATATTGTCATTGAAAAGAATATAATTTTCCTTTTGCTGCTCATTCTTATTTCTTAGTGTTACCCTTAAAATAAATAACTTCTTCTTACTGTTATTTAGTGCAGTCACGTCTGTATTAACACTATCTTTTATGTGAAAGAAGGTGACTCAAAATAATTTATTTACATATATATAGATATATGTTTCTATATATATATATATATAGAGAGAGAGAGAGAGAGTGAAATTGAACTTACGGTTGCTCCGCTGGGGCAACTCTTGCCGGATGTCTTGCAAGCCCAGAGAGAGGTACCTTGGGCGTCAAGAATCCCGCCAGAAATGGTGACTCCATTAACATGCTCAAAGAAGATCCAGTAGCCGGCGTCCCCGATGACCCGGTAATCTGACGGAGCAACTAGGGTTCCGGCAATACGGAAGGTGACGTCGTTGTTGTTGCACTCGCCGCCAAACACCACATTTTTCAGGAAGAACCTTCCCTGTGGCACGTAAACGACGACGGGCTTGGGTGAGGCGCAGGCTTTGGCCCATGCAGCAAGGAAGGCTTTGGTGGAGTCCGTCTTGCCGTCGGCTTTAGCTCCTAGACTCGCCACATTGTATGTCGCTGCAGCGGCGGCGGCGGCGGAGGAGGAGGAGGATAAGGTCGTGTGGGACATTAATGTCACAAAGATGATCATGAGAGGGTGAGGAAGAATAGCCATTTTGGTTGGCAGGAGTTTATGGAAGTTAGAAAGGACAGCTTGAAACAAAATTTAATTTGTAGAAATATTGTGAAGAAGAGAAGACAAAAGATGAGAGAGGTTGGAGAGTGGTGGTGAGGAGTTGAAACGGTTTGAGGCTGTATTTATAGTTCTACTAGTAGTAGTTCCATGGGAGAGCAATTTGGTTATTTATATAATTTAATACTGTTAATCTACATAAATCGCCGCCCAAAAAAAAAAAAAAAAAAGAAAAAAAAAAAAAAGAAGAAGAAGAAGCAAAGCCTCGCGCCCAACTTTGGTTAATTTTTGATAGTTAAGAAATTTGAAAAGTCAATTTCGATTAAATACTAAAAATAAATAAATTATAGGTTGGAATAGGCAAATATTCTTGACATACTGGTGCAGACTACATACATATATAACAGCAAAATGTAAATTTCTAAAGAAAGGTGTGACGGTTATAAAACGTGCATGATTTAGCTAGTCAAAACATCCCACCAAGCCAACCTCAATCTTTTTAGGCAGCTGATTTTGAGTTTTTTTTTTCTTTTAATATTTTAATTATAAACTATAAAGTTGGTATAAGAGTTCATGTTTGTAATATTTTTCTTATAACATAATGCATGCATTGCGTTATATTTTTCTAAAAGTGTTTTGCAATACTCAATTCAAAAAAAAAAAAAAAAAAAAAAAATCATTTTGCAATACATTATTAAAAATGGAGTGGGACAGGATGAAGCGATTGAGGGGGCTTTGTGTGTTTGGGGCTCATGTCCAATGAGACAAACAAAATGCGTATAGATTGCAGTTGCCAATATGTAGACATGCACATATGGGCATGATTGCATTTTTCACATGCCATTTTTTTAGCCAAGTCGTTCTCCTCTTCTTCTTCTTCTTTTTAACACTTTATTTTTTACCATCAAGTTATATAAAAGCAAAAAATATATATAATAATGAAGAGAAAAAAATAAAAAATATTTAGATAAGACAAGAAAGCTAGTCAATTACAAATTATGTGTGAAATGAGATGAGGAAACGTGGGGGTTCGTGACAAATTGAGCATAAAACGGAAAAGAAATCGGCCTCCTCCCGCCTAGGGGTGGCAATTCGTGTCACGTGTCGTGTTCGTGTCGTGTTAGAGCCGTGTTGATTTTTTTCTTCTCCGACCCGCGACACGACCCGCGACACGAACACGACACGAAACCGTGACACGAACACGACACGAACCCGTCATGGGTTGACACGACACGAACCGAAATTGACCCGCGACACGAAACTGACCCGTGACACGAAATTGACCCGCGACACGAAATTGACACGAAATTGACACGAAATTGACACGAAATTGACCCGCAACCCGAAATTGACACGAAATTGACACGCGACCCGAAAGTGACACGAAATTGACACGAAAAGTGACACGAAATTGACCCGAAATTGACACGAAATTGACACGAAAAGTGACACGAAATTGACACGAAAAAAACGTGTCCAACCCGAACACGACCCGCGACACGAACACAACACGAAACCGTGACACGAACACGACCCGCCCCCTATTTTTCCTAACCCAAACCCGTGAAATTCGTGTCGTTTTCGAGTCGTGTCGTCGTGTCGCGACCCGTATTGCCACCCCTACTCCCGCCTCTAAATCTCCTCCTCCACACGCCTTTTGCCCACTTCTTCTTGCTTTCTTTTTCGTCTTTCAGTTGCCTTTCTTTTTTTCATTGTATATGTGACATCATACTTCTTGTTGGTTATGAGGTTTTTGAATTTGGAGAGTACTAGGGCTGATAATTCGTGTTAATAAATCGTGTTCATGTCGGCTTAAAGCCAATTCTAACCTGACACAACCCATGACCTATCAGCTTAAAAACACTCAACATTAATCCAATCTGTCAAGTTTACAGGTCGACTCGACTAGACTCATGAATCTACCAGCAAATTAGTGTTTTAGGTTGTTTGACACAACACGACCCGTTGACTCACTGGCCCACTAAAAGTAAGAAAAAAAAAGAGAAAATGAAAATTAATCAAAACATAAAATATCTCATCCCATTATGAAATCAATTAAAAACATGTCGTATCAAGCAACTTAATAAATATGTCATCAAATAAGGTAAAACATAAAATCATATAAATTCATAATTAGTTCGTCACAACAAGTTAATTTAAAACACAAAACCATATAAACCCATAATTAGTTCCTCCAAAAGACCATCACCAGGTAGTGGACCACAGTTCATACAAAACAAAATTTTTACCAAATGAAATCATATGGCATAAGCCATAATCCAAAAGACAATTTGGAATGTGTTATTTATGGTTGATTTTGTGCCATTGGGTTGACCTAAAACCCAATCTTTTATTTATCATGTCAGGAGGATTCGACTAAAAATCAACCTCCATCTCTTTTTCCCAATTCTTACCTGCATTTTTTATATCGAGTTCGTGTCGTGTTGTCGTTGTGATCCGAATTGTCAACCACAATTATAAATATTTATTATCACAATCCACTAAAAGAAGATAAGGATAAGAAGGGGGAAAAAGGACAGCGAACTAAATTAAGTAGCGTATTTTTCTACACGTTAGATTTATTGTTGGCCAATTAAAGCATGTGTTTTTGGTTAGTAAAGAGGAAAAAGAAGATTTGAATACTGTAATAACAATATCTATATTCATGCATGGGGCTACATGTAGAGAGAAAAAATAGCGGTTTTGTAATTAAGAGTAGGTGATTTGTATCTATTTCTGAAAAAAGAAAAAACTAGGGTCATCGACACACGTACTCTATATGTGGTCTATGTTGTTTGCTTGCATGCATGATTTATGGCTAATATTATTCTATTTGGTCTCCATCCACCTGGCACAACCCCATTGCTTCTCATTTGCCGTTGCGTTGAACGTAATCAATCAGATCATAACCACCGTGTGTGTGTGTGTATATATATATATATATATATAGAATTTTGATATATTTAAACTTATAATTTAAATAAATGATGATAACAGAGATATCAGTATGAAAGATAACATAAATATATATATATATGTGTGTGTGGTTGTATTCATATAAACAATCACAACTACTGATTTTTATGTTTGTATGTCGATTCTCTATATTCAGAAACATTAATATGCGCCATATTTTTAATTATGTTATCGAACAGTTCGTAGTTCATAATTTAGGATGTGCATAATTTATTGACTATATTACTCTTAAATTTCATTACTACAGAGATGGTGTGAAAGAAGAGGTCGCGATTAGTGTTTTAAATCAGGAATTTTATTGACAAATAATACATGCCATGATTTTAGGACTTCCCTGTTTCAGGCAATTTTTGTTTGGAGTATCTATCAGCCATGTGTTCATTATTGACCTCCTAAAATATTGGATTTGGCATGTGCATGGAGACTTCTATTAATTCCACTACTTCTTTTCTTTAATTTGTTTTTTTTTTCCTTATTTGGAATGAAAAAAAAAAAATAAACAAACTGACATTCAGATTAAATCAAACATCTCAACTAGATTGGCACAAAAAATCATAACTGTTCCCGCACCAAATCCGTAAAAGCTAGCAGCGACATCTCCAGTACTAATGTAAACACAAAGTTTGATCAACATTAATCATCTATATAATGATCTGATGAGAATATGATTTAACTAGCTACTTTAAAAGTTTTTGAATTACCTGATGGACTGAATTGGATATAATTAGTTTATTTTTGCTATATAACTTAGAACGTACGTATGATCAGTTATTTAGTATTATTAGTTTTAAATTGAAATATGTTTGGACGAGGCAACGACAATAAATATATACATGACATATATATGTATAATATATGTATATATTATACATATGTGTGTGTTTATATATATGATGGCCAAGGACTACTATAAGTTCGTAGTGTTCATCCCCATGCTATAGTCCGCACTATATATATATATATATATATATTTTAACATTAAAATGGGGGATTTGAACTCTTTACATTTTGATTAAATCAGATATGAAATTACTACTAGATTATACTTATAATTTCTAACTATATATATTTATTAAAAAGTTAAGGATGAGAAGATTCGAACTCTATATTTTTAATAGTCAAATGTACTGGAAATTTCACTAGATAATACCTAACAATGCCGGCAACCACAATATTCCTAGCTAGTTTAACCATTGCATGCACGCATGTAGCCAAATTAAGTGCGCAACTTATGCTTTTAGAATATTATAATATTAATGATAAGATTGCAATTAGTCAATTGCTTCTAGCAAACAAATAATTAGTCTCTCAAAAAGTACTAAATAACTAACTAACTTCAACTGCATATATAATTAGTTGGTGAACTACATTCCACATATAGAGACAATGTATTTGTACATATGAAGCTTGGTTCACTTAAAAGGATAAATCACCTGTTGACCAAGGCAATCAATTTCTTAACTTTAGATAATCTTCCCAACATTAAACATGGTCAACCCACTAATGTTGAAAACTATAAAGTAATAGTGGATCTGTAGATGCTGGGAATTTACCGTCAAATTTTAACCGGAGTTAGTAAAAAAGAACGAAATGAATAATCAATGGGGTCCTTAGATATCGTTTATGAGATTCATAAAAATTGATAATCACAAAATAATCAGATTAGAAAAATGAAAGGAATGAGAACAACAACACCGAAATTTAGAGAGGTTCGCCGGAAATATGCTACATCCTCTGTATGTGTGGGTTCTTCACTATATATGACTGTTTTCGAATACAGTGAGTTATAATTTCTGAGTATAATTGGACAGCGTAAGAGTAAGCCAAAATCAGGAAAAAAATAAAAGTCTCATGTCTGAAGGGGGTCTTTCTCTATTTATAGAGGAATAATGGTGGGTCTGAACTCGTAGTTCGTGGTGAGCGGTTTTCGCTAGATGTCTTTTGGGACACGTGAAAGAATGCAAGTTATGACGTGGACTTGGCGGTTACCAGAGTGAATTTGATCATCGATCGTGGGTTTAGCGATTATCAGAGTAGATCTGATATGACGTCATCATTAATCGTGGGCTTGATGGTTATCGGGAATAGCCCTTGTAATGTTCGTCAAGAATGAGCGACGAACGATGAAATAATTAGTCAACAAGACCCAGCTCTTGTTGTGCCGTTCGTGGCTTATATTAGATTCGAACATTTACCTGATCCATGTTTGAACCGACTGGTCTGCTACTTGAGTGTGAACGATCATCGTTCATGATTGAACGAACTGAGATCATAAATTGAGTCCGGCCCAAATATACAAAAATATCAAATAGACTGGGATTAGGAGTTCGTCGTTTGTTTGACGAGTAGTTGAAGGCTAACGATGTTATGGGAAGACGAAGTCTAACCCCAACAGGATCAAAACTAAAATCAAGTGCATGCATGGGCAGAATCTGATAAATAGGAAAACGAAAACGAAAACCAGAATTGGGGAGTTTCTATGTCCATCTATATTCCACTAAATATAATTGATAGCGAAAATTGAGAAGATCTGTGAATGTAATTATATATGTCCATCTAAACTATCAGACTCCTCAGGTTGCTGATTATAAACAAATTCATGAACATGTGGATGTACGAAAAAATAGCTACACAAAAACGACCAGAAATTTACTGAAAAGAACAGGGACTAGAATAGTAAGCGTCGTCTCTTGTATAAATAAAGGGCTATTTGTATGGACACGTACTGAAATTCTCAAATTTTTTGATTTATTTAATTCTTAAATTTTTTTAATTTGCAATCGATCCCTTAAATTTAAAATTTTTGACACCGTAGTCCTTTTTGTTTACGTCTGTTAAATTGTGGACCTTTTTTTTTTTTTTAATATATGACTTGCAAATTTTGTACGTGATAGCCCAAGGACACTGCTCTTTTTGTTCCTTTTTTTTTTTAACTTAATTTTAATACAAATTCTTTTTAAAGTTTAGGTTCAAATTTGAGTTATTATTGGATTAAGTTCAAGTTTTCAGATGAATATATTAAAAGACATACTAAAAAGAAGGGATCTAGAGGTAAATAGTCATCTTTTTTTAGAAGCTTTTAAACAAATGACTGAAGTTTTAAAGATTAGTTAAAAGGCTTTTAAAAAGAATGGTCAGTCAATCTTCAGAAATGGTAAATCAGTGATTAACATTGATCATTTAATTTTGTTAATTTAGTAAGTGATAACTCTAAGAATTAGAGTTATCTTAGGTACTTTTAGACTTGAATGTAGTGGGTTTAGAGAGTATTTGTGTTATTTTTAGCATATTTTCCTTTGTTTTATGTTTGTGTGAATTTTTTATCTTGGGTTTAGTGTTTGATTGAAATCATGGGAAATGTGAAGAAAAATAGGATCAAATGAGGGCTGATGTGTGTTTTAATTCTCGTGTGAACTGTAGAAGAATCTAAGCCGAAAATGCTGCAGCAATTTTCACAGCAATCATTGCAGCAAATTGTACCAGCTGGTATTATTTTGAAAGAGCAAAAAGAAGATTACAGCTCATATTTTGTGGGGACCATTTTTCTACCTCAGCTGGGAGGTCACGTGAGCCTGGGGTTTTGCCCTAAAGGGTTAGTATAATTGGAGAAGCAGCCGCATTGGTCGAGGGAGAGCTGGAAAAAGAAGAGAATAAAGAGAGTACAGAGAAGAAAGAGGAAAGAGTACATGGAGAGTGAGCTCTGATAGTTCCTTCATTTTTCAGAGAGTGAGCTGAGAAGAAGGAGGAAAGGACGAGAAGGGTACATCTAGCCACTTGGAGTTTTTTCTCTTGCTTACTCTTCCTTTGAATTATTTTCTTTAATTTTCGTTCTCTGATGAACATGGATGATGTAAATTGCTTGTTTTTGTAATCCTAAACATGAGCTAAATTTCTTTAGCTAGGATTGTTGATGGACCCAAAATTGGAAGGATGATTTGAATGTTTGTTGGAATGTTGAGCAATTTCTTTCCTGTTCATTCAAGTGCTTTGATTGTTTAATTTTTATTGTTGATTGGCCATCAATTTATAGGAAACTAGGTTTTGATTAACTCTGGAAAGATTAGTTATAACTTGGATGATGCAAGTTCAATATGCTTTTTGCAGTTTATATTGATTTGTGAATGGTATAGGAATATGCTATTTACCTTGTATAACCCATTGAAATCGGTGCATGAATTTGTGTTATGAGAACTACCTTCACATAAATATTTTGAAAAATGTTTAAAGAATTTTTAGTCATAATTAATTCGGAAGAATTTTATGATAAAATTGAATTTCAGTTAACATGACAGTTTTTGCTGCAGCATTTCTTACCGCATTCGGATCAGAATTGCAATTGAGGGGAAATTGACAATCCTAGCTTAGTTCTCTTTTTGATTTATAAACTCTTGACTGAATCTTGTTCTTTTTGTCAACTTTAGTTCATTTTCATTATACTCATTTTATTTCATCTGATTATTGTCATTTTACTTAGTTTGATTTTTAATCCAAATTGATTTGTGCTTGATTTCTTTTGCAATTCATTTTAGTGATTCAATCCCTGTGGAGACGATACTCAACTCACTTTCTATATTACTTGTTCGATTACGTACTCTTGCATAGGTTTATATACACTAAATAATCACAAACAGTAAGTCAGTAATTGATCATAGTCAATGATCATTAATTAATCATAACGTAAATTATTAAATTTCAAGTCAATCATTATATGACCAAATCTGGAAAAAATGACAAATGGTCATTTTGCTAAATAAAAAGAAAAGTTCAACCATCTATTAGATTGAGTGATCAAAATAAGAGGACTAATCTAATTTTGCTAAAAAGAATACCCCTGTTAACTATAAATAGAAATACTAGTGATAAAAAAGATTAAAGAAACATCTGTACATATCTTTTATAAATGAAGTGTGCATTTACCAAATTGTAAATGAATATATTGAGATTGGAAAATAAAATAAAAGAATAAGAAGGACAAAAATCGATTTTCATTCTAGTATTTATATGCCTATTAGATTGTGTAATGATAAACAATCTTATTTTCTTTTTAGTATTTACTTTCTTTCTTTCTTCTTCTTTTTCTTCTTTCTTTCTTTCTTTCTTTTTTTTTTTTTTTTTTTAACAACCGGAGACTTTCTAATAATAACTAAACTTAAGAATATTAATCTTATTAATGCAATTACTAAAATATTCTTCGAAACAATTGAATGATCGTCGATACATGTGAACTTTTTAAGATTAAGAATATAAGTAAATTTTAGCTTTCGTTATGTTTGACAAGATATCATTAAAACCAAGAGCGATGCAATGATTGAAATTCCCTTTTCTCATTCTCCCACTCTAATTTTAGGGTGCGTGAAAAGGAAAGGGAGTATCATGAGTAGTCATTTCCTAATTTTCCATTTCATCATATGGTTATTTAAAAAATAGAATTAGAAATTAGACAATTTTTTATTTGATTTTTTATAATTAAGAGAGTATAAAGTAAATATAAAAATAGAAACAAATTATGATTTCAATGAAGTGAAATTTATGGTCTTATATATCAGAGACCTGAATAGACCAATTATATTTATCTGTAAATCGTAATAAACCTTGTCACACTGCAAAATCAAAAAATCAATATAACTCCCAAGAAGGGGTTTGAAGTTTGATAATTGCGAGGCCAGGCTTGAATAAGCATGAGGAATCCCAGCTACCAACGCCACAGGCTCAAGCAGCAAGTTTGACTTGATTTCTATATGAAATATAACCTAACACATTTTTCTTACTTTTGTCCCACAATTTGTGGATAAGGACAAATTTACTTTTTATATAATAATAATAATAATAATTGTTTTTTTTTTGGGCTTCTATAGGCTTAAAGAACTTGTATATCCTATATATAATGAAAGAAATTTGTGTGGTCATATCCCATCTACAAGCAACTGGAAGGCTGGACAAGACCGGAAGCCGATCCGACAGCGTGGCTGCAGGAAGCCTGCGCAGGCAGAACATTCTTGTAGGTGAGCTTCACGTCCTGCAATCTGATGTTGTTGCATGGAGACTTTGAGCTGCAATCAAACTTCACCGCTACTTCTGTCGTCGACGTCCCATGGATGTCTTGGTACGTCACATCACTCACTTTAACACCCGATTCCTGTGAGATTGGCCAAATTAAGCATCATCTTTATGTTTTAACCATAGTGATTACAATATAGATAAAGTGTATAATGAAATACATACAAACGGTAGGAGTAGAGTACTATTATTCACTGCACACGTGAAAGAAAAATAAAATTATCATGACATGATACCTGACCGGGACAATTTGTGTGATCGGGGCAGTAATTTTGATCGATGATTATGGGATTTTGAACGTTGATCATGATGGCATGCTGGAATAGGATGTTCCTCGCGAACCCGCTGCTGGGCCTCCCCCACGACTTTATCCTCAAACCGTTTTGGGTACCTCTGAACGTCGCCGTTTCAACCGTCACATTTTGCACGCCTGCCTCCTTCATCTCCTTGCCTAGACTCCCAATGCTGCATCATAATTTACCAGTCTCCAATTAGCATCGTATTACATTACAGTAACTAATAAATAATTATAAGTAATCTTATAATCTGAATTTAGTCGTAATTTCTATATATCTTTTAGATAAATGGTGATGACAAAAATTACTAATGAACTAAAAAATAAATATTGTTACATTATTCTAGCAATTGCTACGTACCTAATTCCGTGGCCAGGACCACATGCAATGTCTTCAATCCACAAATTGGTGGTGCCGGGTCCAATTGAGACGCAGTCGTCGCCGGTTCCGATCTGGGAGTTGAGGATGGTGACACCGGTCGACGCCTGAACGTGGATGCCGTCGGTGTTGGGGCTGGTGCCGGAGGCCGAGACCTTAACGCCTTGCAGTTTGACGTTGTTGCAGCCGTTGATGACGATGTGGAACATCTGGCTGTTGAGGGATGTTAATCCCATTATCTTTATGTTCTCTGAGTTGGAAAATCCCAATGTCTGCACTCCAATATTAATTTAAAAAAAAAAAAAAAAAGCACATGATTAATTAGTCTTTGACTTTTGGGCAACGTGTGCTTTTCAAGTAAACTGAAATCAAAACCACCCACTTGGTGGCACCACTCTCGATAAGTGCGACCGACTCTCTATTAATATGTAGTGTCTGATCTTTGCTCACCGCGTTTAAGAAATGTTAAACCTCCTAATTGAGCTAATTGATTGACTTTTGATATTCACACTATATCCAAAACCATATTTGTTATAAGCACTTTTTGTTGTGGTTATTTTATAATGTAGTCCTACAATTAATTCCTTATTTAATATGAATTAAATAATTAGCAATTTACGCTTACTCTTGCTGACACTTCGACAAAGGGGGAAAAAAAAGGAATTATGATCCTGAACTAACAAAATATCAGTTATTTATTCATTAATACGTACTCATTTTCCCAATTCCATAAACAGTTTTTCACAGTTTAATTTGGTTGAAAAACAGATATTTAAATGTGTGTATATATATACACATTTAATACTAGAGATAGGAAATTCAAACTTTATATTTTTTCATGAAGTCAGGTATGAAATTGCATATACACGAAACTCGTATGAAATTAGGCAATAACTTGAAAATGTGTCATTCAAAAGAATAGCGTTACGTTACCCTTGAAACAATTAGTTCTTCTTACTGTTATTTAGTGCAATCAGGCCTTATATAACATTATTTTTATGTGAAAGAAAGAGGGTAAAAGCAGTAAATGTTCACAAGTAAATAAATACAGAGAGAGAGGAGAAAAAGGGGGGGGGGGGGGGGGGGGGGGGGGGGGGGGGAGGAATTGAACTTACCGTTGCTCCGCTGGGGCAACTCTTGCCGGATGTCTTGCAAGCCCAGAGAGAAGTACCTTGGGCGTCAAGAATCCCGCCCGAAATGGTGACTCCATTAACATGCTCAAAGAAGATCCAGTTGCCGGCGTCTCCGAAGACTCGGTAATCCGACGGAGCGACTAGGGTTCCGGCAATGCGGAAGGTGACGGCTTTGTTGTTGCACTCGCCGCCGAAAACGACGTTTTTCAGGAAGAACCTTCCCTGCGGCACGAAAACGACGGCGGGCTTGGGCGAGGCGCAGGCTTTGGCCCACGCAGCAAGGAAGGCTTTGGTGGAGTCCGTCTTGCCGTCGGCTTTAGCTCCTAGACTCACCACATTGTATGTCGCTGCAGCGGCGGCGGAGGCGGCGGCGGCGGACGAACACAAGGCCGCGTGGGACATTAATGTCACAAAGATGATCATGAGAGGGATTAGAGCAACGACTCTGCAGGGAAGAATAGCCATTTTGGTTGGCAGGTACAAATAAGGACAGCTTAAAAATGTTGTTAATTAATATTGAAATATTGTGAAGAAGAGAGGAGATGGGGAAAGAAAGTTGGAGAGTGGTGGTGAGGAGTTGAAACGGTTTGAGGCTGTATTTATAGTTGTACTAGTAGTAGTTCCATGGGAGAGCAATTTCGTTATTTATATAATTTAATACTATTAATCTACATAAATCGCCGCCCAAAAACAAAAAAAGAGGCGCCCAATTTTTGTTACTTTTTGAGGAATTTTTAGCTATTACTTTACCAAAATGACTTCACGTGGGCTTGCCTACCAGCTAGCTTTGCGGTTCTAATTGGTTTTTAATTTTAAACTTTTTTTTTAATTATTTTTTGGTATAATAGTTTGGATAAGATCCTCGACTTCTAGTTACATGTAAGTACTTGTCCATAAAGAAAGGCTTAACCAGCTTCTATTTTTAATACATAAAAATATATACAATTTTTACATGTAATCCTCAAATTATAGGATCAGTCACATTTTGTCTTTCAAGCTTTAAAATTTTCATTTTACCTTTTGAATTTGAATTAGTCCCACTTAATTTCCGTAATTGTAATATATGTTAGAAATGGACCAAAAAACAAAAACAAAAAAACAAAAAAACAGCAATCGTGTCGTCATGTGGTCATTTTATTAAAAATTATATTAAAAAACTCAAAGAAAAAACTATGTGATCGTATTTTCTATCTGTTTTATAAGAGAAATTGTAAGACGGAGGTTAATTGAGACTAAAATCAAATTTTGGGGGTAAAGGTTAAAGTTTTTAAAGTTTAGGGCACAAGGAAGAAAATTATCCTATACTTTGAGGGTCATGGTTTAGATTGACCCATATATATATATATATATATATATATAAACAATGGATGAGAAAGCGACCATATCTTGTCATTTTTGGGACCTTTGTATGCTAACGTGCTTGGTGCATGATATTTGCAGCTAATCAATGATTGTTGATGCCAGAAATGGTTCCGGCAGCAACACTCAGTGTGATCGGGTATTCCGACTAATACTCGCAAGTCGCTCCGCTGTCAGTAACCTGCAAAAAGGAAACACCTCGGAACGATGGGGACACCGGTGTGGTGTCTGCCGTGGGCACTCCGATGCTTAAGTCAGCAAGGATACCGATATGCAAGAGGAGAGGCAGAGCTTTGGCAAGGCAAAAATGACCATACCTGAATTTGTGGGTTCTTCCTCTATTTATAGGCGTTTCCCGCGGGTCCGGGTGCTCGGGGCGACCTGACCGGGTCGGCCACCTTGGGTACCTGGTAGGTACGTAGGCCTGTAGGAGCTACTGGCCTAATAGATGGGCGCCACGTGGCCCTAGGCCCTGGTCAGTGAGCAGCAGGACGCCATGGGGTCACCGGCAAGGGGGTAACAGTGTTTGTCAGAGTGGTTGGCCGCAGGTGGTGATTTGACGTGTGATGGGAGTTGGTGGGCGGCGTCTGCGGCTGATGGGGTGACAATACAACCGATGTCAGACCACGGATGACCACCTGGGGCATGACATGGAGGCCGGAGCGGGTGCAATTTTAGCCGAGGGGGTCTGAGTACTCCGAGCAGTGGCCACTCGAGTACCCGGTTCTGACAGAGTTATCACCTCCTCGGCCGAATGGGTGTCCCCAAAGCATCAGCGATCCGAGTCGAGAAGGCTGTCCGGTGGTCGGAGATGATCGGGTCATCAACATAAGCCCCCCAACATCTCTGGACTGGTCGAGACCAGGGATGCATGTTCCGGTGTAAACAGCCAGGCTCGGCGCGTTCCCGTTTTACGCTCGGTATGAACAGGCAAGTGGTCGGCTACTCGGGTGCTTGGGAGTTCTCCGAGGTGCTGCCGTGGAATTCCGCCATGTGTCGGGTGTGCCACGTGTTGGAAACTTCACATGGCATCGTGCGGCTGGCGGGAAGGCTTCCATGAGCACCTGCACAGTTTGGGTCAGCGCTTGGACGTTCCCAGCGAGGATTTCTGTCGGGGTCGGCCTGCGCTGTGCCCGAGCACCTCTCTGGCGCCGTGGTGGTCTGGTGCTTTGCGAACCTGTTGGGGCAGGGTTATCGTCTTCCTGGATGTCTTGGTTGGTGTGCTCATCCATGGTGTGTCAAGTGAACGAGGGTGGAGATATTGATTGGTAGAAAGGCGGAGGTTCAAGCCCTCCTTCTAGCGCCAAAATGTTGATGCCAGAAATGGTTCCAGCAGCAACACCCAGTGTGATTGGGTATTCCGACTAATACTCGCCAGTCGCTCCGCTGTTAGTAACCTGCAAAAAGGAAGCATCTCGGAACGATGGGGACACCGGTGTGGTGTCTGCCGTGGGCACTCCGATGCTTAAGTCAGCAAGGATACCGATATGCAAGAGGAGAGGCAGAGCTTTGGCAAGGCAAAAATGACCATACCTGAATTAGTGGGTTCTTCCTCTATTTATAGGCGTTTCCCGCGGGTCCGGGTGCTCGGGGCGACCCGGCTGGGTTGGCTACCTTGGGTACCCGGTGGGTACGTAGGCCTATAGGAGCTACTGGCCTAATAGATGGGCGCCACATGGCCCTAGGCCTTGGTCAGTGAGCAGCAGGACGCCATGGGCGTCACCGGTAAGGGGGTAACAGTGTTTGTCAGAGTGGTTGGCCGCAGGTGGTGATTTGACGTGTGATGGGAGTTGGTGGGCGGCGTCTACGGCTGGTGGGGTGCCAATACAACCGATGTCAGACCACGGATGACCACCTGGGGCATGACATGGAGGCCGGAGCGGGTGCAATTTTAGACG
Source organism: Ficus carica (assembly GCA_009761775.1). Taxonomy (NCBI): domain Eukaryota; kingdom Viridiplantae; phylum Streptophyta; class Magnoliopsida; order Rosales; family Moraceae; genus Ficus; species Ficus carica. The sequence goes on along the minus strand of CM019742.1, from coordinate 4,958,353 downwards.
TGGTGGTCCGAGTACTCCGAGCAGTGGCCACCCGAGTTGTGACGACCCGCCTTGCACAGGCCGTCACTGTACTTAACTTGCTTGAACTTAAACTTGTTTTATCCCATTTTTAATCCTGAAAATAGTGGGGATTTTTTTTTTTTTTTAAAATAGCGGAAGCATTATACTTAGAAAATATTTACATACACTCATACGTAAATAAAATAACTGTCTGTTTTCTCAAAATAGATTTCTTAATTAAATCCATCGGAGTTGCGAACCCCAACCCATTCATCATTTCACAGCCACCGGCTTCACCCTCCACCATGCAGTTATTTCAGAACAGGCTGTTTACCTACAGCATAAACTTCAGACAATGAGCGAAAGCTCAGCAAGTACAACTCCTATACCGCAAACCAATTACATGAACATACATAACCTTTTTCATGGCATCTTAAACATGAAAGCATAAACATGGCATCATATCATCGACTTCTTCATCTTAAACTTGACATTCTATCGTGAAATGCATGAACCGTTTATGTCCAGTTATGCTTGCTTTCTTGTATCAAACTTTATCTTGTTGATTTTACTTGTGGGCCCGTTAACTTGATGTGCACGTACCCGGCGCGCAACTTGAGTAGATTTCCCAAGTTTTCGACCCGATCGTCATCAGGGGGCACGACACTGGCTCTTGTGGCCTTTTCTCAAACGTTCTGTTTGTATGTCTTTCTTGACATCTTTCCACTTGATAGATTAGTGAGCATACTTATATGTTGTCTCCTAATCTCATGTTCTATCAATGCATGAACAGGCATACTTTTTCATGTAAGCATAATAACAATACTTGAAGCATACATTTAAAACATGGCATCAGCATTTGAAACATTCAACATATAGTAGGCATATTGCAACCATCGAGCAAATCATCAAATAACACTTAACAGTGTAAAGCAACATGTTTGGTAAACATACAACTCTAGCCTATGCTGTAGACGGCGTTGTACTTACTTGTCTTCGTCGTTCGCGTGATCGAATTTCCTTTTTCCGGGCACGCTCGCAGGTCACCTCCTGCCCATGGACGTTTACACGTGAGGTTTCTATTCTAATATCGTTTAATGTCGGATTAAACCAACCTATATATATATATATCGGTTATATGTCCCTCTACTAATACATGTGAAGGGGTCACACAGTGTAACCCACAACGGAAAAATTTATTTAAGGGTTCTTGTAGAGAACCATAATCTTAACTTAAATCCTCAATCTGCAAGGTTAACTCTGGGTTTGGGCAAGGCCCTAGTAACTCGGAATAATTTTCCGGCTACTAACGGAGTATCTTTTTCATTTTAACCTTGAAAATCTTGAACTTGTTTAAAAATATCATTTTCTTGTTCATTTAAGTAAGTTTGGTGAATAATACCCAAACTTGTCTTGAAAATTACCAAAACACTTGAAAATATTTCTATAAAACATTTGGGGATCGAAAACCGCCTTTGGAATGGTTTTCGGGTTTGAAAATGGTGTTTGGAAGTTAGAAAAATATTTTTCCTAGTCATTGGTCTAGAAAATCACGTGCATGAGATTTTGCTCACTGCATGGCTTTTGTTTGAAAATTCATAACTTAAAATCTAAAACGAATTTGGAAACGATTTCTTCATGAAAGTTGTAGCTAACAAAAAGATCTAAAACTTTCATGCTTTGAACATTTTCTGATTCTGGCTCAATTGATACCAGTTTTTGTTTGAACACGTGTGAATCGTTGGAACTTGGTCACCCTGACCAGTTCTCGGTTTTTCTTAAAAACAAAGGCCATTGGAGCCTTATTTTTAAAATCTGTTCACGTAGCCCCCTAGGAAACACCCTAACGAACAACTTTCATGTTTTGAGTTTTTACCCATTCGGCCTCTAAGGACCTGTAAATTCCACTTTTCCGAGCTGCCGGGTGTTGGACCCGAGAGCAGTTTTGGTGTTAGTCCAATTTTTACGTTCTTATGCGTTGCTCTAGCTCGACCGCCCAATGCGGGACCTACTAACACATGCACGTCTTCTAACGTCCCTCATACACATAAAATATAAAATCCCATGTTTTCGGATTCAACTCAAGGCCGAGACCCCTTGGTCCACGGTTTTGAGAGAAAAACATACATACAACAAAACTTCAAACATATCATCATACAAACCCTAAAAACATGCTTCTAAAAATTATGATAAACATATTAGGGACATAAAACCTTAAATAGCAACCCTAGCATGCATCTCTAACACACAAAAAAAAAATCATAGAACATATCTCCAACCAAACATGCAAAATAATCACCCAAAAACCTAAATCAAGCATAAAAATATAACCTAAGCTATTTAGGGCTAAAACCGAAATCATGAGCTTAAGATCTTACAACTTTGTGCTTGAAATACATGATAAAACCCTTGAGAAATGAACTAAAAATATGAACCAAAGACTAGGGTTAAAATTCGGATTTTTACCTCAAAAAAATCCGAGAGTGCAAAAGCTTGATCCTAGTTGAGATTTGGCCTCCAAGGTGCACGGTTTGGACCTCAAAAAAGGTCACAAAATTTGTTAGCTTCCTCCCCCAACTAACCTTGGCAAAAGAGAAGAAAATACTCAAAAATCTTACCTTAAAAATTCGTGGATCTTCTTAGCACCAACTCACAAAAACCTTGGTTTTTCTTGGCTCTAGATCACACCTTCACTCACCCTTGATTCTAGCCAAAACCCGAAAATTTTTTTTTTTTTGATTTTCTTCACTCCCTAACACTCGGCAATGATGAGGAAGAGAGGGGAAAATTTTTGAACAATCTCTCCTTGAACTCTCAAGAAAAACCGAACTTTAAGGGGGGTTTCCTCACAAAGTTTTGCTTGATTTTCTCTTGATCTCTCTCTCTCTCTTTCTCTCGGATTTTTTTTGGAGTGGGAATGCCAAAGTCTTTGGCTGAGTAAGAGGGTTAATGGCAGCTAACTTTGGGGCTTGAAATCCCTAGGAATAGTGCCTCTAGGTAGGGGAAATCTTAGGTTTCTTTTCCAAGGCAAATTTTGCTTCAAATCTTGCTAATTGGTCCTCTAACTTTTGCAAGCCATTGCCCATAGGGGCTTGAGTGTGGCCGGCTGACATGGGGAGAGAAATGGGGAGTGATTTGACAACTCATATGTGAGGTGTCACATGCTCATTGGTCCATGTGTGTGGAGGGTTAGATCCTAACTTAGCTTAATTGTGATATAATTAAGCTTAAAGGCTTGTTTGGTTCAATCTTTTTGAAAAATTGTGTAATTTCAACACATTGCAATAAATTTTAATACTGAGTTGCTTAAAAACCCAGTATCGAAAATTTCATTGCATTTAAAAAATTTCGATCTGTGAAAAACTCGATCGGAAAAATTTTTCTATTATTTTTCCGAATCCTTTTTTTTTTTTTTTAGCAGTAATTTCACTTGTACTGCGTTCATAAAATTCTTGTTTGACGTTTTCGACCGTTTTGGTCTAACTGACTTATTGGTCAACGTCGACTTGTCTTGAAATGTGCAAATACGACCTCCTTTCATTCATAAAGGTCTTTTGCGAGTTCATGAAATTTGTTTTCGAGTCTTAATAAATCTTAAGAACTCGTTTCACAAAATTAAGTTCTAAAACGAACTTCCTCATGAAATACCGATTACGGTAAATGTTTACACGAAATTTCTATAAAATGTAAACCGAAGAAACTCGGGTGTTACAATCTACCCCCCTTAAAAATTTTCGTCCTCGAAAATCAGAACAATTCGGGGTAGTTTCTTCTCATGTCGCTCTCGACTTCCCATGTCGCTTCTTCAACCGCATGATTCTTCCACAAAACCTTGACCATAGGAATCGTTCGGTTCCTCAGGACCTTGTCTTCCCTATCGAGGATTCTGACAGGCTTCTCTTCGTATGTCATATCAGTCTGAACCTCTACCGGCTCCTGATGAAGTATGTGGGAAGGGTCCGAGATATACTTCTTGAGCATCGAAACGTGGAAAACGTCGTGCATCGATGATAGCTCTGGCGGTAAAGCGAGTCTGTATGCGACTTTTCCAACCCTTTCCAGGATCTCGAACGGTCCTGTGTAGCGCGGGCTCAACTTTCCCTTCTTACCGAACCTCATTACTCCCTTCATTGGAGAAATCTTTATGAAGACTGCGTCCCCAACCTGAAATTCCAAAGGTCTGCGACGCTTATCAGCGTAACTCTTCTGACGACTGAAAGCTATGTCGAGCCTTTGTTTGATTTTCTGGATATCCTCGGAGGTCTTTTTGATGAAGTCTGTCTTTTGTAGTTGCTTCTGGCCGACTTCTTGCCAATTAATTGGCGATCTGCACTTTCTCCCATACAACGTTTCGAATGGTGCCATGTCAATCGAAGAGTGATAGCTGTTGTTGTACGAGAATTCGATCAACGGAAGCTTCTGATCCCAATTTCCTTTGAAGTCCAAGACACACGATCGCAGCATATCTTCAAGCGTCTGGATAGTTCTCTCCGATTGACCATCGGTTTGGGGGTGAAATGCAGTACTGAACTTCAATCTCGACCCCATTGCCATATGAACGCTGGTCCAGAAACGCGAAGTAAAACGCCCATCGCGGTCGGATATGATCGATCTTGGCACTCCGTGCAGCTTGACGACTTGATTTACGTAGAGTTCGGCCAATTTTTCTACAGAAAAGGTGGCTTTGATGGCGATAAAATGGGCTGATTTGGTCAATCTGTCGACAATAACCCAAATCGTATCATTCCCATTTGACGTCCTTGGCAATCCTACTACGAAATCCATCGTAATTTGCTCCCATTTCCATTCTGGGAGTTCAATTTTCTGTAGTTCGCCTCCGGGATGTCGGTGCTCTACCTTAACTTTCTGACAAGTTAAGCAAGTCGATACGAATTCTGCCACGTCATTCTTCATGTTGGGCCACCAGTATGTCTCCTTGAGGTCTTTGTACATCTTGGTAGCTCCTGGATGTACAGAATATGGCGTCTGGTGTGCCTCTTTTAGGATTTGTTCCTTTAAATCCTTCACTTTTGGAACCCAAATCCGTCTCTTGAAGTGGATTATTCCATCTGCAGAAGTCGTAAAATCCTTGCCGTCCTGATCAGCAAGTCGCGCCTTCCTCAACGAAGAATCTTCTCCCTGATGCGCCTTGATTATGTCCAGCAAATCGGAGTGAAGAGTCAGTGAATCCAATCTCCCGGTGATTATTTCCAGTTGATAATTACTGATCTCTTTCTGCAACGCCTTGGAAAGTGCTTCAATGGACATCAGTGTGCCTACTGATCTCCTACTCAGCGCATCGGCTACCCTGTTGGCCTTTCCAGGGTGGTAAAGGATCTCGCAGTCGTAATCCTTTACTAACTCCAGCCATCTTCTTTGCCTCATATTTAGCTCCTTCTGAGTAAAAATGTACTTGAGGCTCTGGTGATCTGTGTAGATCTCGCACTTGTTTCCATACAGATAATGTCTCCATATCTTAAGTGCGAAGACCACCGCTGCTAGCTCCAAATCGTGCGTAGGATAATTCTGTTCATGATTCTTCAGCTGTCTTGATGCATAAGCTACTACCTTTCCGTCCTGCATCAGAACTGCTCCTAACCCAGTCTTGGAAGCGTCGCTGTAGATTACGAAATTTCCCGCATCAACATTAGGAATGATGAGCACCGGGGCACTTGTCAGCTTTTTCTTCAGCTTCTGGAAGTTTTCCTCGCACTTTGGAGTCCATTCGTACTTTTTGTCCTTCCTGGTGAGGGCCGTGAGGGGTGCTGCTATCCTGGAGAATCCCTCTACAAAGCGTCGATAGTATCCAGCGAGTCCTAGGAAGCTTCTTATCTCGGTAACGTTCCTGGGAATCGGCCATGAGCTAACCGCTTCAATCTTCGCTGGATCTACAGAAATTCCCTCTTTTGATACTACATGCCCCAAAAAGTGAACTTTCTCCAGCCAAAATTCACACTTTGTGAATTTGGCGTATAGCTGATGTCGCCTCAACATTTCCATTACCAGCCTGAGGTGTTGTTCGTGCTCCTCTTTGGATCTCGAGTAGATCAAAATATCGTCGATGAAAACGATGACAAATTTGTCCAAGTATTCCTTGAAAATTCGGTTCATGAGATCCATGAATGCAGCTGGGGCGTTCGTCAATCCGAATGGCATTACTAAAAACTCGTAATGCCCATAGCGCGTCCTGAAAGCCGTTTTGAACACATCCGACTCCTTGATTCTAAGTTGGTGATAACCTGATCGCAAGTCCACTTTGGAGAACACTTCTGCTCCTCTAAGCTGGTCGAACAAATCGTCGATCCTGGACAGTGGGTACTTGTTCTTGATCGTCAGCTTGTTCAATTCTCTGTAGTCGATGCACATGCGCAACGATCCGTCCTTCTTTTTCACGAACAGGACAGGTGCTCCCCATGGAGAGTGGCTTGGTCGGATGAATCCTCTGTCGAGTAACTCCTGCAACTGTACTTGGAGTTCTCTTAGCTCGGCCGGTGCCATTCTGTACGGCGCCTTGGACACTGGTGCAGCTCCGGGTAGCAACTCGATCTCGAAGGAAATCTCACGCTCCGGTGGGAGTCCGGGTAGATCCTGTGGAAAGATGTCCAGATATTCCCTAATAATAGGAACTCCTTCCGGTGTCAATTCTTCTTCTTGCTCCTTGTCCACCAAATTAGCCAAATATCCCTGGCATCCATTGGCTAACATTTTCCAGGCTTTCATTGTGGAGATGAGCTTTGTGGTGGAACGTCGGGACTGTCCTTGAAAACCGAAATCCTCATCGTCGCAGGGGCTGAACGTGACGTTACGCTTTCGGCAGTCGATCTTTGCGTTGTGACGGCCTAAGAAGTCCATCCCCAAGATCACATCGAAATCGTGTAGCCTGATTGCGATGAGATCTGCGAGTAATTCTCTGCCATTGATCCTAATAGGAACATTTTGGATCCAAAAGTTGGACCACAAAACTTCTCCCGATGGCAAAGATGCCGAAAAGGTCTGCTCTACTCTACTCCCTACTCTGCCTAACTTCTGAGCGAACTCCATCGACACGAACGAGTGGGTAGCGCCAGAATCAAATAGGGCAATTACATCATAGGTGGCGATAGAAAGCTAACCTGTCACCACGTTGGAGGTGCCCGCTTCTGCATCTCCCCTTGTATAAGCTTAGATCCTGGCCTGTGGCTCGGGTGCCTCCAATCTACCCTGGGCAATCGACGGACCTTCGAGTGTAGCCTGGACTGCATGTAATTGCTGGTGTTGGGGGTTTCTGTTCGGATAGGGCTGGTACTGCTGCTGTGTGTTCTGAGGACAGCTCCTCGCATAGTGCCCTTCCTTGCCGCAGACATAGCAAGTGTTGGTCCCCTGACGACAGACACCCGGATGCTTCTTACCACACTTGTTGCACTGATGGTAACTATTCTCGTTCCTCTCATTGCCTTGGTTGTTTCTCTTCTGGGGGAAATTTCTCTGCTGTCCCTGGTTGTTGAAATTCCCCTTCCGCTTGTTCTTTCCGGGCTGTCGGAGACCCTGTGCATTGGGGTTGCTGGCCTGGGCTTGTGGCTTAGCTTCCGTGGATTGACGAAATTGGCTCGTCTTGGCTAAAGCTTTCTCTTCTTTCTTGGACTTGTAAAATTGGGCTCTGGCCTCCTTATCCCTGTTGATCCAATACTCGGCTCTCAGGGCTCTCTCAATACAGTCCGATACTGTTACAGGGGGACTGTCTCCAGCGCTCACTTGGCGGGCAATATCCGTGCGGAACATCTTCATCATCAACCGCACTTTCTCAGTTTCACCGGTAATTAAGTTCGGGCACAACCGGGCCAATTGCTCGAACTTCTTGACAGCTTCCATCACTGTCATGGATCCTTGGGTGAAGCTGGTGAGTTCGTCCTGCTGGGCAGCCAGGACTTCTTTGTTGTAGTACATAGCCCTGAACTCGTCCACGAAGTCTTGCCAAGACATAGTCAGCACATTTCTTCTCATCTGCACTGTTATCCACCAGTGCCTCGCGTCCTTTTTCAGCGCAAAGGATGCACAGAGTACTTTCTCTTGCGCGGTCAGGCGCATAAAGTCCAAAATGACTTGCATGTCGATCAGCCAGTTGTCTGCTGTAATCGGATCAATTGGCCCCTCAAACTCGGACGCCTTCATCCTTCTGAACCTTTCATACAGAAGGTCCTCTCTCACCGGTTGTGGCTGCATCTGTACTTCAGCCGGGGCTACTGGAACCTCAGCGTTCCGTGGAATTTCCTGCCTAACCTCTGGTTGGGCTACCGGAGGAATAGGTTGCACTGGCGGCACTGCCGGAGGGACTGGCTGTGCCGGTGGTGGAACCTCTTGGACTCTGGGTCCCTGATTTTGCTGAGCTAGCTGCTCCCGAATAAGAGTCATCTCTTGTTGCTGCTCTTGCAGCTGGCGTTGTATATTTGCTAATATGGCGGTCAAATCCTGTGCTGGAGGATTTACCGGCATTGTTCTCCTCGGACGTACCATCTTGTAATCTCTATAACAAGAAAAGATATTAATCACATCTCTTCTTTCATATAATTATTATCGTTATATCATAAAACATCACACATGCATGTAACATCATAATATACTTGTATCTTGCCATAACTCAAAGGCAGATATTTAATGACATATTTACTTGTAAAAAGAAACTCGTAAAGAGAAATGAAAATATCATTTGATTTCATTTAACCCGTGTCTGCACGGTCTCTTTGTACATAACCAAAATACAAAGTTTTTCAAAATACATGGTTCCCTCGGCATTTTACAAAAAGGTGCCGGGTACTGATACATATACATATTTTCAAAAATATTTGCCACTTTACCAAAATACACATGGTTAAAACAACAAGATGGAAGTGATCTAACACTTTCCATCATACATAAAGTACATCCTAACGTCCGAATGTACATAACATATTATAATAAAATTCTAATACAAAAGAAAGAGGGTACGAAACAAAACGACCCTTATCTAACGGATGACCTCGATCTCAAGCGCGGATATCTCGGAATCCGTGTCGTCCTCGAAATCGTCTTCCCAGTCCCCGTCATCTGGAACGATGTGATGTGGCTCGTCCTCGAGGGGAAACTCTTCGGGATCCTCCTCGTCGTCCGGGATCTCCTCGGGATCCTCCTCGAGCGGTCCGACCTCATACTGTGGCTCGGGCTCATCAGCATCATAGACTGGGGGCTGCTCAGGGTTCGCTGGAGCATCATTCCCGGCGTCTTGAGCAATGATCTCTGCCGCTAAGATATCGTCAAGGGTTCCAGCGATGGTCGAGTGTAGGGTAGGCTGCGGAACATGCTGTCTGATGTGAGGCGGCGTTCCGTTCACTAGTAGAGTCACTGCCTCCAACTGGGGCTCTGGAAGATCCTGGGGCATATGGGGATGCATCATCTCCTCAAACCTCCACCAATAGTGGCTCATCGTCTCGCCCGGGTAAGCTTGCCAGGCTTGGGATAACATCTGGTACCGTGTATGACGCATATCACGGTAAATATCCGGATCTCTGGCAGGTGCACCCTCATCTCTGGGTGGGAGTGGTCCGTAGCGCTCTAACATCACCGCACGAAATTCCGCCCAGGTGCGACTAGGCACTTGACGCTCACCAATATCGATCCACCATAGCCGCGCATCTCCGTAAAGACATTTACCAGCGAGCATGATTTCCAGATAGTCCGGGATGTGACACATCAAGAATGTTTGCTCCATATCGTGGAGCCACGCCTCGACGTGCACTGTACGCCGCGTGCTGTCAAAGGATAGGGGGTGTGCGCGGAAGAAAACCGTAACGGAGTCTCTATCCTCTTCGGTCATCATGGGGTCCATCGTACCGTATCTAACACGCAATACTTAACTATAAGCATACATATATAAAACATAAAGTAAATCTAAACTTACATATGGTGGCGGCGATGGCAGGCAGACCGTGAAATGATGTCGCAGGAAACCTCTCTGATACCAATCTGTGACGACCCGCCTTGCACAGGCCGTCACTGTACTTAACATGCTTGAACTTAAACTTGTTTTATCCCATTTTTAATCCTGAAAATAGTGGGGATTTTTTTTTTTTTTTTTTTAAATAGCGGAAGCATTATACTTAGAAAATATTTACATACACTCATACGTAAATAAAATAACTGTCTGTTTTCTCAAAATAGATTTCTTAATTAAATCCATCGGAGTTGCGAACCCCAACCCATTCATCATTTCACAGCCACCGGCTTCACCCTCCACCATGCAGTTATTTCAGAACAGGCTGTTTACCTACAGCATAAACTTCAGACAATGAGCGAAAGCTCAGCAAGTACAACTCCTATACCGCAAACCAATTACATGAACATACATAACCTTTTTCATGGCATCTTAAACATGAAAGCATAAACATGGCATCATATCATCGACTTCTTCATCTTAAACTTGACATTCTATCGTGAAATGCATGAACCGTTTATGTCCAGTTATGCTTGCTTTCTTGTATCAAACTTTATCTTGTTGATTTTACTTGTGGGCCCGTTAACTTGATGTGCACGTACCCGGCGCGCAACTTGAGTAGATTTCCCAAGTTTTCGACCCGATCGTCATCAGGGGGCACGACACTGGCTCTTGTGGCCTTTTCTCAAACGTTCTGTTTGTATGTCTTTCTTGACATCTTTCCACTTGATAGATTAGTGAGCATACTTATATGTTGTCTCCTAATCTCATGTTCTATCAATGCATGAACAGGCATACTTTTTCATGTAAGCATAATAACAATACTTGAAGCATACATTTAAAACATGGCATCAGCATTTGAAACATTCAACATATAGTAGGCATATTGCAACCATCGAGCAAATCATCAAATAACACTTAACAGTGTAAAGCAACATGTTTGGTAAACATACAACTCTAGCCTATGCTGTAGACGGCGTTGTACTTACTTGTCTTCGTCGTTCGCGTGATCGAATTTCCTTTTTCCGGGCACGCTCGCAGGTCACCTCCTGCCCATGGACGTTTACACGTGAGGTTTCTATTCTAATATCGTTTAATGTCGGATTAAACCAACCTATATATATATATATCGGTTATATGTCCCTCTACTAATACATGTGAAGGGGTCACACAGTGTAACCCACAACGGAAAAATTTATTTAAGGGTTCTTGTAGAGAACCATAATCTTAACTTAAATCCTCAATCTGCAAGGTTAACTCTGGGCTTGGGCAAGGCCCTAGTAACTCGGAATAATTTTCCGGCTACTAACGGAGTATCTTTTTCATTTTAACCTTGAAAATCTTGAACTTGTTTAAAAATATCATTTTCTTGTTCATTTAAGTAAGTTTGGTGAATAATACCCAAACTTGTCTTGAAAATTACCAAAACACTTGAAAATATTTCTATAAAACATTTGGGGATCGAAAACCGCCTTTGGAATGGTTTTCGGGTTTGAAAATGGTGTTTGGAAGTTAGAAAAATATTTTTCCTAGTCATTGGTCTAGAAAATCACGTGCATGAGATTTTGCTCACTGCATGGCTTTTGTTTGAAAATTCATAACTTAAAATCTAAAACGAATTTGGAAACGATTTCTTCATGAAAGTTGTAGCTAACAAAAAGATCTAAAACTTTCATGCTTTGAACATTTTCTGATTCTGGCTCAATTGATACCAGTTTTTGTTTGAACACGTGTGAATCGTTGGAACTTGGTCACCCTGACCAGTTCTCGGTTTTTCTTAAAAACAAAGGCCATTGGAGCCTTATTTTTAAAATCTGTTCACGTAGCCCCCTAGGAAACACCCTAACGAACAACTTTCATGTTTTGAGTTTTTACCCATTCGGCCTCTAAGGACCTGTAAATTCCACTTTTCCGAGCTGCCGGGTGTTGGACCCGAGAGCAGTTTTGGTGTTAGTCCAATTTTTACGTTCTTATGCGTTGCTCTAGCTCGACCGCCCAATGCGGGACCTACTAACACATGCACGTCTTCTAACGTCCCTCATACACATAAAATATAAAATCCCATGTTTTCGGATTCAACTCAAGGCCGAGACCCCTTGGTCCACGGTTTTGAGAGAAAAACATACATACAACAAAACTTCAAACATATCATCATACAAACCCTAAAAACATGCTTCTAAAAATTATGATAAACATATTAGGGACATAAAACCTTAAATAGCAACCCTAGCATGCATCTCTAACACACAAAAAAAAAATCATAGAACATATCTCCAACCAAACATGCAAAATAATCACCCAAAAACCTAAATCAAGCATAAAAATATAACCTAAGCTATTTAGGGCTAAAACCGAAATCATGAGCTTAAGCTCTTACAACTTTGTGCTTGAAATACATGATAAAACCCTTGAGAAATGAACTAAAAATATGAACCAAAGACTAGGGTTAAAATTCGGATTTTTACCTCAAAAAAAATCCGAGAGTGCAAAAGCTTGATCCTAGTTGAGATTTGGCCTCCAAGGTGCACGGTTTGGACCTCAAAAAAGGTCACAAAATTTGTTAGCTTCCTCCCCCAACTAACCTTGGCAAAAGAGAAGAAAATACTCAAAAATCTTACCTTAAAAATTCGTGGATCTTCTTAGCACCAACTCACAAAAACCTTGGTTTTTCTTGGCTCTAGATCACACCTTCACTCACCCTTGATTCTAGCCAAAACCCGAAAATTTTTTTTTTTTGATTTTCTTCACTCCCTAACACTCGGCAATGATGAGGAAGAGAGGGGAAAATTTTTGAACAATCTCTCCTTGAACTCTCAAGAAAAACCGAACTTTAAGGGGGGTTTCCTCACAAAGTTTTGCTTGATTTTCTCTTGATCTCTCTCTCTCTCTTTCTCTCGGATTTTTTTTGGAGTGGGAATGCCAAAGTCTTTGGCTGAGTAAGAGGGTTAATGGCAGCTAACTTTGGGGCTTGAAATCCCTAGGAATAGTGCCTCTAGGTAGGGGAAATCTTAGGTTTCTTTTCCAAGGCAAATTTTGCTTCAAATCTTGCTAATTGGTCCTCTAACTTTTGCAAGCCATTGCCCATAGGGGCTTGAGTGTGGCCGGCTGACATGGGGAGAGAAATGGGGAGTGATTTGACAACTCATATGTGAGGTGTCACATGCTCATTGGTCCATGTGTGTGGAGGGTTAGATCCTAACTTAGCTTAATTGTGATATAATTAAGCTTAAAGGCTTGTTTGGTTCAATCTTTTTGAAAAATTGTGTAATTTCAACACATTGCAATAAATTTTAATACTGAGTTGCTTAAAAACCCAGTATCGAAAATTTCATTGCATTTAAAAAATTTCGATCTGTGAAAAACTCGATCGGAAAAATTTTTCTATTATTTTTCCGAATCCTTTTTTTTTTTTTTAGCAGTAATTTCACTTGTACTGCGTTCATAAAATTCTTGTTTGACGTTTTCGACCGTTTTGGTCTAACTGACTTATTGGTCAACGTCGACTTGTCTTGAAATGTGCAAATACGACCTCCTTTCATTCATAAAGGTCTTTTGCGAGTTCATGAAATTTGTTTTCGAGTCTTAATAAATCTTAAGAACTCGTTTCACAAAATTAAGTTCTAAAACGAACTTCCTCATGAAATACCGATTACGGTAAATGTTTACACGAAATTTCTATAAAATGTAAACCGAAGAAACTCGGGTGTTACACGAGTACCCGGTTCCGACAGAGTTATCACCTCCTCGGCTGAATGGGTGTTCCCAAAGCAGCAGCGATCCGAGTCGAGAAGGCTGTCCGGTGGTCGGAGATGATCGGGTCATCAACAATGATTATTACAGTGCAAGTTGGAAGTTGGAAGTACCTATTATCTCCAACTCTACAAGGCAAAATTAAGAATAAAGCAGTTGGTTAGTTATATATTTACAAAAAGGGCTTTAGTAAGTTTTTCTAGCCAGTTTCTATATTTAGGAAGTATAACTGATTCTCCATCCTATATGTAGTCCAAGCAATAGCCATATATTGGAGCCCTCGAATTTCTAATTATATTTGTGATCGTGTGTTTAAATAAATCAACTATATGATTAGGTAGTTCGTATTATATTTATGTACAATTAAGATTTCATTCATATCCACATGATTGCAAGCCAATTGTATCAAGAAAATTCTATAAGTAGCTAGCTAATTAGGGAGAGTTAAAAAAATATTCTATAAAAAAAAAAAAAAAAAAGTGGTCAAGCATATCAAGAGATAAGATGGACTATAGAGAATTATTTATTATTATTATTTTTTTTTTGGCGGCTTGAAAATTATTAGGAGGAAGGAATAATCAATGGGCTACATGGTAATTAAAGGTCCAATGTAGTTGCGCCCGTATGTGATTGCTTAATTGGAGGTTCAGAATTTTAAAGGTCAATTTCAATTAAATACTAAAAATAAATAAGTTAAAAGTTGGATTAGCGAAAGATTCTTGATACTACATACAGTTATGGTATAATATATACATATATATGTCTTAAGAAAGGTGTGACAGTTATATATATATATATATATATGACAGTTATATATATATGCGTGACATACCCAGCCTCATGAATCTTAATTGGCAGCTGATCGTGAGCCTCTTTTTTGGTGGTGCTTATGTTTTGGTTGCTGATTACTTTCACCGCAAGCTCTATGCTTTCCCACCTATATATGTACCTATTCTTTATATATAGATATTTATATAATACATCAATATGTTATATAACGCTTCCAATTTCAATTCTTCACCAGATTTTCCTCTTTACGTTTTATTTATATGATATATACTCACACACTTAAACTTAAGAAAAATACTAGGAACACCAACTCTAATTCCAATTTTTAAGTATCAACCTATGTAGTATATGAATTGTTGTTCTTTTATGACATAAAAATGCACAAATTAAATTGTTCTAAGAGTGTTTTGCAATATTCACAAAAAAAGAAAAAAAAAATTGTTTTTCAAATTGCAATATACAGTACTGAAAATGGACTGTGACAAGCATGTGCTGATAAGAAAATAAATTGGACTGGGACGGGATGAAGAGATCGAGGGGTTTTGTGTGGTTAAGGCTATCCAATGAGAAATATGAGTCAAAATCTACTGTCCCGAATTTCTTGTCTCATTGGTTATTCCCCTAATAATGTTATGTCGTATCATTTAAAATTAAAAATTTAGTAACATAAAAAAACACTAAATACTAAAAATTCTTGAATAAATTGATAAGTTGTCAAAATACTATTAAGAAGACAACCATTAAGACATGAAACTAAGACAATAGATTTGGATACTATTGAGAAGATAATTATTGAGACAAAAAAATTATACAACATATCTGAATTTTATGACATACAAATGGCATAGTCATAGAGAATGTAGTTGCCAATTTAGACATGCTCATATGGGCATGGTTGTATTTTTCACATGCTCTGTCTCTCTAAGTAGTCCTGTAACACTTTATTTATTACCAAAAATAAAGATTTAAAAGAGAAAAAAAAATGAAAATACGTGACAAACGGAGAAGAAACCGGCCTCCTCATGCCTTTAAATAACCTCCTCCTCACGCCTTTTGCCCACTTTCTCTTGTTTTCTTTTATTTTTTTAAATTCCACTTCTTTTTCTCATTATTTGTGTCGTGTGAAATCATATATATTTCTTGTTTGGTTATGGGTTCTTTTAATTTGGACAGTATCGGTTAAAAGTTCTTCTTATCATAATTCCCTAGAAAAAGATAAGGATAAGATCTACGGAAAAAAAAAAAAACAATGAATTTAATTAAGTGGCTTATTTTTCTACGCATTAGATTTCTTGTTGGCCAATGGAAGCACGTTTTCTTCGTAAAGAAGAGGGAAAAAGAAGGTTTGAAAACTGTAATGACAATATTCATATTCATGGCAACGTACGCAGAGTAAAGAGAAAATAGTTTTTTAGTTAAGAGTAGGTGATTTGTAACTTTTTTCAAAACATAAAACAAACAAAGAAAAAGAAAAAGAAAAAAGAAGGTGACATGTAATATTAGGAAATGACCACGCATGCAATGCATGTGGGAATGCGGCCATCTACACACGTGCTCTATATATATATAAATGGTCTATATATATTACTTACTTCGGCGCATGATTTAAGACCAATATCATTATTTATTACTTCCTTTTCATTTGAAATGAAGAATTCAAACTCTATTATTTTATAATAAATTTATGTGGACAATTATCGTTAAATTATATAATCGACCACAATGATAATCACTAATATTATATACGTCGATTTTATGTTTTATAAACTCTAATATAGATATATAAATTACATACATATTAATTATGTTATCAAATAATTAGTTGAATTTAGCTAGCTAGTTGATCTATATCTTGAACACTCTACAGGCACGTTGCGCCCACACTGCATCAAGTATAATAAGCAAAGAAGGAGCTTCAAGTACACACACACATATTTATATAAACTTTATATGATTGGCAAAGATATATAGATTACAAAACTACTTTCCTCTATTCGATCTGCTTGTATATGTGTGTGTCCCTTGATAATCATATAGTCTCTGCTTCTCTTATTGTAATTACGTATCTGTAGAGAAATTGATTGTATTAATTATTTATTTGTACATTAATTGCTCCTATGTATTACTTTATATATATTTTTTCATATATAAATATATTTTATATTTATGACAAATAGAAAATAAAGATTTTATTAGCTGAGAAGGTTACATTTGTCTTTAAATTCAATTCATGTACAGAGATCAAGCGAAAGAGGCTGCACTCAAAAAAAAAAAAAAAAAAAAAAAAAAAAAAAAACCGTGGGCGAAGAATTTTGTTGACAAGTAATATATGCCTTGTTTGTTTCAGGCAATTTTTGTTTGGAGTAGCATCCATGTGATTATTATTGACCTCCTTGTGCATCCTCATGAAAATATTGGGTTACGCACGTGAAACACATGAAAATATATATACGTATATATATATATATACACACATATATATATGATTGGTCCTAAATTGATAACTATATCAGTCCGGTAAATGTAACATTTTTTTTTTCAGATTTATGTAACTACTAGTCTATTTACAATTCATTAATATACAATGTATTTTTTTTGTTTAAACTTTTATTGTAAGTAACATGTATCAATAAAAAAAAATGTATATTACTGATTGATGTAACTACTAGTCTATTTACAATTCATTAATATACAATATATTTTTTTGTTCAAACTTTTATTGTAAGTAACATGTATCAACAAAAAAATATTGTATATTAATGAATTAGTGTAACAGGTAATCTTAATGATACACCTACTGTACCGTACGGCCACTGAACTTAAATTCGAAATATGCATATATATATATATATATATGCATATGCATATCTCTCTCTCTCTCGAAGCCGCTTTGAAAAAAATAGTAAAAGCCAGCAGCTAGCATCATTAGTCAACAACTCCAGTATAATGTAGATGTTACAATTCTTTGATCAACCTATTTTTTTTTTTTTTTTTTTATAAATGATCTGACGAAAATATATTTAACAATAATATTTTAAGTGATTTCTGAATTACAGGGCTGAATTGGATATAATTACGTTTTTCCATACTTTAGAACGTCTATGTGATTAGTGTTGTAATGTTATCAGTTTTAAATTGAATGTAATTGGACGAAGCAACGGCATTTATATATATATATATATATATATGAGGTAGCTTCCTTCAAATAAACACACACACACACACATGAGGTAGCCAAAGACTACTAATTTGACTAGAAAGTACGTATAGCTAGTATGAACATTGCATGCACATGCATGTAGCCAAATTAAGTGCGCAGCTTATGCAAGCACATTATTTATTAATGATAAGATTATTATAAGTCAATTGCTTTTAGCAAACAAATTAGTCTCTCTAAAAGTATTATATATAATTAACTAACTTCAACTGTATATAATTAGTTGGTGAACTACATTCTACAATACAGATATATATATATATATATATATATATATCGAAGCTTGGTTCACACGAAGGCTAAATGACCTGTTGACCTAAGGTATTGAATATTTTCTAGCGGCCACTAATTAATTACTAATTGTCAACCATTAATGTTGAAAACTATAAAGTACGTAGTAGTTCAAAACTTAAGCAAGTGCATGCATGACGGACAGAATCTGGATATAGGAAAAGTGGGGTGTTTCAGGCACAACAATGCTGCATCTCATTAATACATAGGACATGACATCTAGGGGTGTTTATCGGACATAAATCATACAGATTTAATTATATTGCAAACGATCAATATCGATTTTTGAAAATCTCATTCAATCGAATTCGTTAATAATGTAACATTCAAACCATTCAATTCGATAAGGATTGATCGGTTTAAATATATCATCTAAAATCTACAAAATAAGAAAAAATTATATGATTACATGTATAATCTAGCGGTAATATCACATCTGAAAAAACCGGATGCATGGATAGTCTAGCAGTATGCATAGTTTGAATGAGAAAAAAGAGAGAGAGAGAGAGAGAGAATTATATGAAGTGTGAAAGTGTATCATAATATGTTAGGAAGTAAGAAAAATGAGATAGATGGTTTTTCTTCTACGAAGCTTGCATTTGGACATCAAGAATATGGACCCAAAATTCCAACTCAGTTGTTTCTTTTTCTGAAAAGTCAATAAAAATTTTAACTAATTTTTTAAAAGTCAACCAATTTTAATATAAAATTTTTATTTCAAATCAGTACACAAAATGCGCCCTAATATCATAATTTTTCGACTTAAAATTTTTATTTTATATGTGAAAATGTACGAATAAAGTAAGACACTAACTTTTGGATCAATTATATAAAGTACAAATATTATTAGTGTTTCTATATATAAGATATATAAAGGTTGGAATGGAGTCATGGATGGGGTGTTTTTTATAGGTAAAAAGTATATTCAATCCAATCTAAAGCGGTTTTTTTAGAATTGATATTCAATCTAATTTAATTAAACATCAGTTATTTGCAAAAAAAAATATTAGATCGGATTGAATCGATTCGTTTGATTAGTTGATAAAATTCGATAAACACCCATCGACACCTACAGATTTAGAACTTTACTAAAATATAATTGATTGAAACAATTGAGAATCTCCTATAAATCTTATGTTCAAGTAAACTATCAGACTCCTCAGGTTACCGATTATAAACAAATTTATGAACACGAGAGGTAAGAAAATGCAACAATACAAAAACGATGTAACATTCACTGAAAACGACGGGAGTTTGAACAATTAGTGTCATTTCTTGTTATAACTGAAGACTTTCTCTAATACTAATTAAACTTACGAATATTAATCTTAAAAATACAATTACTAAAATATTTTTTGAAACAATCGAATGATCGTCGATACATGTGAACTTCTTAAGATTAAGAATGTAAGTAAATTTTAGCTTTTGTTATATTTGACATGGTATCAATAATACCAAAAGCGATGCAATGATTGAAATTCCCCTTTACTCATTCTCCCACTCTAATTTTAGGGTGCGTGAAAAGAAAAGGGAGTATCATGAGTAGTCATTTCCTAATTTTCCATTTGATCATATGGTTATTTACAAAATAGAATGAGAAATTAGAAATTTTTTTTTTTGAATTTTTATAAATAAGAGAGTATAAAGTAGATGAGGACATTAATAAATTTAATGGATACAAATATAACAACTCTTTCATAGATTTCTTTAAAAGATTTCATTTTAATGTTACGATCCTTGTCTAGCTACTACTACCATCAAATATTTTTCACATTTCCCTTTCAACATAAAAATAGAAACAAACTATGATTTCAATGAAGCGAAGCTTATGGTCTTATATATCAGAGACCTGTATAGACCAATTACATTTATAATCTGTAAATCGTAATAAACCTTGTCACACTGCAAAATCAAAAAACAATATAACTCCCAAGAAGGGGTTTGAAGTTTGATGATTGCGAGGCCAGGCTTGAATAAGCAGGAGGAATCCCAGCTACCAACGCCACAGGCTCAAGCAACAAGTTTGACTTGATTTCTTTATGAAATATAACCTAACACATTTTTCTTACTTTTGTCCCACAATTTGTGGATAAGGACAAAATTACATTTGATATAATAATAATAATAATTATTATTATTTTTTGGATTCTATAGGCTTAAAGAACTTGTATATCTTATATATAATGAAAGAAATTTGTGTGGTCATATCCCATCTACAAGCAACTGGAAGGCTGGACACGACCGGAAGCCGATCCGGCAGCGTGGCTGCAGGAAGCCTGTGCAGGCAGAACATTCTTGTAGGTGAGCTTCACGTCCTGCAATCTGATGTTGCTGCAGGGAGACTTTGAGCTGCAATCGAACTTCACCGCTACTTCTGTCGCCGACGTCCCATGGATGTCTTGGTACGTCACATCACTCACTTTAACACCCGATTGCTGTCAGGTCGAACAAATTAAGCCTCATCGTTATGCTATGATCATATGGTGATTATTGAAGTGCATGCATGTGACAGTAAAATAAAATTGTCGTATAAGAAGTAATAAGATATGATATAGAAGTACAGTATCAAAATATGGTGATTACGATATAGAAGTGCATGAAATACATATAGTAAGAGTATCATTATTCACTACACATATGACAGAAAAATAAAATTTTCGAACGACAAGTGGTAGTTTTAAAGCTTTTATTACACAATTTGATACCTGACCGGGGCAATTCTTATTATCGGGGCAGTAATTTTGATCGATGATGATGGGATTTTGGACGTTGATCATGACGGCACTCTGAAATAGGATGTCCCTCGCGAACCCGCTGCTGGGCCTTCCCCACGACTTTATCCTCAAACCGTTTTGGGTACCTCTGAACGTCGCCGTTTTAACCGTCACATTTTGCACGCCTGCCTCTTTCATCTCCTTGCCTAGACTCCCAATGCTGCATCATTATTTACCAGTCTCCAATTAGCATCGTATTACATTACAGTAACTAATTAATAATTATAAGTAATCTTATAATTTGAATTTAGTCGTAATTTCTATATATCTTTTAGATAAATGGTGATGACAAAAATTACTAATGAACTAAAAAATAAATATTGTTACATTACTCTAGCAATTGCTAGGTACCTAATTCCGTGGCCAGGACCACAGGCAATGTCTTCAATCCACAAATTTGTGGTGCCGGGTCCAATTGAGACGCAGTCGTCGCCGGTTCCGATCTGGGAGTTGAGGATGGTGACACCGGTCGACGCCTGGACGTGGATGCCGTCGGTGTTGGGGCTGGTGCCGGAGGCTGAGACCTTAACGCCTTGCAGTTTGACGTTGTTGCAGCCGTTGATGACGATGTGGAACAACTGGCTGTTGAGGGATGTTAATCCCATTATCTTTATGTTCTTTGAGTTGGAAAATCTCAATGTCTGCGCAAACACACACAACACAAACTCCAATATTATACTTCATTAATTACAAATAAACTAATATCAAAACCACCTGCTAATTAGATATTAGAATAGCTATCATTCCATTTACGCATTATATTAAACCTCCAAAGCAAAATGATCGACTTTTGACGTTCACACTGAATCCACAACGATATAACTATAAGCACTTATGTTATGGTTTATTAAAATATCTTGTAGAACATAATCCTAGCTATTAACTCCTTATTGACTTAATTAATTGGCAATTTACGGTTACTTTTGCTGACACTTTGAGAGAGTTAAAAAAAAAAAAAAAAGGGGGGATTCCTGATCCTGAACTAACGAAATATCAGTTACTTATCAATTAATACGGACTCATTTTTCCCAGAAATTGAATTGTGGTCCATAAATAGTTTTTTATTTCTTATTTTTTGGAATATACTTCCACAAGTAGTTTAATTTAGTAGAAAAATAAATAAGAAAATAAAGCAACAAACCGTAACCATCGACGTTTTTTCCAACGTAGGCAATATAATTTTTTTCTTCTTTTGAAACTATCTCATGCTGTAATAGATAGTATTTAATAACTTGAAATACTGTTATTGAAAAGAATATAATTTCCTTTTGCTGCTCAATCTTATTTCTTAGTGTTACCCTTAAAATAATTAACTTCTTCTTCCTGTCATTTAGTGCAATCACGTCTGTATTAACACTATCTTTTATGTGAAAGAAGGCGAATCAAAATAATTTATTTACATATATATAGATTTATGTATATATATATATATATATTTAGAGGGAGAGAGAGAGAGAGAGAGAGAGAGAGAGAGAGATTGAACTTACGGTTGCTCCGCTGGGGCAACTCTTGCCAGACGTCTTGCAAGCCCAGAGAGAGGTACCTTGGGCGTCAAGAATCCCGCCAGAAATAGTGACTCCATTAACATGCTCAAAGAAGATCCAGTTGCCGGCGTCCCCGATGACCCGGTAATCCGACGGAGCAACTAGGGTTCCGGCAATACGGAAGGTGACGGCGTTGTTGTTGCACTCGCCGCCAAACACCACATTTTTCAGGAAGAACCTTCCTTGTGGCACGTAAACGACGGCGGGCTTGGGCGAGGCGCAGGCTTTGGCCCATGCTGCAAGGAAGGCTATGGTGGAGAACGTCTTGCCGTCGGCTTTAGCTCCTAGCCTCTCCACATTGTACGTCGCTGCAGCGGCGGAGGCGGATAAGGCAGTGTGGGACAGTAATGTCACAAAGATGATCATGAGAGGGTGAGGAAGAATAGCCATTTTGGTTGGCAGGATTTTATGGAAGTTAGCAAGGACAGCTTAAAACAAAATTTAATTTGTAGAAATATTGTGAAGAAGAGAAGACAAAAGATGAGAGAAGTTGGAGAGTGGTGGTGAGGAGTCGAAACGGTTTGAGGCTGTATTTATAGTTTTACTAGTAGTAGTTCCATGGGAGAGAAATTTGGTTATTTATATAATTTGAAACTATTAATCTACATAAATCGCCGCCAAAAAAAAAAAAAGAAAAAAGAAGAAAAAAAAAAAAAAAAGGAAGAAGAAGAAGCAAAGCCTTGCTCCCAACGTTTGTTACATCTTGATGAATTTTTAGCTATTACTTTACCAAAATAACCTTACGTGACTTGTCAAGTGCCTACTAGCTAGCTTTGCGGTTCTAATTGGTTTTTAACTGATTGGCAATATAATTTGGATAAGGTCCTAACTACATGCAAGTACTTGTCCATAAAGAAAGGCTTAACCAGTTTCTATTTTTTATGTACATAAAAAAATGGTTACCTTCTCAAAATATTATAAGATCAGTCATTTGTCCTACAAAATTTAAAAACTTACATTTTATCTCTCAAATTTGATTTTGGCCCATTTAATCCCCATTGTTATTATTTTTTTTAAGAATGGAAAAAAAAAAAAAAAAAAAAGTAAAAAAGTGTCGTTGTGTTGTCATTTTATTAAAATTTCTATTAAAATCACTAACGAAAAAAAAAGAACCAACCATATGATCGTAGTTAATCCATTTTTTCTGTCTATATTATAGGAGAAATTCTAACACGGGAGGATAAGTGGAACTAAACTCAAATGATTAAGGATAAAGTGAAAATTTTTAAAGTTTAGGTGATAGGGAACAAATTATGGAATAATTTAAGGGTCGTGATTGAGATTTGACCCTATATATATAAATAAAAACTGTTGAGGAGAAAGCGACCATATATATGTTGTCAGTTTTTGGTACATGAAGTATGTATGCTAACGTTCTTGGTGCATGGTATTTGCCTAATCAATGATTATTACAGTGCAAGTTGGAAGTTGGAAATATTAAATATCTACAAGCATGAGAGTTAAGCAGTTAGTCAGTTATTACAAAAAGGGATTTACAAGAATTATTCTATAGTTTCTATGTTTAGGGACTGTTTAATTCACCATCCTCTAAGTAGTCATAGCTATAGCCATGTTTTAGAGCCTTTGAATTTCTAATTATGTTTAGGATCATAATGTTCAATAAATCATATGTCATAGTGAGTATTGGAATAAATTAAAAAAAAAACTTCTGAATTATTTAAAACAAATTGTAAAAACAGTGGTCAAACGAATCAAGAGATAATATGGAATACGGCCCTTTTTTTACTTGAAAAATTATTAGTACGTTGGAAGTAATAATCAATGGGCTATATAGATAGTTATGAAATTTTCCCAAGGAAAAAGAGGTTCCCATATAGTTGCGCCAATATGTGATTGCAGGTACAAAATTTGAAAAGTCAATTTCGATTAAATACTAAAAATAAATAAATTATAGCTTGGAATAGGCAAATATTCTTGATACACTGTGCATACTACATACATATAAAACAGCAAAATGTGAATTTCTAAAGAAAGGTGTAACAATTATAAACGTGCATGATTTAGCAAGTCAAAACATCCCACCTATCCAACGTCAATCTTTATAGGCAGCTGATTGTGAAGTTTTTTTATTTTTTATTTTTAACTAAAAGGTTGGTATAAGAGTTCATGTTCGTAATATTTTCTTATAACATAATGCATGCATTGCGTTATATTATTCTAAGAGTGTTTTGCAATATTCAATTAAAAAAATCATTTTGCAATACATTATTAAAAATGGATTGGGACAGGATGAAGAGATTGAGGGGGCTTTGTGTGTTTAGGGCTCATGTCCAATGAGACAAACAAAATGCGTATACATTGTAGTTGCCAATGTAGACATGCACATATGGGCATGATTGCATATTTCACATGCCATTTTTTTTAACCAAGTCGTTCTCCTCTTCTTCTTCTTCTTCTTTATAACACTTTATTTTGTACCATCAAGTTATATAAAAGCAAAAAATATATATATTATAATGAAGAGAAAAAATAAAAATAATATTTAGATAAGACTAGAAAGCTAGTCAATTACAAATTATGTGCGAAATGAGATGAGGAAACGTGGGGGTACGTGACAAATGGAGCATAAAACGGAGAAGAAATCGGCCTCCTCCCGCCTCTAAATCTCCTCCTCCACACGTCTTTTGCCCACTTCTTCTTGTTTTTTTTTTTTCTTTTTTTTTCTTTCTTTCTTTCAGTTGCCTTTCTTTTTCTCATTGTATATGTGACATCATACTTCTTGTTTGGTTATGAGGTTTTTGAATTTGGACAGTACCAGTTAAAATTAAGGCTGATAATTCGTGTTAATAAATCGTGTTCATGTTGGCTTAAAGCCAATTCTAACCGGACACAACCCATGACCTATCAGGTAAAAAACACTCAACACTAATCCAATCTGTTAAGTTGACAGGCTGACTCGACTAGACTCGTGCAATCTGCCAGCAAATTAGTGTTTTAGGTCGTTTGACACAACACGACTTGTTGACTCATTGACTCGCCAGAAGTAAGAAAAAAAAAAAAAAGAGAAAATGAAAATTAATCTAAACATAAAATATCTCATCTAATTATGAAATCAATTAAAAAATATGCCATATCAAGCAACTTTATCAATATGTCATAAAATAAGGTTAAAACATAAAATCATATAAATTCATAATTAGTTCATCACAAAAATTTAATTCAAAACACAAAACCATATAAACCCATAATTAGTTCCTCCAAAAAACCATCACCAGGTAATTGACCATAGTTCATACAAAACAAAATGTCTACCAACTGAAATCATATGGCATAAGCCATAATCCAAAAGACAATTTTAAACATGTTATTTAAGGTTGATTTTGTGCCCATTGGGTTGACCCAAAACCCGAACTTTCATTAATCATGTCAGGAGGTTTCGATTGAAAACCAACATCTATCTCTTTTTCCCAAGCCTTATCTGTATTTTTTTATATCGAGTTCGTGTCGTCATATTGTGATCTGAATTGTCAACCACAATTATAAGTATTTATTATCACAATTCACTAAAAGAAGATAAGGATAAGAAGGGAGGAACAAGGACAGCGAACTAAATTAAGTAGCGTATTTTTCTAGACGTTAGATTTATTGTTGGCCAATTAAAGCATGTTTTTTTGGTTAGTAAAGAGGAAAAAGACGGCTTGAATACTGTAATAACAATATTCATATTCATGCACGGGGCTACACGTAGAGAAAAAAATAGCGGTTTTGTAATTAAGAGTAGGTGATTTGTATCTATTTCTGAAAAAAGAAAAAACTAGGGTGATCAACACACGTGCTCTATATGTGGTCTATGTTGTTTGCATGCATGCATGTTTTATGGCTAATATTATTCTATTTGGTCTCCATCTACCTGGCACAACCCCATTGCTTCTCATTTGCTGTTGTGTTGAACGTAATCAATCAGATCATAATCACCGTATATGTGCATATCGAATTTGGATATATATATATATATATATATAAACATATAATTTAAATAAATGATGATAACAGAGATATCAGTACGTAAAATAACATAAATATATATATGTATGTATTCATATAAACAATCACAACTACTAATTTCATGTTTGTATGTCGATTCTCTATTTTCAGAAACATTAATATGCGCCATATTTTTAATTATGTTATCGAACAGTTAGTAGTTCATAATTTAGGATGTGCATAATTTATTGACTAAACGAATAAATTACTCTTAAATTTCAATACTACAGAGATGGTGTGAAGAAGAGGCCGCTTTGAGTGTTTTAAATCAGGAATTTTATTGACAAATAATATATGCCATGCTTTTAGGGCTTCCCTGTTTCAGGCAATTTTTGTTTGGAGTATCTATCACCCATGTGTTCATTATTGACCTCCTAGCACACACCCCACAAAATATTGGATTTGGCACGTGCATGGAGACTTCTATTAATTCCACTACTTTTTTTCTTCAATTTGTTTTTTTTTTTTTTTTGGAATGAAAAGAAAAATAAACAACTGACATTCTGATTAAATCAAACATCTCAACTAGATTAACTGTTCCCGCACCAAATCCGTAAAAGCTAGTAGCGACATCTTCAGTACTAATGTAAATACAAAATTTGATCAACATTAATTATTTATATAATGATCTGATGCGAATCTGATTTAACTAGCTACTATAAAAGTTTTTAAATTTCCTGATGGACTGAATTGGATATAATTAGTTTACTTTTGCTATAGAACTTAGAACGTACGTATGATCAGTATTTTAGTATTATTATATAAATTGAAATATGTTTGGACGAGTCAACAATAAATATATTCATGACATATATACATGTATATATTATACATATGTGTGTATATATATGATGGCCAAAACTACTATAAGTTCGTAGTGTTCATCCCCATGCTATATTCCGCACTCTCTATATATACATTTTTTAACATGAGAGTGGGCGATTCGAATTCTTTACATTTTGATTAAATCGAGTGTGAAATTAATTATCACTAGATTATGTATGTAATTCCTTTAAAAAAAGTTAAAGGTGAGAGGATTCGAACTCTACATCTTTAATAGAGTCAAAAGTACTAGAAGTATTACTACACAATACCTGACATTGCCGGCAACCACAATATTCCTAGGTAGTTTAATTATTGCATGCACGCATGTAGCCAAATTAAGTGCGCAACTTATGCTTAAAGAATATTATAATATTAATGATAAGATTATAATTAGTCAATGGCTTCTAGAGAACAAATAATTAGTTGGTGAACTACATTCCACATATAAAGACAATGTATTTGTACATATGAAGCTTGGTTCACTTAAAAGGATAAATCACCTGTTGACCAAGGCAATCAATTTCTTAACTTTAGATAATCTTCCCAACATTAAACATGGTCAACCCACTAATGTTGAAAACTATAAAGTAATGGTGGATCAAAACTAAAATCAAGTGCATGCATGGGCAGAATCTGATAATAGGAAAATGAAAACGAAAACAAAAACCAGAATTGGGGAGTTTCTATGTCCATCTATATTCCACTAAAGATAATCGATAGCGAAAATTGAGAAGATCTATGAATGTAATTATATATGTACATCTAAACTATCTGACTCCTGAGGTTGCTGATTATAAACAAATTCATGAACATGTGGATGTAAGAAATTATAGCTACACAAAAATGACCATTCACTGAAAAGAACAGGGACTAGAACAGTAAGTGTCGTCTCTTGTATAAATAAAGGGCTATTTGTATGGACACGTTCGAGAATTGTCGTCTCTTGTATAAATAAAGGGCTATTTGTACGGACACGTTCTAAAATTCTCGAATTTTATGAATTATTTATTACTTAAATTTTTTTTAATTTGCAATCGATAAATTTAAAATTTTTTACACCGTAGTCCTTTTTGCCCACGTCTGTTAAATTGTGGACCTTTTTTTTTTTTTTTTTTTTTAAATATATGACTTGCAAATATTGTACGTGATAGCCCAAGGACATTGCTTTTTTCTTCTTGTTTTTTTTTTTTTTAACTTAATTTTAATACAAATTCTTTTTAAAGTTTAGATTCAAGTTTGAGTTATTATTAGATTAAGTTCAAGTTTTCAAATGAAAATGTAAAAAGACATACTAAAAAGATGGGATTCAGAGGTAAATAGACTTTATTTTAGAAGTTTCTAAACAAATGGCCGAAGTTTTAAAGATTAGTTAAAAGGCTTTTAAAAAAAATGATCAATCAAACTTCAAAAATGGTAAATCAATTATTGACATTGACCATTTAATTTTTTTAATTTAGTAAATCAGTTATTGATCGTAAAAAATCAATAATTAATCATAATGTAAATTATCAATTTTCAAGTCGATCATTGTTTGACCAAATCTGGAAAAAATGACAAACGGCTATTTTGCCAAATAAAAAAAAAGGTTCGGCCATCTATTAGATTGAGTGACCAAAATAGGACGGCTAATCTAATTTTGCTAAAAAGATTACCCTTGTTAACTATAAATAGAAATACTAGTTATCAAAAAGATTAAAAGAAACATCTCTACATATTATCTTCTTCTTCTTCTTCTACATACTTGTCCTTTTTTTTTTTTTTTTAATATCCGAAGACTTTCTAATAGTAACTAAACTTAAGGATATTAATACCAAGAGCGATGCAATGAAATACTAGTTATCAAAAAGATTAAAAGAAACATCTCTACAAATTATCTTCTTCTTCTTCTTCTACATACTTGTTTTTTTTTTTTTTTTTTAATATCCGGTGACTTTCTAATAGTAACTAAACTTAAGAATATTGATACCAAGAGCGATGCAATGATTGAAATTCCCATTACTCATTCTCCCACTCTAATTTTAGGATGCATGAAAAGGAAAGGGAGTATCATGAGTAGTCATTTCCTAATTTTCCATTTGATCATATGGTTACTTACAAAATAGAATGAGAAATTAGATAATATTTTATTTGAATTTTTATAATTAAGAGAGTATAAAGTAGATGAGGACATTAATAAATTCAATGGATACAAATATAACTACTCTTTCATAAATTTCTTTAAAAGATTTCATTTTAATGTTACCATCCTTGTCTAGCTACTACTACCATCAAATATTTTTCACATTTCCCTTTCAACATAAAAATAGAAACAAACTATGATTTCAATGAAGTGAAGCTTATGATCTTGTATATCAGAGACCTGTATAGACCAATTACATTTATAATCTGTAAATCGTAATAAACCTTGTCACACTGCAAAATCAAAAAACAATATAACTCCCATGAAGGGGTTTGAAGTTTGATGATTGCCAGGTCAGGCTTGAATAAGGAGGAGGAATCCCAGCTACCAACGCCACAGGCTCAAGCAATAAGTTTGACTTGATTTCTATATGAAATATAAACCTAACACATTTTTCTTACTTTTGTCCCACAATTTGTGGATAAGGACAAAATTACATTTGATATAATAATAATAATATTATTATTTTTGGCTTCCATGGGCTTAAAGAACTTGTATATCCTTTATATAATGAAAGAAATTTGTGTGCTCTTATCCCATCTACAAGCAACTGGAAGGCTGGACAAGACCGGAAGCCAATCCGGCAGCGTGGTTGCAGGAAGCCTGAGCAGGCAGAACATTCTTGTAGGTGAGCCTCACGTCCTGTAATCTGATGTTGTTGCATGGAGACTTTGAGCTGCAATCGAAGTTCACCGCTACTTCTGTCGCCGACGTCCCATGGATGTCTTGGTACGTCACATCACTCACTTTAACACCCGAATCCTGTGAGATTGGCCAATTAAGCATCATCTTTATGTTTTAATCATAGTGATTGCAATATAGATCAAGCGTATAATGAAATACTTACAAACGGTAGTAGTAGAGTACTATTATTCACAGCACACGTGACAGTGAAATAAAATTATCATGACACGATACCTGATCGGGACAATTTGTGTGATCGGGGCAGTAATTTTGATCGATAATGATGGGATTTTGAACGTTGGTCATGATGGCATGCTGGAATAGGATGTTCCTCGCGAACCCGCTGCTGGGCCTTCCCCACGACTTTATCCTCAAACCGTTTTGGGTACCTCTGAACGTCGCCGTTTTAACCGTCACATTTTGCACGCCTGCCTCCTTCAGCTCCTTGCCTAGACTCCCAATGCTGCATCGTAATTTACCAGTCTCCAATTAGCATCGTATTACATTATAGCAACTAATTAATAATTGTAAGTAATCTTATAATCTGAATTTAGTCATAATTTCTATATATCTTTTAGATAAATGTTACATTATTCTAGCAATTTATAGGTACCTAATTCCGTGGCCAGGACCACATGCAATGTCTTCAATCCACAAATTTGTGGTGCCGGGTCCAATTGAGACGCAGTCGTCGCCGGTTCCGATCTGGGAGTTGAGGATGGTGACACCGGTCGATGCCTGGACGTGGATGCCGTCGGTGTTGGGGCTGGTGCCGGAGGCCGAGACCTTAACGCCTTGCAGTTTGACGTTGTTGCAGCCGTTGATGACGATGTGGAACATCTGGCTGTTGAGGGATGTTAATCCCATTATCTTTATGTTCTCTGAGTTGGAAAATCCCAATGTCTGCACTCCAATATTAATTAAAAAAAAAAAAAAAAAGCACATGATTAATTAGTCTTTGACTTTTGGGCAAGTGTGCTTTTCATGTAAACTGAAATCAAAACCACCCGGTTGGTGGCACCACTCTCGATAAGTGAGATCAACTCTCTATTAATATGTAGTGTCTGATCTTTGCTCACCGCATTTAAGAAATGTTAAACCTCAATTAATTGACTTTTGATATTCACACTATATCCAAAACCATATTTGTTTTAAGCACTTTTTGTTTTGGTTACTTTATAATATAGTCCTACAATCAATTCCTTATTTAATATGAATTAATTAATTAGTAATTTACGCTTACTCTTGCTGACACTTCAACAGAGGAGGAAAAAAAAGGACATGATCCTGAACTAACAAAATATCAGTTATTTATCCATTAATACGTACTCATTTTCCCAGAAATGGAATTGTGTTCCATAAATAGTTTTTCACAGTTTAATTTTGTCAAAAAATGAATAGGAAAAATAAGGCAACAGATATTTAAATGTATATATATATACACATTTAACACTAGAGATAAGAAATTCAAACTTTATATTTTATCATAAAATCAGGTATGAAAGTGTGAATATGGGAAACTCTTATGAAATTAGGCAATAACTTGAAATAGTGTCATTGAAAAGAATATTTTGCTCTTGCTGCTCATTCTTCTTCTTAGCGTTACCCTTGAAACAAATAGTTCTTCTTACTGTTATTTAGTGCAATCCGGCCTTTATTAACATTATTTTTATGTGAAAGAAAGAGGGTAAAAACAGTAAATGTTCACAAGTAAATAAATATAGAGAGAGAGGAAAAAAAAGGGGGGCGGGGAATTGAACTTACCGTTGCTCCGCTGGGGCAACTCTTGCCGGATGTCTTGCAAGCCCAGAGAGAAGTACCTTGGGCGTCAAGAATCCCGCCCGAAATGGTGACTCCATTAACATGCTCAAAGAAGATCCAGTTGCCGGCGTCTCCGAAGACTCGGTAATCCGACGGAGCGACTAGGGTTCCGGCAATGTGGAAGGTGACGGCTTTGTTGTTGCACTTGCCGCCGAAAACGACGTTTTTCAGGAAGAACCTTACCTGCGGCACGAAAACGACGGCGGGCTTGGGCGAGGCGCAGGCTTTGGCCCACGCAGCAAGGAAGGCTTTGGTGGAGTCCGTCTTGCCGTCGGCTTTAGCTCCTAGACTCACCACATTGTATGTCGCTGCAGCGGCGGCGGCGGCGGAAGATAAGGCCGCGTGGGACATTAATGTCACAAAGATGATCATGAGAGGGAATAGAGCAATGACTCTGGAGGGAAGAATAGCCATTTTGGTTGGCAGGTACAAATAAGGACAGCTTAAAATGTTGTTAATTAATATTGAAATATTGTGAAGAAGAGAGGAGATGGGGAAAGAAAGTTGGAGAGTGGTGGTGAGGAGTTGAAACGGTTTGAGGCTGTAGTTATAGTTGTACTAGTAGTAGTTCCATGGGAGAGCAATTTCGTTATTTATATAATTTAATACTATTAATCTACATAAATCGCCGCCCAAAAACAAAAAAAGAGGCGCCCAATTTTTGTTACTTTCTGAGGAATTTTTAGCTGTTACTTTACCAAAATGACTTCACGTGGGCTTGCCTACCAGCTAGCTTTGCGGTTTTAATTGGGGTTTAACTTTGAACTTTTTTTTTAATTATTTTTTGGTATAATAGTTTGGATAAGGTTCTCGACTTCTAGTTACATGTAAGTACTTGTCCATAAAGAAAGGCTTAACCAGCTTCTATTTTTATTACATAAAAATACATACAATTTTCACATGTAATCCTCAAATTATAGGATCAGTCACATTTTGTCTTTCAAGCTTTAAAAATTTCATTTTACCTTTTGAATTTGAATTAGTCCCACTTAATTTCCTTAATTGTAATATATGTTAGAAATGGACCAAAAACAAAAAAACAAAACAAGAGCAATTGTGTCATCATGTGGTCATTTTATTAAAAATTATATTAAAAAACTCAAAGAAAAAACTATGTGATCGTATTTTCTATCTGTTTTATAAGAGAAATTGTAAGATGGAGGTTAATTGAGACTAAAATCAAATTTTCGGGGTAAAGGTTAAAGTTTTTAAAGTTTAAGGCACAAGGAAGAAAATTATCCTATAATTTGAGGGTCATGGTTTAGATTGACCTATATATATATAAACAATGGATGAGAAAGCGACCATATCTTGTCATTTTTGGGACCTTTGTATGCTAACGTGCTTGGTGCATGATATTTGCAGCTAATCAATGATTATTACAGTGCAAGTTGGAAGTTGGAAGTACCTATTATCTCCAACTCTACAAGGCAAAATTAAGAATAAAGCAGTTGGTTAGTTATATATTTACAAAAAGGGCTTTAGTAAGTTATTCTAGCTAGTTTCTATATTTAGGAAGTATAACTGATTCTCCATCCTATATGTAGTCCAAGCAATAGCCATATATTGGAGCCCTCGAATTTCTAATTATATTTGTGATCGTGTGTTTAAATAAATCAACTATATGATTAGGTAGTTAGTTTTATATTTATGTACAATTAAGATTTCATTCATATCCACATGATTGCAAGCCAATTGTATCAAGAAAATTCTATAAGTAGCTAGCTAATTAGGGAGAGTTAAAAAAAATTCTATAAAAAAAAATAAAAAAATAAAAAATAAAAAAAAGTGGTCAAGCATATCAAGAGATAAGATGGAATATAGAGAATTATTTATTATTATTATTATTTTTTGGCGGCTTGAAAATTATTAGGAGGAAGGAATAATCAATGGGCTACATGGAAATTAAAGGTCCAATGTAGTTGCGTCCATATGTGATTGCTTAATTGGAGGTTCAGAATTTAAAAGGTCAATTTCAATTAAATACTAAAAATAAATAAGTTAGAAGTTGGAATAGGGAAAGATTCTTGATACTACATACAGTTATGGTATAATATATACATATATATATGTCTTAAGAAAGGTGTGACAGTTATATATATATATATATATGACAGTTATATATATGTATATATATATATATATATGCGTGACATACCCAGCCTCATGAATCTTAATTGGCAGCTGATCGTGAGCCTCTTTTTTGGTGGTGCTTATGTTTTGGTTGCTGATTGCTTTCACGGCAAGCTCTATGCTTTCCCACCTATACATGTACCTATTCTTTATATATATATATTTATATAATACATCAATATGTTATATAACTCTTCCAATTTCAATTCTTCACCAGATTTTCCTCTTTACGTTTCATTTATATGATATATATACACCCACTTAAACTTAAAAAAAAATATTAGGGACATCAACTCTAATTTTAATTTTTGAGTACCAACCTATGTGGTATATAAATTGTTGTTCTTTTATGACATTATAAAGCACAAATTAAATTGTTCTAAGAGTGTTTTGCAATATTCACAAAAAAGAAAAAAAAATTGTTTTACAAATTGCAATATACAGTACTGAAAATGGACTGTGACAAGCATGTGCTCATAAGAAAATAAATTGGACTGGGACGGGATGAAGAGATCGAGGGGTTTTGTGTGGTTAAGGCTATCCAATGAGACATATGAGTCAAAATCTACCATCCCGAATTTCTTGTCTCATTGGTTATTCCCCCAATAATGTTATGTCATATCAATTAAATATAAAAATTTAGCCACATAAAAAAACACTAAATACTAAAAATTCTTGAACAAATTGATGAGTTGTCAAAATACTATTGAGAGGACAACCATTAAGACATGAAACTAAGACAATAGATTTGGATACTATTGAGAAGATGATTATTGAGATAAAAAAATAAGACAACAGATCTGGATTCTAAAACATACAAATGGCATAGTCATAGAGAATGTAGTTGCCAATTTAGACATGCCCATATGGGCATGATTGTATTTTTCACATGCTCTGTCTCTCTAAGTAGTCCTGTAACACTTTATTTATTACCAAAAATAAAGATTTAAAAGAGAAAAAAAAAATCAAAATACGTGACAAACGGAGAAGAAACCGGCCTCCTCATGCCTTTAAATAACCTCCTCCTCACGCCTTTTGCCCACTTCTTCTTGTTTTCTTTTATTTTTTAAATTCCATTTCTTTTTCTCATTATTTGTGTCGTGTGAAATCATATATATTTCTTGTTTGGTTATGGGTTCTTTTAATTTGGACAGTATCGGTTAAAAGTTCTTCTAATCATAATCCCCAAGAAAAAGATAAGGATAAGATCTACGAAAAAAAAAACAACGAATTTAATTAAGTAGCTTATTTTTCTACGCATTAGATTTCTTGTTGGCCAATGGAAGCATATTTTCTTCGTAAAGAAGAGGGAAAAAGAAGGTTTGAAAACTGTAATAACAATATTCATATTCATGGCAACGTACGCAGAGTAGAGAGAAAATAGTTTTTTAGTTAAGAGTAGGTGATTTGTAACTTTTTTAAAACATAAAACAAACAAACAAAAAGAAAAAGAAAAAAGAAGGTGACATGTAATATTAGGAAATGACCACGCATGCAATGCTTGTGAGAATGCGGCCATCTACACACGTGCTCTATGTATATATATAAATGGTCTATATATATTACTTACTTCGGTGCATGATTTAAGACCAATGTCATTATCTATTACTTCATTCTCATTTGAAGTGAGGAATTCAAACTCTATTATTTTATAAATTTTTATTTTATAATAAATTTAGGTGGACAATTACCATTAAATTATAAAATCGACCACAATGATAATCACTAATATTATATACGTCGATTTTATGTTTTATAAACTCTAATATACATATATAAATTACATACATATTAATTATGTTATCAAATAATTAGTTGAATTTAGCTAGCTAGTTGATCTAGATTTTGAACACTCTACAGGCACGTTGCGCCCACACTGCATCAAGTATAATAAGCAAAGAAGGAGCTTCAAGTACACATACACATATTTATATACACTTTATATGATTGGCAAAGGTATATAGATTACAAAACTACTTTCCTCTATCCGATCTGCTTGTATATGTGTGTGTCCGTTGATAATCATATCGTCTCTGCTTGTCTTATTGTATATACGTATCTGTAGAGAAATTGATTGTATTAACTATTTATTTGTACATTAATTATTGCTCCTATATATTTTTACAGATACTTTAGTTATTTTCTTGATTATTCTAAAATTAATACTCCTTGAGAATCCTCGAAAAAAAAAAAAAAAAAAAAAGAAAGAAAAACCTTACGGAAATTATTGATTGGCTGATCTTTAAATTATATATTAAAGATATTAATAATATACAATACTTGTTATACGTATGTATACATGTATTTGAATAAAGATAATAGTGTAGTTATGCAGCTCCAATGAATCGATGACAAGAGAACCCAAAATTCCTGCATGCTGCCGATTAAAAGGCAAGATACGGTCTTTTGAATGGAATAATTTATATATATTTTTTCATATATAAATATATTTATAGGAGAATTTTGTTGACAAGTAATATATGCCTTGTTTTAGGGCTTCCTTGTTTCATGCAATTTTTGTTTGGAGTAGCACCCATGTGATTATTATTGACCTCTTTGTGCATCCTCATGAAAATATTGGGTTAGGCACGTGAAACACTTCTAGTATGTATGTTTGTGTGTGTATATTTATATATATATATGATTCGTCTTAAATTTAGCAGCTATATCAGTCCGGTAAATGTAACATTTTTTTTTTCTAGATTTATGTAATTACTAATCGATTTACAATTCATTAATATACAATATATTTATTTGTTCAAACTTTTATTATAAGTAACATGTATCAATAAAAAAAATTATATTAATGATTTATGTAATTACTAGTCGATTTACAATTCATTAATATACAATATTTTTTTTTTTGTTCAAACTTTTATTGTAATAAGTAACATGTATCAACAAAATATATATATATATATATATATATATTGTATATTAATGAATTAGTGTAACAGGTAATCTTAATGATACATCTACCGTACCGTACGGCCACTGAACTTAAGATCGATGTGTGTGTGTGTGTGTGTATCTCGAAGCCGATTTGAAAAAAAAAAGTACTAAAAGCAAGCAGCTAGCATCATTTGTCAACAACTCCAGGATAATGTAGATGTTACAATTCTTTGATCAATCTTTTTTTTTTTTTAATAAATGATCTGACGAAAATATATTTAACAATAATATTATAAGTGATTTCTGAATTACAGGGCTGAATTGGATATAATTAAGTTTTGCCATACTTTAGAACGTATATGTGATTAATGTTGTAATGTTACCAGTTTTAAATTGAATGTGATTGGACGAAGCATCGGTAAATATATATATAAATATATATATATATATATATATATATGATGTAGCTTCCTTCAAATATATATACACATACACACACACACACATATGAGGTAACCAAAAACTACTAATTTTGCTAGAAAGTACGTATAGCTAGTATGAACATTGCATGCATACAAGTAGCCAAATTAAGTGCGCAGCTTATGCAAGCACAGTATTTATTAATGATAAGATTGTTATAAGTTAATTGCTTCTAGCAAACAAATTAGTCTCTCAAAAAGTATTATATATAATTAACTAACTTCAACTGTATATAATTAGTTGGTGAACTACATTCTACAATATATATATATATATATCTCGAAGCCTGGTTCACATGAAGGCTAAATGACCTGTTGACCCAAGGTATTGAATATTTTCTAGCGGCTACTAATTAATTACTAATTGTCAACCACTAATGTTGAAAACTATAAAGTAGTAGTTCAAAACTTAAGCAAGTGCATGCATGACGGACAGAATCTGGATATAGGAAAACGAAAACAAAAAGTGGGGTGTTTCAAGCACAACAGTGCTGCATCTCATTAATACATAGGACATGACATCTAGGGGTGTTTATCGATATAATCCATACAGATTTAATTATATTGCAATCGATCAATATTGGTTTTTGAAAATCTCATTCAATCTAATTCGTTAATAAGGTAACATTCAATCCATTCAATTCAAAATGGATTGGATTAGATTAGATTAATCGGTTTAAAATGTCATCTAAAATCTACAAGATGGTTTTTCTTTTACTAAGCTTGCATTTGGACATCAGGAATTTGGACTCCAAAATTCCAACTCAGTTTTTTTCTTTTTCTGAAAAGTCAATAAAATTTTTAATTAGTTTTTTAAAAGTCAACCAGTTCAAATATAAAAATTTTATTTTAAATCGGTACACCAAACGCGCCCTAATATCATAATATGTAGACTTTAAAATTTTTATTTGATATGTGAAAGTGTATGAAAAAAGTAAGGTACTAACTTTTGGATCAATTATATAAAGTATAAATATTATTTGTGTCTATATATAAGATATATAAAGGTTGGAATGGAGTCATGGATTGGGTGTTTTTTTTTTTTTTTTTTTTTGGACAAAAAGTATATTCAATCCAATCTAAATCGGGTTTTTAGAATGGATATTCAATCTAATTCAATTAAAGATCAGTTATTCGCAAAAATATTAGATTGGATTGGATCGATCTGTTGATTAGTTGATAGGATTCAATGAACACCCATTGACGCTTACAGATTAAGAACTTTACTGAAATATAATTGATCGAAACAATTGAGAATCTCCTATAAATCTTATGTCCATCTAAACTATCAGACTCCTTAGGTTACCGATTATAAACAAATTTATGAACACGAGAGGTAAGAAAAAGTAACTATACAAAAACTACGTAACATTTACTGAAAACGACGGGAGTTTGAACAGTCAGTGTCGTTTCTTGTTAAAAAAAAGAAGAAGAAAAAAAAAAAAAAAGAAGAAGAAGAAGAAGAAGAAGCAGAAGAAGAAGAAGAAGAAGAAGAAACCTTGTCGTTTTTATTTTTTTTAATTTTTAAATTAAAAAACCTTGTCGTTTATTGTTGGAATTCCATGGATCATATCTCCAGTAAGAAAAGACATATCGCTATTCTTATATATAAAAAAGGTCTTGTGTTTGGTGGACGAATATATGGGATAGTTATTTATAATTTATTATTTAAAATCTTATAATCAGGTATTATTTAAATATTGGTGTAAACACAAATATGACTAAAAAATATTACACTGAATTCACCCGGTTATTACAATACCCATAAAAAAAATATATAAGCATTGTTTTATAAAAATATTTGATAATAATTTTTATATATATATATATATATTGTTGCATTTTATCGTCCATTTCTCTCCCGCACATCAGGCACTAATGTGGATCTCTACTAAGCATCCTCTGTATTACTCTGTTAACTAGGCTAAGTGAGTGTTTGGCTAACCAGTTTGAACTCAAATTTTTGAATTCAAACTCAACTTAACTCATTTGGCAAATAAGTTTGATTCCAACTCTCTACTGAACCGTTGCACAGTAAACCAAACTTGGTTTATTGTGCGCCCCACCCATGTGAAATTGTCCTTGGTTTCGACGAGCACTGTGCATCCACCGCCCCAATTCTTCGTCCCTCCTCGGCCATCTGCTACCTCCCTGTTACTTGGTTGACTGTCCTCACCGGACGAACCAGAAAAGGCTTATGAGGCGGTGGAAGTGACGGGCAACTACGAAGTCATCGGCGACATTGATTCGAGCTCACGATGTTGTGGATGCCAGCGAGCTCGTGATGTCGTCGACGCCGGTGAGCTCGTGATGTTGTGGATGTAGGCTCACGGTCCTGTAGTCCTCCGAATCTCACGGCGCCGAGGACTACCCACGCGGCCCTCCGCCCTGGGTCCCGACGTAGGTGGCCTCCCAAGTCCTCCGCCGTGGGTCGCGGTGGATTCGAATGCCGGGGTGGTGGGGGAGCCGAAGGAGAACGGAGACGGGGATGAGGCCGACAACCACGAGGATCCGAATGAGGCCACCCGACATTCTCTCTCTCTCTCTCTCCTATGTTTGTTTGTTTCTCTCTCTAAAAATCCCACTCTCTCTCCTCTGTTTGTTTGTTTGTTTCTCTCTCTAAAAATCCCACTCTCTTTCACTCACTCTTTGCTTTCTCTCTCTCCTTTCTCGCTCACCACTCTCTCTCTCTCTCTCTACGTTTTTTTTCCTTTTTTTTTTTTCCTCCTTTTTTTGTGTTTGTGATTTTCATGATTTCTTGGTAAATTAAGAAAAATTGTTTACATGGTATTCTAAACCGTAATTTCTAAAAGTTTTATTAAGCCTCCATTTGGTGAAACGATTTGAATTAAGATTTTTGAGTTGAAGATAAGTTAAGTTGAGAGTTAGAGTTGAGCATTTAGTAATAAATTTGAATCAAAAGAGAGAAGTTTTGGCCGATGAAATGTGGGACAGATATCAACGATTTTCATGGTATAAATTCACTTGAAATTAAGGCCAGTATTATATTTACAAAACTAGTTAGCAATTGACATTATTCTTGTTGTATGTTAGGGCGATGTAATAAATATTGTACAAATTTTGAGTAATTCTGGTGATGTTCAAATTTCATTTTAGTTTTATTTTGTTTTCCCCATTTTTTCATAACAGTACAATGGAATGTTAGCTTCCGTTTGGTAAGTTAGTAATAATAATAAAATTTTAAGTTGGGGTTGATTAACTTTATAAAAACTAGTTATAATTTTTTAAAACATATAAGAAAAAGACAAAAACTGAGATGCAAAATTGTAACTTGGAACCTAAGTTACAAACACACATTTTATCAAGTTAAACTTTTTACATCTAAACACTCAACTCAAATTAAACTTTTCAATATCCTCCAAAAAAAAAAAAAAACTTTTTAACTCAAACTTTTTACATCGAAACACTCAACTCAAGTTAAACTTTTCAACTAAAACTTTTTACCAAATACACAAACTCAACTTAAAAATCTTAACTCAAACTGTTTTTGTCAAAAAGGCAAGTTAAGTCTTAATCCTCTCTTCGGGCCTTTCCCAAATTCTGGGCCTGCCAGACGTTTCAGGCCCCGAACTATTAAAGTTGGTGACCGATTGAGCCTGATTTGGAGGCAATCCTCTAGAACCTTCGTCGTAAACTAAGGGGTGATTTGTGGGATTGTCGGAAAACACGCTATGGATTATTACACAAGATATATATATATATTTTGGAAAAACCACAAATTTAGAAACAATTACATCAATATAACACAAAAAATTACTACTAAACTAATATGACATAAAATTAAACAGTTAACTAAAATTTGTATCATGTTGGTCAAGAGTAGATAATTTATGTAAAATTAGTCCATAAGTGAAAAAAAAAATGGTTTTTTATGTAATTTTCTCTCCCTCTCTCTTTCTTCATCTTCAATTAAACAAGCATTAAGAAATAATAAAAGACATATACATATCTATTTCTTTCCTCACTACCCTTTGTCCACATTTCGCTTCTTTTTTTCTTTCTTTCATCTTTTAAATTTCGTTATTATGTGCGACTACTTAAGCATTTTTTTTTTTCCTTTACTCCTCTAAATTATATAATTTTTTAAATATGACCCTCATCAATATTTTTCCCCCTAATTTCCCGTTAAAATATTTGTTTTCACACTTGTATCTCTAATTAAATATATACTTTCTGCAATCTCCTCATATGTTATTTTCTCATATGTACCACATAAATAATTTTGTGGTCAATATACACGAGTAACTTTTTTTTTTTTTTTCCTTTTATATGTTCTTGGTTTGAATATTATTCTTTGCTAATAAAAATCAAGAAAATAAACTTAACTTCCCAAAAAAACTTTAAAATCGCCATTTTTAAGGGGGGGAAAAATGAATACGTACGTGTGCTTCCAACTGGTTTAAATAACATGCAATGTTTGGGGCTTGAGCTGTGCCTATATGGTTCATAGTTTTTATATTAAAAAAAAAAAGTTGTTAGGTAAAAATTAAAAAATATATATATAGAATTCAAAAATAGAGAAAACGTGTTAAGTTGACTAGGAGGAATGAGTTCTCAATTTTAACTATTTAACCTATTTTGATATTGTTTCTCACCAAAACAATATTACAAGGTATTAATAATATAAAATATCACACATTAATATAAATTGATTCACACAATATCAAGTTGATTAGTAAGATCCACTCAAAATTTAATCGTGGTATTCAACACCACCGATGACACAAAGTATTTTTGTTTTCACCAAGCCAAAAAAACACTCCTTTATTAGCTAATTTCAAGACCTTTAGCAATATAATCTTAAGAAAGGAAATGCTGACCAAGACTTTCAAAAGTGAAGTCGGTATTTTATTTATTTTTGTTTTCTTTTTTACTTTTTCGTTGTGGAGTGGTTGCTCTTCTTACGTACATAATTTCTAATATACAAATCTAAAACAAAAAAACTATCATAATTTCCCTTTCGTGAAGCATGTTGATCCTTTCAAACAAAAAACAAAACAACATGGGCAGTAGTACCACTCCATTTCTCCATGAATTGAAGAAGCAAGCTTCTTCCTTCTTCAAGGACAAGATCAAAACCGCTCGTTTGGCTCTCACTGATGTTACACCTGCTCAACTGTGAGTTTTGCTTAATTTCTTCTTCTCATACACACACACACATATATGTATATGTATATAAGTATATGTGTATATGTACTGTGTTCTTAATGGTTCTGGGGTCTTGTAGAATGGCAGAAGATGCCACAAATGGGAACACGTGGCCACCAGACACACGTGCGATTGGGGTGATATCAAGGGCTGCCTTTGAAGTTGATGATTATGGGAGAATTGTTGAGATTCTGCACACCAGGTTAATTTAATTAGTTATAAAAAACTCTCTCATGTTGAAACTTGATTAAAACTCATGTTGTCTTCGCAATAATTTTTAATGGTTTCTGGTTGATCAGGCTAATGAACTTTGGTAGAGAGAACTGGAGAGGACCTTACAAGGCTCTGATTTTGTTGGAACACCTTTTGACTCATGGACCACTTAGAGTTTCCGAGGAGTTTAAGGATGATATACATGTTATAAAAGAGATGGGGGGTTTTCGGTTTATAGATGAGAAAGGGTTGGTGTTTGTTTGACACAGTCTCTTTGCTCATTTGTAGTTAATGTCCCAATAATATCCATTTGTGTGTTTAACTTGCTTCAGGTTCAACTGGGGTTTGCGCGTTAACAAGTTATCGGACAGAGTGTTGAAGCTTATTGAGAACTCAGCGTTCCTCAAAGAAGAAAGAGCTAGAGCTCGTAGCTTGACTCGAGGAATCGAAGGGTTCGGGAGCTTCATCCGCCGATCATCTTCCCTAGATGCAGGCTTGGTGAAAGACTTTCCTTCTAAAGTATATGGCAGGT
This sequence comes from Ficus carica, assembly GCA_009761775.1. Classification (NCBI taxonomy): domain Eukaryota; kingdom Viridiplantae; phylum Streptophyta; class Magnoliopsida; order Rosales; family Moraceae; genus Ficus; species Ficus carica. The sequence goes on along the minus strand of CM019742.1, from coordinate 4,915,113 downwards.
GTCATTCTTACTATGACGATCATCTAAACGAGGAGAACAAGTTCTTTGCCGAGGAAAGGAACTCACAATCCAGTAAGAAAGACAAGGTTTCCGAGTATTGGCCGAGCAGAGGAGACGAGAATCCCAGTGGGAATCACCCCTTTTGTGATCATGAGCATCAGACAACAAAATCCCTGCTTTCTTCCGGTAAATAAACTCTGAAAGGGTTTGGTTTTCGAGTTTCAAACTTTGTTCCCTCTCTTTTTCTTGCAAGTTTTTGTCTAAATGTGTTACGGTCTGTTTGAGATAATTCAGTTGTGTAAATCTCCTAAAAGAAGTGTTTGAAACTTTTTTTCGGTGTACAAATGTTGCTTAGAAACTGTTGTTTGCCTTGGCTGAACCATAGTTTATGATGTATAGAATTTGCTTGTATGTTTATAAGCAGAGGAGACAAAACTAGTCGTTTATAAGAGAAATTCATAAATTGAAACAGTAAATTTGGACATAAATTTAAATTTCGTTCAAATCCATGAACCAAAAGGAGCATTCTTGAAATTTATTAGATCAACGCATTAAAAACGAATAAAATAGCATTTTAACAAGGCCCTGCTCCTAAGAGTTTCAATAAATAACTTAAGGCATATTGGGCTACAGAAACAAAAAAGCATGCATAATATAGTAACAACATAAATTTCTCAAAACAAACAGATTATAAAAGAAATTGGATCATTAAACTCCTCGCCTTCTGAAGACAATCCAAAATGAGAACAACATAAAAGGATAACAAAGCTAGAACCAGCCTTCAGCGAACTGCACTTTGTCCAAGAAATAAAAAACAGTAGTACTCTCTTCTCTCTCCCTCTCTCTCTCTCTCTCTCTCTCTTCATTCAATGATCCTATTCTCAAACGCTTAGAAGCACTTCCGGTGCACGATTGAAGGCCCAGACTCGTCGTACTCCGACTTTGCAATCCACATCTGCATGGGAAACAGGCAAATTACTCGGAATTCAAAACAGCAATTTTCGAAAGATCGAATTGGATATATCGTTTTGAAATGCAAATATATAGACAAACCTGCTGGAAGGTGCTAAGTGATGCTAAGATAGAGCCTCCAATCCAGACACTGTATTTCCTCTCGGGTGGTGCCACGACCTTGATCTTCATGCTGCTTGGTGCAAGGGCAGAAATTTCCTTGCTCATTCTATCAGCAATGCCCGGGAACATGGTTGAACCACCAGACAGGACGATGTTACCGTACAGGTCTTTCCTGATATCAACATCGCACTTCATGATTGAGTTGTAGGTAGTTTCGTGAATGCCTGCAGCTTCCATTCCTATCAAGGATGGCTGGAAAAGAACTTCCGGGCATCGGAAACGCTCAGCACCGATTGTGATGACCTGTCCATCTGGCAATTCGTAGCTCTTCTCAACTGCAGAGCTGGTCTTGGCAGTCTCCATCTCCTGCTCATAGTCAAGAGCAATGTACGCCAGCTTCTCCTTCATGTCTCTCACAATTTCCCGTTCAGCAGTGGTAGTGAAGGAGTATCCACGCTCCGTAAGAATTTTCATCAAGTGGTCAGTGAGATCACGACCAGCCAGGTCAAGACGGAGAATGGCATGAGGGAGGGCATAACCCTCATAGATGGGAACAGTGTGGCTGACACCATCACCAGAGTCCAACACAATACCTACACAAGAAAGAAAAAACCTCCAGCTAAATATTTTTGGAACAAAAGGAACTGACTAAAAAAGATAAGTAATTAATTGTACATTATGCAAGATCAACTAAATTAAAAGTAACAAACACTTGTACAAAAGCCATGCCAAGTTAGCCCACTCAAGAGAGAAACCGTTGTCATGATTCAGGTGGTAAATAACTGAAACCTCATCCTATAATGCTTTGTTGTTTAGAAGTTTCTCAACATATCTAACAATGCCCATGTCAGCATCTTTAAGATGTTCCAAATCTATCCAATATACATGCCATGTGAATAAAATGGTGAAACAACTTACCGGTTGTACGACCACTGGCATAGAGAGAAAGCACGGCTTGAATGGCCACATACATAGCGGGGGTGTTGAAAGTCTCAAACATGATCTGGGTCATCTTTTCACGGTTTGCTTTGGGGTTGAGAGGAGCTTCGGTGAGAAGAACAGGGTGTTCTTCGGGGGCAACACGAAGCTCATTGTAGAAAGTGTGATGCCAGATCTTCTCCATGTCATCCCAGTTGCTCACAATACCATGCTCAATTGGATATTTCAACGTCAAGATACCTCGCTTGGATTGAGCCTCGTCACCAACATAAGCGTCTTTCTGGCCCATGCCAACCATCACACCAGTGTGACGAGGACGCCCTACAATGCTAGGGAACACCGCTCGTGGAGCATCATCTCCAGCAAACCCAGCCTAAAACATGAACATTACAATCGGTCACTACCCAATAGACAGCACAACATACACCTACTACTCACACAGCAGATTAAGTCCAAAAGACAAAATTCTAAATTCAGACAAACCAAAATAATACCTTGACCATTCCTGTTCCATTATCGCAGACGAGGGGCTGAATATCCTCACCATCTGCCATCTTCGATTACCTGTCAAGTTTACCAAAATCCATTAGAATAACTTTCTCATTTTTCAATATGCAAAACACATAGCAAAGGATCCTAGACATTTCTTTCTTTTACCCCCATAAAAACTTGCAATCTCTCAGCTAGATTTTCCTAAACGTATAATTAACATAGAACAACCAAATTCAAATGTACAAGGTATTGATAGACAATTGGAATTTTATTAAAAACATTATATATATAAAAAAAAAAAAAAAAAAACCCCCCACAATTTTGAGGTCTGAAACAGATAACAAAAACGTAAAGGAATAAAGAAAAACATAAAAGCAATGATTGGCTATTTACAAGCGAAACAAAACAATCATAAACAGAAAAGAATCATATTTAATTACCATTTCAAGTTTATGGGCTTAATCTTTTATTCTTCTTTTCCCTTAATTTCTTGTTATTTCAACAAAATTAAATTACTATTATTGGTTTCAACAGTTTCTTTAATCGGATCGCTCGTCTAATTTCTCAACTTCGCACCTCATTTTATATCATTTTCACCCAAAGAAAATCAACAAGAATCGCTCAAAGATTTCGCATAAATCGCAAAACTCAAAATCAAAACCGGGAAAAAAGAAGAAAATTTACAAGTCAAATAGAACATACAGGTCAAGGCATATAAGAACAGCCATAAAATAAGCGTATTCGACATATATTCATCGATGGAAGACGAATTGAGAAAAAAGAAATCCAAAGAACAGAACTTTACAGAAACGAAGAAGATTCAGAAATCAAAGAAACGAAACGCACAGATCCAAGTAGAAACTAGAGAGATCGAAAGGAAAGAAGAGAGATCGGAGAGGGGAGAGAGAGAGAGAGATTGACCTGTCTGAACGTCACGAGGGGGGGATGGAGAAAGGCGTTTGATCGAGAGGATGGAGAAAAATGGAGGTCGGTGATGCTATATAAGATCGGTGATGGGGAGAAGCTGATGCAATGTGGGCCGTTGGATCAAAAGAGTACAGTCTGGAATCACCATCATTTCTGATTGTCTTCGAACAAATTCATTTTCTATTTCTATTTTGTCAGAACTATTACCATATGGGCCGCACTCGTGCTGGGCTTCGGTTTTTCTTAAATAGTTAGGTTGTCCTGAATTTTTTATTTTATAGAACTTTAGTATCGTAGTTAGTTAGAATGTCTATTATTTTTATTAATTTTTAGATGAAATATATTAGTCAGTATTATATTTTGACCAAATAAGTTATGGATTCAGTTGAAAAATTAATAAAGATGATTATTATAATAATATTTTATAATTTATGGGTAATCTTTGTTCTTTTTTTTTAGATAATTGGAATGATCATAGATTATTAAAAAATATTATTAAAGTAGTCATTTTTATTAATTTTTAGATAAAATTTGTTAGTTAACATCACTTTTTGATCAAGTTATTAACGGATTATGTTCAAAAATTAATGTAGATGGTTATTGTAACAACATTTTTAATAGTTTATAAGCATTTCAGTTATAAAAAATAAAAAAAATAAAAAAAAGAACCGAGACTAAAATTATACAAGATTAAAATTTTATAGACTAAATGAGCAATTCATTCTTTTTTTCTTTTCAATTTTTATGGTGATTTTTTTTTTATGTGAAGATCCAAAAATAGTACCTCCTCTCCACCTTTTTTTTTTTTTTATGGTCCAAAAATAGTCCTTTTCTTTGTTGACATGTGACATGGTGACACCATTTTATTATTGTCAATAAAGAATAAAGGAGGGGGGGGGGGGGGGGGGGGGAGAATGTGTTTTTTGTCAATTTTTTATTTTTATTTTTAAATATGTGTCCCTTGTTAATTGGTGCTTAGCAAGTCAGAAGCATCACAAATATTATTTATTTTTGGTCCAAATCATAAAACCATGTAAATATTATTCCCACCGTTATTAAAAGAAATGTCCACCACTCCTAGATTCGTGACGTCAAATTTTGATTTGATTTCCACGACTACATTATCCCCTACGATACGGATCCTACATAATTCTTTCTTCAATTTTTATACATAAAATAGATTGGAATTGTGTGTGTGTACAAACACTTGGACCAAGTTCATTGCAACCATTTTTAAGTGTTTAAAAATTTGGGAATCTAAGATTGATTGAATGTGTATATATATAAATATATAGGGACTTGAAAAAATAAATAAATAACTACATTGATTGAGCCTCTGAGTTGGAGCTATCATATGACAAATAAGCTTACACTGTAGAAAAAATATAAAAAAGGAAAAATAAACATTTCCTCTCAAGTTTCTGATTGCTGCCATATTATGGAAAATGATAAAATAAATAAATAAAAACAGAGAGAGAGAGAGAGAAAAACAGATAGTACAATTAGGTATTCCCCCACCCCAATGCAAAAGTTTGATCCAGGACAGTAGAGCTGTGCAGAAAGCACGCCAACCTTTTTTTTTTTTTTTTTTTTTTTTTTTAATAAAATACAATTGGAACTTAAAAATTAGGGAATAAAAATATTAATGACTCAGTGCCATGGTGTAGTGTTTATTTTCTTAATGATGAACCGTTTTTGTATAATTCCATTTGTAAGATATAATTCCACCTTCTACTTCTTTTCTGAAATTTGTTTCAGATTACATATAATTTTTAATGAGAATTTTAAGGTAGGATAAGAATTATGTTTTTTGACCGTACGTGATTTAGATTCAATTTAACATTCAGATGGATGCATTACTGATAAGCTCTTTTTCTTTCTTATAATAATTATACGTAAAATGCTTTGAATAACATTTACCTTAGAAGACAGGCTTAAAAAACTACTCATCCTACGTGGCATTCCTTACGCTAATGATTGTCACCAGCTTGGGCTTTAGCATGTTACTTGGTAACCATTAAAACTACCCTACTGCTATTAAGAGTTTTATTGGTGATTTAATTAATTTAAAATAAATAAAAAAAAGCTTCTTAGGATTTACAACTGAAAATTTACTTCTACTAGAACTTTGGATATAGAATTGAGATTATATTTGAGTGTCTGGTTCTAGTTTCATAAAAGATAACGACCAGACCACCATTCCTGGTTACTTCTGTTAGCACGTTCTTCGCCGACTGCCGGACCGGTATGAGTTTTCAGAATATCAAAACTCAGCATCAGTACAAGCGCAGTTGTTTAAGGTGTTCATAGTGGATGAAACTGTGTCAGCATGTAGAGAATTTTGTCTACTGCTGTCGTTTAAATGACATATTCATAATAAAATCGGAGGCAGTTCTGAAGGGGGAAAAATTTCACAATGGGCAAGAAAAGAAGCGAATTCAATAAAACCGTCCAATTTATTAAAGATTTGGAGCACAACGGAGACGATAATTATCCTTGAAACCCACTACATTGTCTAGAAAAGGAAACGAAAACCAGCAATAAAAATTGGATTGAAATGTAATGATCTCTTTATCGTATATGCTTAGAATAGATCTTTAACGATTCTTCAAGACAAGTCATGCCCTTGGACCTAGAACATAGTACCAAATTGGCGAAAATGGAGGAGCAGGCTCGCCACTAGCTTCTACAGGAACGGAGGTAAAAGTACCCATCTGCGTGGATACTTCGGTCTTCCATCTTTTCCGTCGAATAGCTGCAGGTGAAAAGGAAACAACAAAACAGTGTTAAATTGACCTATGTCTATACATTGCCTAGTGTGCGGTAAATGGAAATTGTGGCCACTCGGGTGAATCGATGATTGCAGATGCACTTGCTACTGCTAGTACTAGTATATGAGTATTCTAATTGGATAGTTGTAAATAAGTCTAAACTGTGGAATAAAGGATTATCTGGGACGAGGTATTGACAGTTATCCTCAAATATCTCATAACAGAAGAACATTCAAAAATTTATGTACAAGAAAAGAAAGACTCATAAATCAGATGCAGCAATCAATAAAACAGTTTATACCAGTTAAAAAGACTTCAGTTTGATCAAGTTTGATCAAATAGTACTCAAATTATGTATTTTGTTCACTTGGTAAAGTTCGTTCATGTTCTATAGAGGACTTGGATCCAATTGACAATATACGGAAGGGGAAGGACTTTCTCTAGTTGTGTAGCCCATATCCCAATCTACCAATACCAGTTAAAGACGAGTATGCAAAATCACAGAGATCGATCATCCAGATTCATATAAACATTTTACAAACAAATAGCTATATAAGCAAAGAAAAGACGATGCTCCCATTAAAGGATTTTCAGAACAATGCTATTCTGATCAAGTTGGGAAGAGATGTGGAGAAATAAATAGAAGTCTAAACATTAAAGATCGAATGCACCGTGAACATGCATCTATAGAACTCAGGCAACAAGAAAGTAAATGAAGTTACCTTTCTCAAACGGCGGTGCTTTGCAAGAGCCCAGTTGGACATTATAAGAGCAGCAACTACAAGGAAGACATAACCAGCAACCGTCTGTGTGGCAATATTGAAGCCCAACCACTGATAAATCTCTGTTGTGTAATTTGCACAAGTCACAATATTGAACAAAAACCCGCGTGGAATTTGGTACCCTCCACTTCCATCAGGGCCACGCAGATTGCTGAGCAAGATGTGGCAATAGAAGTTTGCAATTTGACAAATTATCCCAAGCCCAAATCCAATCTTCATTTGCAGGTCACTCACAGGGGTGTAAAGTGGATGGTTCACGTAGTACGCTATGAAAGCACCAAAGGTCCAATAGTAAGCACAATTGCGGAACACATTGGAGAGTGGCGAGGTCGCGTGGCTGAACCGATGCACAAAAAATGTTTCCATAATGCGTTTGAAGTAGTGGAAACACCAGTAGTACATTGCATAGGTCTGGACAGGGTGGATGGCACGCTCTCCTTTGTAGCCAAAGAACTGGTACACAGGAAGGTAGTAGAAGAGAGGATAGATGATCAGAGGACCCAAGTATTCCCAGAAGAAGAGTATACGGTAGGAAACTTGCGGGCCAAGGTCCTTGAACACTACAGTCCAGTTGTCCGAGTTTCCACCGCAATAATCTTTGAGACTCTTCCTCGAGCTGAGGACAACAGGCCTCTCTTTCGATCCCGGTTGGATGGGGAGGGTAAGCCTTTGTCTTTCAGGATAGAACTTTTTGGCTGTTGATTTTATGGCATCATGAAGTAACATCAGTTAATCACAATAAATAACATTCCTCCTTTTCCTTTACGCTTTATGTTAATAAATTCATTGTTTGCTTTTTGGAGTGAACAGAAATTAGAAAGCATTTATAATCAAATATCAGCAGTGACAACATCAAACTCTACGAACATAGACAGCCCTACAGGTCCATAACCAACAACATGAGCCATAGACAGCCCTACAGGTCCATAACCAACAACATGAGCCAAACTTAAGTCCTATTATAGTTTGAGAAGTTCTAATACAAAGATTCACAGCACGCACATACTAACGACAAAGTATTGTTCGGAAACTTTTTTTCATCAAGCATTAAACAAACATATCAATATAAATTCGCAAGCATCTCCAAAATTTAAAAAATCTAGTTCTCAACAAAATCCCAGTATGGCAGCTGCTTCAAACATTGAACCACACTAGGCTAAACTAAAACTGGAATGAAGTTGCGCCAGAACTAAAATTTTCATTTACGTCCTTTCCAAAATTTAAAAATCCCATGTTTAACCTCACTACAGCAGCACAATTCATAGATAAGAAAAACGTGGTTGCAAGCATAGTATAGCAGTACTTCCAAACTTGATTCAATCTTGCCGCTATAGACTTCAAATCCCCCCACCCCGAGTTCAAAAACATATAGGAAAAACCAGTAACACATTGTTGTCAAGCAAGTTATCACTAGCAGGAGGGCTTATAATCCGAACCGGTTCGATTTATTGATTTAAAAAAAAAAAGCAACAGCAACAAATGAGGAATATCAAGAACTTACTTCGTTGATGGATGGCCTCCTGCAGATCAGCCACTGTGGCCTGCAAAAACCAAAACACCCAAAAACATTTTTCAACACAATCATAACAACAACCAAATGGGCTCCCATAGATTTCAATAAAATTCCATATGAGAATAAAATTTCGGGCATTCAGTCAATTCTTAAACAAAATCCAAATCTCCTAGTCAACAGAACCAAATCTGTCACTTTTTTTTTCCCATAAATTCTCGAGAACCAAACAGAGATGGAAAAGAAAACGTACAGAGTCGCTGAGATGAACGCCACCCTTGACGATTTCTTTACTGCCCCGCGAGACTACGTTCACCTTCATCTTCGAAAACCAAGCAACAGAAAGAGACCCAATTCACCAAGTCTCTTAAAACGCGTTCAAATCGAGAGCAATTTTAAGCAAGATCCATAAACCAAACGCAGTAACTCGGAGAAGCAGAAATGGAGAAGAGCACGAGATCCGAAATGGGTAGGCCTCAGATGACAGTAATAAGAACAAATCCTTGGCAGAGTAGGAATTAGTTCGGAAGATGGCAAGTGGAAAATTTAATGGCTTACAGTTGGGGTAGGAGAGCTAACATACGAGACTGATAAACATTAAACAGACCATATTTTCTCTTCTTTTTGTTCATTCATTTTACGTTTTTTATTTTTTTATTTTTTGGTGGGCCAGGTTTCTTTTTATTACTTGAGAAATCTGTACAAGTAAGCAATCTGAGACCGCTGATGGCTGGCTGATCTGATTATAGTGGGCCCATCTTAACACGTCAACGTTGACGTGTGCGAGCTTGATGTTCATAGATACTATCGCCCAAAAAATCTATTTGTTCATTACCAAAAATTAACCAACTAAATGCCAACTCAATAATTTTGATTTTCTTTCTATTATTAATGGTTTTAGTTTTAATAGGTTAATGTATTGCTAAGTGTAACTCAACAATGAAATTGTAGTAAATAGCAAGTTAATAGCAAGTTATAAAATTAAATAAATCAAATTACAAGATTATAGTAATTTATTAGGTAAATAGAAATTTTAGTACATAAACAACAAATTATTTACTTCTTTCTCCTCTATGCTACAAAATCATCTTGCCCAAATTTAAAAAAAGAAAAGTATAACAAAAAGGGAGAATTAAGGAATTGGTTAGTATTTACCACTTTAAAATTTTCGAAGGGATTGAAGGCACATTGCGAAAATTCAATCAAATTGTAGATATGAGAAATTCTAGATAAGATATATCAAATTAATTGATGAAATGGTAGGAGGGAAAACGACAGTAGTTTTATTTTCTTGAGGATAAACGACAGTTGTCATGTAGTTGGTTGAGTGTCCATGTGCATATTTAATCCTTGACCTTGTTGTCTCCAATTACCAAGCAGTATGACTATCAATGTGCTTGTCCATCATTAATATTCACTTCCTAACTAATATGTCATGCAATATGCATTATAGAAGGATAGATATAGCAAAAATAATGGAGACATCGAAGGATTAACGGAAACTGCTTTGAAGGAGAGGGGAAAAAAATTTACTTGTTAAATTGTTGTCCGTTTGGATATAGATTACATTTAATATTATGTATTCGAATAAAATGAATTTTGATAGTTTTTGTTAAAATAGCATTTGCATAATGTAAATGTTGAAAAATAAGTATAGCATAGTCGAATTGTTAGGAAATAATGAAACATTTAAGTAATTCTAATATTATAATACGTCAACCATACAAAAATTATTTGGAAAATAACTACTCTAATAGTTCATTCAAAACGAAGCGTTAATTGCATCCTGATAGTGCTTCTCTAATACATAAACAAAAGTTATCTTTTTTTTTTTTTTTTTTAATTTATTACTAAACGTTTTCACGATTTGAGTACATATCTATCCTATAAGCCACCCTATCTTTAACAATGGAACTAACACTAATCGCAATTACGGTCAGCATAATTTAGTCATTTTGAATATAGAAACAACTAAATTCAGGAGGGGAAAAAAAAAAAATTACAACAACAACTTTGCTTTGTAGTAAACAACCCAATTCATACTCTGACCTTTATGCTTGGCATCTGCTTTGTACGAAATAAACCCAACTTGGCCGGTAGAAAATGGTCTTCGACTCTATTCTAATCATGTCTTACTTCTACTTTCTTCTTCTTTCTTTTAATCAACGACAGCGGCAGAAGAAATGCCACTTAAGGTGATGTAAAGGAAGCATATGATGTAATTGTGGTCACCAACATAATTTAACAGTAATTTCACATCTGACATCACCCTCCACCATAAGCATAGATTTCAAATCATAACCCCATGCGAAGAAAAAAAAATAAAAAATAAAAACAAAAGATGTAATCAAGTTGCAGCTTTTCCATTGGACAATGCTTTCCATGAACAATTAAGTAATCAAAACTAGAAGCAAGCAAACATAGAGACCCCAAGTCCGCATGACTGCTTCTGCTTTTTATGTCTTAATCAAACATTACGTCCTCATGGTGCTTAATTTTTTTTTAATCCAATACGTACCATTAAAGAAAGAGGAAGAAAAGATTTACAAGAAAAAGATAAAAGGACAAACAAACAACCATACAGACAGTACCCAAATCTATGTTCTCATTTCTTAAGTTTTACGACACCTAATTCAATTTTAATTAATAGCATGAGTAAAATATTGAATATCCTGAAAAAGAGAAGGCCAAAAGTGAACCTGCTGTCGAACAATGTATACAAATAATTTTCTTTGAACTGGGATGGCCCAAGATCCTCATTTGTGGTGAAATGTTCACTTCCTTGGTACAACCCAAGCCTTATGGTCCATAAACACTTGCCATCCCAAATATGAGTGGAGTTTTCGGAGTTCGACTTTGGTCTGTGGCGTGGAAGTAAACATTTGAATCCCGTTGCAGTTGCTGCAGGGGATTTGGATATGCACCATCAGTGATCGGCCCGAGGTTGTTTGGGAAATGTAGAGTCTAAGGAGTTCATCTATGGGAATCATTGAACCTAAAACAACAAAATAGTAAAAAAAAGGAACAAAAATTGAAGACCAACTCAGAGTTTTTCTCTACCAATGTTTCTTTTCTTGCCTACAGAAATTGTCAATTCATAGTGCTGGAAAGTTCTCGGCATGATGTTGCAGGGAAAACTAATGTCAGCCTTTCTAAGCATAGAACAACACAATACTGCCATATCAAGTAATGGTTTCAAAAGTACTAGTATTAGCATACACAACTCTCGTTCACTCTAAGGTTTTTCTTATCTTCATGAAGAAATCAAATTGTAACATCATGCAAAGGCTAGAAAAATGTGAATTAACTTCAGTTTTGTCCAAAAACTAATAATTTCAACAAAAAAAATCGATAGAGAAGATGAATAGAAAACTAACCTTGTAAGCGATGAGACTTCAATGGCCCTGAACAACATTAGCTCTATCAAGCAGCAGCTTTTAACACCTTATTAAGCAAACACGAAAACTAAAATTATAGAATAAAACTCACTAAAAAGCTCAATCAAAGCAACTTCTCAGCATGGTATCAATATATATATATATATATATCAACCACCCTGAACATGAACTCCTAGTCCAAAACTACAACAACCAAGGCCAGAACAATAACAGAAAAGCTATCGTTCAAGATGTTAACAGACATACACAATGCCTATTACGCAAATTATAACAAAGAACTGTATAAACACAATGTTCAGTCTGTTTCATCATTCATTTCCATTAAATAAGCTTGAAAGCGCAATAGTTCGAAAACAAGATACATTTCCAAATTTCTGATTAAAAAGGAAAATTTGTGTATTAATCAAACTCATTGGACAATTTTACAGATATCCTCATACTCAACAGCTTTAAGCACTCTACCGTCATAAACCCCCTTCTCTATCTGCAATTTCGCGCAGAACTTATCCGTATTTACCGCCAAAAGCCTCGCATTCAACCCGCGATACGCGCCATTCACGATCCTAACAAGCCCCCCAATCTGTGGAATCACAGTCTCCAGCTCTTCCTGATCAATTCTCAACACATGTTTGCTATCGAGCATTTCGATTTCCCCGACATACTTGTCGATCACCTTCCGCACAACCCCTTTTCGCTTGTAGTACCCTTTCTCAGCCAATGCCTTGCTCATAACCTTAACAATTATACCCTCACACAGCCAGTAATCCTTTCTGTTAATCTTCTCCTTCTTCTTCTCCTCTTCCCTCATCAAATCCTCCAACGCCGATTTACTCCCACTCCCACTCCCACCCACTTCAGCTTTTCTCTTCACTCCTCTATCGCTCTCCGGCTCCTCAAACGCCAATTTCGCGCCCTCCGGCTTCTCCTTCGCCGCGATTTTCGAGGAACTTCCAAGGGCGAAACCGACCTTAACTCCGCTCTCCAACTTCAATTCCTTCGCGGCGGCGGCGGCTGTGTCTATAGCGGGGTCTTGATTCTGCTCCGGCATTAACTGCTCGGCTCTCTCGATCTGCTTCTGAATTTCTCTCTCCTGCTTCTCCTCCTCGGCCAAATCGGCCTTGATCCGCTTGTTCTTGAGCTTCTCCTTGAAGAGGGCCTCGGAGTCGCTGTCGATGTAGGTGATGAACCAGCCCTTGGGGGTCTCGTCGACCTTGCACTTGCCGGTGCGGCCGAGGTGCTTGACGAAGTCGGTGAGGGTGGCCCACTGGGTGGAGTTCATGTGGATGTGGTGGCGGTCGTTGATGTACTCGTTGTAGACGACGGTGGCGGCGACGCGGCTGAAGCGGTGGCTGCGCTTCATGTGCTCGAGGAAGCTGCTCTCGAACTCCTCCGAGTAGCCGTCGATGATCCGAGTCGGGTTCTGCCCGAAGACCTGCATCTGGCGCTGGTGGCTCTCGCTCATGCAGTGGCATTTGAAGCCGTTCTCGTCCCGGCACTGCTTCTGGCACATCTGGCAGTACCACCGGAGCTTCTGCAGCCCTTTTGCCTTGATCCTGTTCGCGATTGCCTTCGGGGTTAGGAAGTCGTTCTTCCCCATTGCTGGATTGAGGTTGATGAAAATTTGATCTGATCAAGAATAGGATTGAAAGTCGAGGGATTTGGGGGCGAAATTGGGGGAAATCGGAAACCCTAATTCGAAATTGCTCAATGGAGAAGGGACGAAGAACAGGGAAGAAGACTACAGAGCTGCGTTTCACACGAGCGATTTTGGACTTGATTGTCGTTTAAAACGCTTTTTTTTTTTTTTTTAAATCTTTTGCTGATTGACTAGAGAATTTGTCGTTCACCCCATTTTTTTCACCCTCCTATACTTGTGAAAGCTGTCGTTTAAATAACACGTGTTTTGCCCGTGTGAGACTTTATCATAATTATTTTAAGAAGTTTCATATTTGTTAGGTATTCAAATTTAATTTCAATTAAATTATATTTTTTATATTTTTTATTTTTTTAAAAGTCAATAAAAATTATAATTAGATTCTAAAAAATAATCAATTCTAATTTAAAAATTTCATCTCTAATCGACGAATTAAACGCAAACTTAATATTTTTAATAAATTACTTAAATACATGAAATAAATATTTTTAAATTAAACGATAGTAATTTTTTTTTTTTAAAAGGAGGGAGCTTGGTAACAACATTTTAATGAATTAATAATAAATTTTGAAAAACATTAAGGTACGTTTCATTAAAATAAAAATATAACTCCTAACTAAAAACTCATTACAAGACAATACAGAATTTCTAATAGATATGGATGGATGGATTGCTATATAGTATTTTTGCGTGGTTATAAGAGGCGGTGTCACTTTTGTACACTAGTAGTCGATGTTACTATCGTTATAGTATATGTTGATAATAATAACATTGTTATGTTAGATATGCTGTCTTAGTTGTCATTCCTTATGAACAAATGTCACCGTTTATTTGAAAAGTTGTCACCTACATCTTATTTTATTGTCATCGTAAGTTCATACAGATCTAAAAAAAATTTAGTAGGCACATAAGAGGATATCAATTGTTATAAAAAAAAAAAAAACAATATATTTATATTAATAAAGAGTTTAAAAATTTTTACTTAATTTTTATCAACATATTTTAATTTTAGATATAGCTCTCATATTTTAAAGCATTACAAAATTTGTTCTTGGACTTTATCTTAAATGTTAGAATTACGATAAACAATACGATTTTTTTTTTTCAGAACTTGGGGATGGGGGGAATTCAAACTTTACACTTTATGTGGAGTCATGTGTGATATTATCATCAAGCTATACTTGTAAATATTAAACAATAGGAGTTTTTAGCTAAGATGTATTATAATATGTAATTTATTTAAATTAAAAATTAAGTTTCAATTTAATTTTATTCACACCATCATTCTTTTCCCTTTTAAGATGAATACTTTTATTAATTAAGAAATATTTATACGCATCAATTCGGGATGCTGATAATTATAAAGTCAATGCCTTCAAAATAGAAGAAAATTTAGAAAAGGAAAAAAAAAAACTATGTAGATAAAGAAATTGGAGGGAAAAAAAAAGAATAAAATATTGATTATGACACTAGAATATAAAAATAATTTAATTCTGGTATTAGAACATAAAAAAAATTACATATTAGTTATGTGCATATTTAAAAAAAAAAAAAAAAGACTTTTAAGTAGGAGCTAATCTAAACTACTAAAAAAATGTTGGTTTTTTTTAAAATTAAAAACAAAAACTTGAGGGGGCATGTGCCCCACTGATCCCCTTAAAATCTGTCAGTGATCGTAACATAGATATTGTTTTTGTCATTCCACCAATATTTTTTATTACAGAAAATCATTTGGAGTTGTCTCCCACATCGACTTTAATCATATTTGGTAGAGTTTAAGAAAAAAAAAAAAAAAGTTGGACGAATGGTTTAGACAGGAAAAAATAATTTTAAGTTATTTGGTCAAAAGAAATTAGGGAAAGTTGTAGATATATATGACCTAAAATTTTCTTATACGCAATATTATTATGAATGGACGTGGTAATTGTGAGATACTTTGATACTAATTTAAAAATATAAAAAATATTTTTTGAGATAAATATTGATTAACAATAAAATTTGATAAATAGTGTCATGTTCTCTATGACAAGTTTAGAAAGATTAAGTTTATTTTTGGACATCAGAGTAATTTAAAAACATGATGTAAATTTTTTATGATAGATAATGATTAGTCTACATACTAGTTAACAAATTAAAGAAAGAAAGTTGGTTTTGAATCTTACAATCAGAGCTCTTTGCATAAAAATAACATTTGTTTTGAAAAAATAAATGTCAACTTGAGATTTAATTTATGAAACTAAATTAAATAAAGAGCATAATCTTTAAAATAACTGAGGTAAATAGATTTATTAGATAAACAATTTATTTACTAGATTATTTATCAAGTTTTACTATTTATTGTTATTACTATAAATATTATGAAAACCAACTATTTAGTCCAATTATTTATGATAAAATGCTATTTACTTCTTTCTCCTCTAAATAGGTTCCTTTTGTTATGTAAACGGTAGATGGTGGACGTACTTAACGCAGCTACTTTTTTCCCCCCATTTTTATACACCCAGATTGCAGAGTCATGTAGCGCTATTTTGCTCCGGAGCTGTATAGCCGTGCTTGTTTTTTTAATCCTTTCGATAAAGAAAAGATAAACAAAAAATTTGATAGAAAAAAGTTGTATGTAAAGTTATCGCTTTAATCTTAATACTAATAAAAAAATTACTTTAATCTCAATTCATTCTCATCTTTATATAAGAATATAACTATAAAATACATTTAGTTAGATGTTTCCTTAACTTTTTTTTTTTCCCTCTTCTACCATACAGGCAAACAACATGCAAACAACATGAAAGAAAATCTCTCGCGTTCTTTTTTATTTTTCTCACCTTGGTATTTTGCTTCTCATTCATTTCTATTTTTATCCCTCTTACCGAAAAAGATTGCTGAAAAGACAAGTCTATTTTTCAATTTAATTCATAGAAGTCTTTCAAGGCAGTAGAATAATTAGTACTCTCGATTTAGTTGATCTAACAAAGCTGATATACTGGCTTTGAATCAATTCTGAATGCTATACAAATTCAGCGGATACAATTAAAAAGAAATCCAAATTTAAATAAAATAAAATAAAAACATTGGTAAATAGTCGAACAGCCAAAATAACACATGCAAAGAAATCTTCATCGTCCCATGAATTAGAAGCATTGGTAAGGATATGCCCACTTCCAAGTCATATTAAAAGTGATGAAAACCATAATTAATCACTTCAAATTTCGCGAAACATAGAAAGAAATAGCAGAAAAAATATCATTCTTTGTGAGATTGTTGCTTCTTTTGGGCCTCGCCAACAACTTCCTGAGGAGGCAGTCTCTGCATAACAAGAGAAGCAAGACTTAGCGAAATGCATAAAGAGAGAGCCAAGTGAATACAACGCCAAACTCATTGTGGTCGAAACCTGAAAGCTGTTCAAAGACATTGCAAAAGCTTATTCTTAAAAAAGCATTTAAGCGCAGCCTTCGAGTTCTCTCAGACATTTCATCAAACAGGTTGAGGGCAACCCAGTTATGCCATTCTTTGCATTAAACATGAGAGTAAAATGATAATGGGATTAAAAGGGTTATCACAAAGAGAGAGAGGATTACGAGATCGGGCTTGAAGATGTTGTGGACGACGGAGGCGCCGGCGAGAAGCGAGACGATGACGACGACACACGACCAGGCCAGCGACGGAGTGCCCGTCGGCTGCCTCCCTCCGCCGAATTTCTGATTCATCTCTGCACCAATGTACGCAACTGCCAACACAATCAACTAAGCAAAGCCAAGCCCAAAGGATTTTCTCGACTCGATCACTTTTTCTCTGTTAGTTTTTTACCATGCTACTTATATTCTTTCTGCAAAAGGGATTAATGAATTTTTTTTGTTTTTTATTTTTATTTTTTTGAAGGGGATTAATGAATGTCATTTTTCATGTCAGCCAAAAAAAAAAAAAAAGGATTGTTTTTATGTAAATCTCTGAATTATAAGATTACTCCCGTTTTACTTTTTAAACTTTAAAAACTTTTATTTTATTTTTGAATTTTAAATTAAACCTCATTTTACTCTTTTTAGTAGAATTTCACTTTATAACGTATGAAAAGAATAAGAGAATTAGTTCATGTTCTTTAGGTATGTTTTTAATTGAAATTCTACTAAAACTGATAGAGTATATGGTTAAATTCAAAATTAAAAAAAAAAAGAATAGTTTTAAATTCAGATATTAAAATGAGAGTGATTTTAAAATTTAAGAAAATAAATAAAAATAATAATAGTAAAACATCCTCTTATTTTTTGTTGGTGAATTGAATTTCAACGGTTGTTAGAATTTAATTTTAACTGAAATTAAATTCCTATTTGTTTAAATTTTTGTATTAGTAGGCACACCATGCAAACTATCGTGGATCATTCGTGATAATTTGTGTATACGTATGGACTAGTCATTACTCCTTTGAAGAATTCTTTCTTTCTTTTTCTTTTTTCTTTTTTCTTTTTTCTTTTTTCTTTTTTCTTCTTTGGTTGAAAAGCATCCTTTGACCTTTTCCTCAAAATATCTTACAAACGGCAGGGGTCGTCGCTCCGGATGTTCTTCCCCAATGTGAAACCAATTTGGTTTCGTGATAATTCTACCGATCTCAATTATAACGGTTCGTTTGGGTTTCTTTAATTTCCTCTTCTCTTCTAACTCACTCGTAAAGGTCCGGACCCGACAAAAAGAGGGAGGGAGTCAACTGAACATCTTTGCCATTGGCGGATATCTATTTCAATTTCCCATTGGCAGCAACTTCCTCGTAATTCCCAAGTAGAACTTTTTTTGTTCTTTTTGTTTTTTTTTTTCCCCAATAAGAAATTTAAACTTTACATCAAATAATGGAATTATGTTTGAAACTATTGTTCGGAGTGTAAACTAATACTATGTAATCGCTTTTTGTTTGTTTGTTTGTTTTGTTTACATAATTGTATTTGCTAAATCTTCAATTAACACGATTGAAAAGTCAAATTTGCTAATCAACTTATTTATCATATCATGTAAATTGAATGGATGCTGCACGGAAAGTTCGTGGCCTAAGGCAACAAGACGGTTATGCGAAAATTTTAGATTAGGACTTATTTTTTTAAAATTTTTTTGAATAATTAGATTAGGCCTATTTGTCTTCAATAATATGATACATAAAAAATGATTTGTTCACTTTTACCCAACGAAATGTGGTATTTGTAAAAGTCAAATGTTTTTCTTTCGAAGCTATTTTATTGTAAAAGTTTTATGTCAATACTTCGTCACAGATAAGATAATTTTATCAGCAAGAAATGTGTAATTTATCTCTAACTAAATATTTTATTGGTAAAAATTTTAGAATTATCAAAAGAGAAGGTTTTTTTTTTTTTTTTAAATTTTTAAATATGTTCATTAAGGTTATCATTTTGATAGAGCATCTAATGAATCTCTAATTGAAATTCTTTAAAAAAAACATGAATTAGTCTTTGATTAATTGAATTTTTTATATAAAATTTTAGAAAATTTTTTTTATCACAAATCATATGTAAAATAGAGTTTCCTGCCATAGAATTTTTATATAAATATATATACATATAAAAAAGGGTGTGAAATTATTGTTTAATTTTACATCTGATCACAAATTTCGACCTTCCAAAAAAAAAAAAAAAAAAAAGAACACACACACACACAAATCACGAGGGTTTGAGATAACTTGTGTATAGATTGACATATTATAGATACATAAATAAATAAATAAAACACCCTGAAAATAAGAAGAAATTTACGTAGAAGAATTTTCCGTTCTTTTTCCTTTTCTTTTTGAAACTGGAGGATGAGATTTCAAAGTTCTGCATTTTCTATACATTTTCCGTGAGCCTTGATTTACATTCCACGGGTCAAAGGATGCTGACTAAACGATTATTTTTAATTTAACACGTAGACATTAATGAGGAAAGGAAGCAAATACATTATATTTCCTCACTAAACCGCCCAAATTAAAGATCATATATGTAGGATCTTATTCTAGAAGATTGGGAAACGCAGTCACAAAGAAAATTGCTAATATATATACACACACACACACACACATATATATATATAATCTATTTAGGCGGTGTCCATGAAATTTCAAGGTTGTTATGTGATAATTTACAAAAAGAGCCGAAAAGGATAAAGTCCAATATCTTTTATCTGCTCCTTTCTACATTTCTTCTTCTCTACTATTTCTTCTGTTGCAAGCTTCTTCTTTCAGCTTCTTAAAACTTTCTCTATATATATATATATTCAACCGCAGTTGTTGCCCTAAAGATCAGCAGTACCGGTGAAATAAACGACACGTCGTAGCTCTTGTTAGAGTTTACTAATATAATTCCAGGTAAGACATATAACTCTGCCAAAAAGAGTCTCCGTTGCCCCTCTTATCGATTTAATTCGCCTTTGTTCTATTTGTTATTGTGATTATTATTAATGTTAATATTATTATTTTTATTGTTATTACTATTCCTTAAGATTGATGTACCTATAGTTTACTTAATTAGAGGCCGAAAAAAAGACATTAAGTTCGTTTCGGGTTTTTGAGGGATTTTTTTTTGTTTCGGAAAAAAAAAAATTCAATTTCTTTAGTCTGATTTGGTCATTTTCTGGAAGTACTTTTTAAACGACATATATATACATGTTACAGTTCCGTATTCTCTAGTATTTTTTTTTTTTGGATCTATGTATCTTGTCTTTTGAGATTTTTTTAAAAAAAATTTGAAATAGTCCAAAAAAGGTTTTTTCTTTTTTCTTTTTAAAAGGAAAAGAATAGTTAGTTGTGCGAGATTCATGGATTTATCCTTAAGTTTTTAGGCAGTATATCCTTAGTGGAACCTGTTATGCTTTGATGAGACAATGTTCCTTTATTTTTATATTATAATCTCTTTATTTAAGTCATTGAATGGAATCTTATAAAAAAAAAAAAAAAAAAAAAAAAAAAAAAAAAAGAGAGAGAGAAAAGAAAAGGCTACATGATAATTCATCATATTTTGGAGTTTTGGAATGTTTGGATTCCTTCAAGAGAATCTACTAATAGAGGTTGGGAATCCCTAAAATAAGCTTACTACATGTATCTTTTATTTAATAATTTATTTTTTTAGTTACAGGTTCCGTATATCCATCATCTTCATAGTTCATACGTATGACCACCATCGTCATCGGTGTTATTATTTTAATGTTATATATTTGAATTTTAAAATATGAATATAGGTTATCCAGAGTATCTCATTTTGGTGCATAACATTAACAATGTTACGATACTTGGTGGCCAATTTTTGGTCTCTGGCCAATTGATATATTTTTATAAAATATTCTATATATATTGATGGACATTCAGCAAAATATTATATATATATATATATAAATATATATATAGATGGACAAACATATCAGTTTTATAACTTATTTCTTTATGCTTACGTACATGTTCAACTTGTTGCAATATTTTAAGCAGTTTGATCAATTCAATATTTTTCCTTGACTTTTAAGGTAACATGTCCATAAGCAATCCATATATATATATATATATATGCATATAAGACATGCCTATGCCATGATATACATGATTCTATTGATCATATTTGTAACTTATTGTAGTCTGTAACAACAAATCTGTGACCATACAACTTCAATTCTTTATTAGGTGGAGCAAAGACACAGCACTATAATCAATTGGACGCTTTGATCATCCAGAAGACATGACAAGATTCACCGAAATCGAGCATCCGAGCCACCATCACGTTTTGGTACTCGAATCAGCCAAGGAACCATACAAGTGCAACGGATGCAAAGAGCTGGGGTTTGGCTCATCGTACGTGTGCAAGCATCAAAAGTGCAACTTCCATCTTCACGAGGAATGTGCATTGGTTGATCCTCCTCCGGTGTCCCACCCGTATTTGAAAGGCTGCGAACTCGTGTTTCGCAAGGAATCACACAGAAAATTTTGTGATGCTTGTGGGAAGGACGTGCTAGGGTTTTCTTATCAGTGCACGCACAAGAATGCTCACGACCTCCATCCCTGCTGTTTGAATCTTTCTCCAACCATCACCTGCGATGACGGGACTCAGCTAAGACTTAGCAATAAGGTTTCGTCCAAATGCCTAAAGTGCGAAAGAAAAGAAGCCTCGAATGGGATCAAGGGTTGGTGCTACGTTTCTGATTGTGGCAATTTTTGCTGTCATGTGGCGTGTGCGAAGGAATTGATTGTTCAGAATTTCAAAAAGGGCTACTTCAATCAGTCGACTGATCAGACGGAAAATTATTTGACATTGCCTAGTAGTAGTACCAGTACCGCTGTAGCACGAAGGCGTAACGGTTCTTTGTTTGGGGATACAGCTAAAATGTTTGGGAAAATTTCAAAAATGGTTCTCAAGCTCATCATATCTGCCATTTTTGGAGATCCAAGTGGTGGAGTGGCAATTCTCATTGAATCCTTAATTTCAAAGGTGAAATAGTTTATAGTTTTGTGTGCTGTATAAAAATATAATCTTCTCCTTTATGCAATTTTTTTCCCCTTTGTACTTGGGTTTTGCTATGGAATGTACCGCCGTTTGGCTCTTGAAGGGCATAAAATTGTTAACATTAATTGTATAAACTAATACTAGAGAATTATATTGCCTTGTGTGAATAAATAAGTATTATAGTATAACTTTGAGAAAACATAATTTTGGAGTTGCCTTGCCTATAAATTGGATGTTATAGCTATGACTTTCAATGCAATTCTTAATATATGTTTATAAAAAGGGTTCCTCCCATATGTTACTTGTAACTTGATTTATATTATATTACCAAACTACGACCATATAACATATATAAAAAAGAAAAGTGGTTCTCTTTCAACAAATCAATCATATCCCCATTTTGTCAATTTGTTCCTGCATGTTTGGTTAGAAGTCTCATTGTCTCCTTTTACACACACCAAATACACAAGATGACGTATAAGGTTATATTATTAATAAGGATGATGCATTGATTGATCATTTTTTATAATGTAATTTTTTTTTATAAGAAAGAATATTTTTTTATAATGTAATTAAGGGCGCATAGACTGTGTTCGGCATCTATCATCTACGCTGGCCAAAAAATTAAATGTGCAATTAAATTCATGGTCAACTTAATTCCCTACAATATCATCTCAGAAGATTTAAACAAAAAAAAAAAAAAAAAAAATCTAAATTCGTTCCACGTTTTGGATCAAGTGTATAGAGATTTTCCTTCTTCCACCCCCCCCCCCCCCCCCCCCCCCCCTTTTGTTTTTCCTAATTTTTTTGCTTAGAAGAACTGTTAATCAATTAATTTCCCCGCTTGAAAATTCTCTACAAGTTCGATGAACTTCCCCACAAATATCTCTCTTTGAATAGGATGTTACACTACTTCCTAAAGACCGGAAAAAAAGAAAGAAAGAAAAAAAAAGTGTGTTGTGGCTTTCGACCTTAATCCTTATATTTATTGTGAAACCCCACCTGGTTCTAACAAATACATGACCATTAATAATTTAATGATTTAAGCAGTTGAAACTTTTCTTCAGCAGAAAACACAACAACAACAACAATAAAATAATTCAACCAGTTTAAATTGTGAATATTATTATTTAGAAAAAACAACAAACTAATTAACAAGTTCACTTGAAAGCTCTTTCTTTAATTCTTCCCTTCCAAGTTCTACAAACTTCCTACACACTTCCATAAATTAGTAACATGAATATTGTTTCGTCTTTCTCGTTATTGTAAGTGTTTACAAATAAAAATAAAAAAGTTATTTTATTTCGACTTGATATAAGAAAATTATTACATTTTAAAATTTGGATTTTACAAAATGAAAAAGAGAGAGAGGAGATTTATACCATAGCTAGCTAATTGGAGTTGAAGTTTTTTGGAAATGTTGTTCCAAGCTCCCTTACTCTTAGTCCCCTTCGGAATTGGGTTTATCAAGGGGGTCAGTTTGGGTTTCTATTGAGCCAGCTTGGATTCTCCACACAAACACTATTAACAGCTTTAATAACAGGCTAGTGTTTGCCACATACTTTGCTTTAGAGAAAAGATCACGCGTGCTTCATGTCTAAAAATCATGAAAAGATCATTCTATTCAATTAAATATGCCAGATAAATAATCATGTCATGTCGTGCCCTTTTTTTTTTTGGTTCTCGTCTCAGCCCATTAGGCCTCGCACATTTTGACATCTCTAGATACTTGAGAGCTAAGACAGACTTGTAAATGCCAGGGTACCTACAATCTCGGCTCGAGGGCGAACTCGGCTTGTCATTTCCCACCTTGGTGCAGGCACAAAGGCTGGATGGGCCTTATTTCTGAGCCCGGCAGGCTAGCCCGACCATTCCTGACAGGCCCCCTATTGTCTCCCCCCTCCCACCCCTCCCTTTTTAAGCAAATAACAATGTATATAGGTATATGACTTTTAAAAAGAAAAAAAAATAATTATGGTTCGTTTGATGATTCAACTTAAATTTAAATTTTTCATCTCAGTTTTATTTTTTTTCTGAAAAATCAACAAAAATTATGATTAATTTTTAAAAAATCAACTAATTCTAACTTAAAAATTTCAACTCCAACAGTAACACCAAACAGAAGCTTAATGTATAAGATATAACCGTTGCTCTGCAATGATCATATATATATATATTTATTTTATTACCGTTTGGCAATTTTTTTCTCAATTTAATTTGACACTTTTTGATTAATTTCATATTTAAAAAAAAAGTGTAATGACCATAAAAATCAATAATTGGGGAAAAAAAAATTTCTAACTTCTAAATATCTAAGTATATTATTCACAAAAATATTAAAAATTTCTTAACCCGATTTTGAGCTCGTCGGTCTTTAAGGCAGGGGGCTGGGTCTATACATTCACAATTAGGGCGGGCCTGGCCTAGCCCGATTTTTCCCTTCCGCCCGTTAGTGCGGGGCAACTTGAATTTAAAGGTCTAGTTGAGACTAACTAACCTTTATATTAAATATATCTTTATTTTTATTTAAATATTTTTCCTTTATCAATGTTTTGATAATTATAGTAATTACATTCTCAATCTTTCTAATTTCTTAGAAAATAAACAATAAAATAGGAGTTTATTTTCTCAAATAACTTGACTTTTTAATAAAATAGCAAACACTTTAGTGAAATTATGGAATTTAATTCTGTGTAATTTAATTTCTTTTCAATGGAATTAATGTCTTATTTCTTCAATTCCTGATTAGTAAATATGCCTTTA
Source organism: Ficus carica (assembly GCA_009761775.1). Taxonomy (NCBI): domain Eukaryota; kingdom Viridiplantae; phylum Streptophyta; class Magnoliopsida; order Rosales; family Moraceae; genus Ficus; species Ficus carica. The sequence continues at coordinate 4,890,347 of CM019742.1, read as the reverse complement.
AGGAAATTGATTTAACTTATGTTTGTTTTTATTTAACAAATTTTACTGCTTAAAAGTCCAGGATTCGAACTCTAGAATACACCCTCACGTACCCGATTCTAATATTTGCTTTCCTTTCTACTTGTCCTGAGACCTCATAACAAGTAACAATAATTAAAAGAAAAAACAAACAAAAACAAAACAGGCTCCTCGTAGTTATAACCTTAAACCTTCCTTTGACTTTACCTATATGTTTGTGTTAAAATCAGATGAAATGATAAATAATAAAACATAAAATTTAATTAGATTGAAACAATCGAAAGAAATCTTTGAAAGATTCTGAAATCAATCCTAAGCGTACAAATATCGTCCTGTAAATAAGGTCAAGTTGATACATTTTTCATATGATACTTGACACATGAAATTAAATTTGCAGCAACATTTTCAGAAGCGTACTTTCCTTTAAAATATTTTTGATCAAATCTTTGAAGCTTTGCCTTTTTTTTTTTTTTAATATATTTTTTACGAACTAGAATTAGGATAGGATTTAGGACATATATAAACTACAATCCATTCAAGACCCCAAAAAAAAAAAAAAAAAAAAAAAAAAGGGACAAGCCAAAGCTGCCGCGTTTTCGAGGACCCTATAAACTGGGTGAAGAGAAAACTTTTACTTTTAGTATACTTAGATTATTTATTTATCTCCTGATATAATCCACTAAAAAAAACATAATTAAAGCAGTAGAATTATTTTGCTTTTTTTTTTTTTTTCCCCTTCTCATTTGTCAAATGAAAACACTAACATGTAGACATATGTGTAAGAAAAGTCTTCTTTGAAGTACTTTCAAATCTCTAAACTGTGCTATGGCCAAAAACTAAATAAAGTGAGAAAAATTTATTACATCCCTACTAGGCCGTTTCATGTGTCAAATGAATTTTTGATAATGATGATGATTAGTCGATTATCGACTACTACAGTGTCTTGGGGAGAGTGTACGACGAGATGACGGATAATACCAGAGAGCAGAAGAAACCAAGAAGAAGCAAGCCTGCTGATGCATACGACGTCTTGAAATAGGAACTTTCATACTTAGAATATTCACGACCAACCCATTCCTGCAGGTCTCTGGTCGCGATAAATCCCGCAACAGCACCTGTAGCTAGTAGATTTGTGATCACCTGCATGTGTCCCATATATCAAACGGTTTGATCTATAAGTATTCATAATTTTTTTTTTTATCGTACATTTTTCTTATCATAAACAAAAATATTATCTACTGTTAAAAGAAAAAAAAATTGTAGGATTTGCATGTTGATTTTGAATCGGTTTGTAAAACCATTGTACCTTGTCCGCAAAAAATACGAATAATGGGCTGGCGACATGATTTTCCCACTTCATGCTCCGAATGGCGAGGATGGTTTGCAGTACCTGATAGCCAGCTGCAAGGATGATTGTGGCAACCATGTACCTGCACATTGAAATGTGAAAGGAAGAGTACAAAAAAAATAAATAAAAAATAAAAAAATGAAACAAACTTTCTGAATAAAAAAAAATTAAATAATAAAACAAAATTATTTTTTTATGGTGTTTATTTGGCTTACTTAAATCCAAGGACATCATAAAAGTGAACTTTTTTGGTGTCATCCTTGTATCGTAATGGCAAGACATTGGTGACAAGGATTATGAAGGAGATTATTAGCAGAATGGTACAAGTGATCCTCAACGCTATAGTGGCGATCCTTGTTCCTCTAGACATATACTTTTGTTCCATATCTCCTTCCATATCTACTTTTGATCTGTCTTTTTTTTTTTTTTCAACTTTTTGTGCAAGAAACTTTGAGATTTAGATGCCCTTTTATAGCTACATATACAAGGCGAAATCATTAGAAAGTGTTGAATTCCTTGTACGGATCGTAGTATCCCCAGCTCCCGACATTTGCTGGCTGGGGACAAGAAAAAACGACAACAAATAAAAAAAAAGGGGCATATTCTCCATTTTCCTTGTACAAACTCTAGCGTAACCACATTGGCCATTTAATAAAGTTTTTGCTTTTGTTTTTAGTCAGCAGAAGAAGAGAACAAAACTATATGACTCTTCCGTAAGTGTTTAATAATCACATTTTTTAAATGTTTAATAATCACATATTTTAAAGAGCTTTTGAAGTGAAAATATATTTAAAGTTTTTTATTAAATAATAAATTATAATATGTTAGACTAACGTTAATAATATAAAACTAATATTTGATACAGACTTTAAAGTCTATTCATAATATGTTTTTCTGGAAGCTATATTTTTTATCTTGACAAAAAACTTTTATGGGGATCAGAAGCTGTTTTTACAGATGATCTAAACACTCTCATAAGTGGATTTAAAAAACCAAAAACAGCTTTTAAAGAGCTATGCCAAACATCATCACAATCGCATTGTATTCTTGTTAGACGTGTTGAGTTCATTGTACAGACCTTGTTATCCCCACATAATTTGCTGCGCAGGAAATGACAAGGAAAAAACGACAACAAATAACAAACAGGGCCTTCCTCCTTTTTTTTTTTTTTTCACTGGCAGCCTAGCTGGGTAGTTTCTACGGTTAGAAGTGTTGAGTTATTCCTTGTACAGATCCAAGCCTCCCCACATAATTTCATGCAGGAATTGACAAGGAAAAACGACAACAAATAAGAAACAAGCCGTCTCCACTGGCAAGCCTAGCTGGGTACCTTCTTTCATTCCATTTGCTTCATCAAACCAAAGGTGCTTTTGTAATATGTAGATATATATTTATATATATGTGTGTGTGTGTGTGTGTGTGTGTGTGTGTATTTATATTTATATTTATATGTAAGGAATGCTTTCGCCGGCACAATGTTGTTACTTGTCAGACAATTAAAAAAAAAAAAAAAAAGAAGACAGTGGAGCGCTCCTTTATAATTGAACTTTTGTTTTGTATCTTTGTATTTAACGACTTGGGAAAAGTCCAGCTTCGAGATTTAAAGGTTTCTTAAGGTTCCTTAAGGTTCTTGTTGATGTTGATCAGCCAACCTGAAGCTCAACTAGTTAAAAAAAAAAAATATATTTTCAGTTTTTGTAAATTGCCCTATTACTCTACACACACACATTTCATTTAGGATTAATTACAAAAATTCTCCCCGAATTATAGGCCTTCTAACATTTTACCATATGAGTTTCACAATGTAACATCTGTTGCCCCTAATTTTCATTCCGTTGAAAAATTCAGTCTTTCTGTTATTTGATGGGTGAAAATTACACATATGGTTGAGATATAAAATACCTAATTACTATTTTATACTCTATTCTAATGCACATTTTATGTTCTTTTTGATCGCCTCTTTCATGATCTTTTCTATAGGTAGAACTACTGTGAGCGGTCTAAACTTCGACCCTTATTTCTTTCTTTATATTGGATTAAAACTATAAGACATATGATAAATAACATTAAAAACACAAAATACAAATAAATTCATAAAAAAGGACTTTATTTGTTAATGGATTATAATTCATGGGGGAATTTTTGTAATTAATTAACTTTACTGTCATGTGCACCTCACGTGAGTTTTTCCATTATAAAAAAAACTAATGGTAGGGGGCAAAATTATTGTGATTTCATAATTCGGGGGAACATATGTTATGTTTTGAAATTTATAAGCTATAATGTTTTAAGAGATATAATTCAGGAGAAATTTTGTTATTAATATTTTTCTTTATTTTCGTATCTTGAATTTTGAACCTTGTTATAGTATCCACCCCAGAAAAGACGTCTCTCCAATATAAGCCTTAATTGCACACCAAATTTCATAGTAGTTTACTAGTAATTAGGCTCCTTTTCTATTTTTATTTGTTGAAGGCTTCAATTACATTTGGATTGGAAGAGGCGGCTTTTGCCACCAGATCTGCCCTATATGTACCATGGACCTTGTATTTCAGTCTAATTTGCTTATGTGGTTCATCAATTTGAACATAAAATTTTTGATGACAATACCGATCTAATATGTAAATAGTTCCTAAATCAATAGGAAAGTAGCCCAAGGGTCGTAGATTGTCGGGTTGGAGGGACCCACGGGGCGGTAACAAGACTAAACAAGTAAGGAAGGGGAAGTACTTGAAGAGAAGAGTTTACAAGAGGAAGGCCCATGCTTTTCATCCCAAGTGGAATGCCAAAAGCAGCAAAGGGGCGTAGCGATCTCCGAAAGTGAATAAAGAAAGTAGAAGTGCAGTAGATGCGGAGAAAAGTCTGCTGTGCACAGAAAAGTCTGTTGTGGACCGAATCGTTTAAATTTTTTTACTGGAGAAAACAGCCTAAAAAAAAAGTTTGAATTGTGATTAAAGTCATTTACAAGATAAAATGGCCCTTAAACCATACAGGCAATCCCATAATGACCTCCGACTTTCGGTTTTAGAAAAATGTAACATGAGAGTAATTTTGAAATCATTCTTTATATTGGGGTCATTATAAACAAAATGTGTTGATGGTTCATTATGTCACTAATATGTCGTGTTGGACTGACAGAGACCTGGAAAACAAGATTGTATCATGATTCATTTATTTAATTATTTATTTTTAAGGAAAAGACCCTAAAATGAAAAAGAATGATTTTTAAGTTATCCTTACATGATTAGCACTATCTAATTTTGACAATTACTGATGGGGAGGCCATTTGTGTAATAGTTAAAAAAAAAAAAAAAAAAAAGGATAATATGAGGTGTAAAATTAAAAAAGTCAATAACTTATATGAAATATAGTAATTCTGATAATGATATAACATCAATACATTTCAATTTGGGCTTAGATACAGTTTATGTAATATCCAAATAATTAAATTTTAAAAAAAATCCAAATAATTAGTGTCATAAGTTAAAGAGAGAAATTCTTTGAAGCAATTGACCACTCTTACTTGTTACGTTACTGTGCATTAACGGAATTGTAGACATACTGTAACAAAAACAGGAGGAAAAAGAAACATAATGGAAAAAATTGAAAATGATAGTTACTTATAATTAACATAGTATTCTTTTTCATGGACAGATTCCTTCTCAAATTTTCTTTCCTATTTTCTTTTCTTCCGAGAAACTCCAAGAGAAGTTTTCGTACGTACATTGACACAAAAGGAGCATTTTGACATAGATGTTATAGATCATGACGTGAGTTATTCGTGAGATAAAGGATTTTTTTTTTATTTATTTTTTTTAGGAAAACCTGAAGTATGCGTACATTGACACAAAAGGAGCATTTTGACATAGATGTTACATATGAGGGTGAGTTTTGACACAGATGTTATAGATTGGAGGCATTTTGACAAAATAACAAACGGAAGGGACATACTCTGACATAGATGTTATAGATAGGGTACAACATATACAAATTATAATACATAGAACATGTTGATACTAGTGACATAAAAAATCATGAAAATTTTCCTTATTTAGTAGAAAAGCCGATAACAAAATCAAAATAGTTTATATATACACGTTGTATGCCATAAACTATTCATGATGGATGATTTAGACTCATGCCCTCAGTTGATGGTTAGGCTTATTAAATAAATTGAGAGAATGCATGATTGATATGTAAAACTATTAGTACATCTCAATTAGGTTGACATCTATTAAACCCTTATTCTCTATTAAAATCACAACTCGATACTTCTATTAAAAAGAAAAGAAAATTATAAAAGTCAAAGACGTTAAAATGAAAGGAAAAACTTACAGACGACCCTAAAGCAACACAGTTGGATAATTACAAAAGGCCTGAAGGGAAAACGTGAATGTTGTGAATACATGTCACAAATCACATCAAAATAGGAAAAAGAAAGAAGGAGACAGTAATTAATTGAAAAAAAAAAAAAAAAATCATGGTAACTAGTAAGGCTTTGTTTAAAACAATATATCTATATTGAAAATTGTCTATATTCTGCATAGCTTTTTTATTCTTTAACGAGAAGATCTAATGATGAAAACGGTTCACTATCAATAAACAATTCCTTCGATAAAAAGACCGTACATGAGAAACATTCTACAGAAAAGCAAGAACCATATATATATATATATATATATGCACACACACATGTGTGTGTGTGTATATATATATATAATCTTGAAAGATCGAATTTTATTGTCGCTTGTTACATATTAAGAATGATGCTTGGCGAGGGCGTAGGAAGACATCACAGATAAGATGGCGGTGCACAAAAATGCGAGGAGGACGAGGCTAGCTGATGCGTAGCCCTTTGCGCAGAATTGATCAGCTTCGTCGAAAGAGTAATAAAGACTATCAATAAGTCTGTTCAAATCTTTGGTTACACCGAATCCTGCTGCAGCAACCGGTGGCCAGCAAGTATGATATTATCTGCTCAAACAAGTTTTGATCATTTCGTTAATCTAGCAAATAACGAAGGGAAAAAAAATAAATTGAAGACTAAAATTTACGTCAACGTTCCAAACTAATGAGTAGATTTATCTCGTTGAGACACTCTAAAAACGATGAAGTTGTACCTAAAATTTTTTAGAAATTTTTACGGTAAGATCTTATTGTTCTTTTTTTTTTTTTTAAACGTTTCAATAGTGTGATCGTCTTACACTTCACAAATTTTAACGTGCTGAACAAATAACCCAATTACGACTAAAAAGTACTGTTCCTGTTATTGAAATTCCCTAAAGATTTTATGTCATGAGATGATAATATCTTGAATCATATAACTTTTGTGATAGCATGTGATTTGGTATTTTCGTGGCTTAGAAAATCATTTCCCTTGGTGTAAGTTAAATTTAGTACGTAGAACTAATACAATTCATCAGATGTAACATATTATTGTTGCTGAGGAAGATGTATTAAATTCAATGACTAGTGTAGTGTGTGTGTGTGTGTGTGTGTGTGTGTGTGTGTGTGTATATATATATATATATTTTTTTTTTTTTCCTTCTTTACCTTGTCCCCGTAGAAGTCGAACAAACGATTGCCGCCGCCAGCTTTAAAACTGCTCACTATGTAAAGGTAGAGTGAGATTCCGAGTCGCAAGAGGCTATATACAATTCCAAAGACAATCACAGAAAACATATATCTGCATTTCAAGATTCAATATCACATATATAGTAAGTAAATTAACCAAGGTAACATTTTAACAAATATTCCATGTTAATTATACAATCTCGCTATTCTAGAGATTTGCAGACACATCATTAAATTTTTAACAGATAAAAAATGGTCATAAAACAATCGTTATATTGTATACATATATGCGGCTATAAATATATGTGGTAATTAGCTAGCAGGGATAAATGGAAAATTATATATACCTGTAGGCATAAATATCATCAAATTTGTGCACTCCATCAGTATACAAGGAATAATCCCGGTCGATGGTATTGGCGGCAAGAACAATTAGTGCTATCAATAGGAGAACAAAGGTAAAACCCCATAATATAAGACCCACAATCCACAAAACCGCAGATTTTTCCACCTTCTTTAATCCTACTGCAGGTGGATTATTATTGTTGTCAACTGGAGTAGTTGTACTCTCTGTGGGCGCAGGGCTAGCCATTTTAAACCCAATTGATCGATTCACTTCTACAATTTCATGCCCTCTATGTTTCTATATATATATATATATATATATATGTATACACACACAGATCTAAAGGGGCTTTAATTGAGCTACATTATTTTAGTGTCCGTTTGATTCACTTATTGAAACTAAATTTTTCCAACTCATTTTTGTCTTTTTCTAAAAATTTATTAATATTTTAACTAGTTTTTAAAAAGTCAAACAATTTCAATCTAAAAAGTTTAGTTCCAACCGGTGAATCAAACGCAAGCTTAACCTTTTTTTTTTTTTAGCGGCAATATTAATATTTTAGTTTCTTGCCACCTTGAACTCCGATAAACAATGTGGTTTGCTTGATTGGTTCCAGTATTCCAATGTTTTTTCGTGAAAAGGACTTTGAGAAAGGACAAAAAAATATAGCTGCAAAAATTTACCTTGTCCTCGTAGTTTTCTCAACTAATTTCCTTTTAAAATGGGTTAATTTGTTGGAATTCTGTTATATTTAAATATCTGATGAGCTGGCCGCCCAAAGTTGACAGGTAATTGAATTAACTGGTACTCCAAATGATCGACTTCACCGTCGTTTTCATCATGTAGTTTTAAAGTTTTGGCTTCACTACTATACTAATTAATAGAATTTTGGTGTTACCAAAGGCCAAGGAATACACAAAATATATTCAAAATTAAAAATTACAAAAAAGTTTAAAAAAAACTTGAAGAAAAAGAATAATTAGCTAATTAACAGCCTAATCTTGTCCACTACATAAATTATAATAATTGGCTATTAGTAATAGACGCAAAGAAGCCAAAAGAAATAATGTGTATATGCTGCATTTTTCAAATCTGAAATATTCTCTGTTACTCTCTTATAGTAGTAACAAGGGAGGGGCAAAAATGTCAGCACACTGTAGAAAGAACAGTAATCAGGTCCTCCCTTTTAGTATGCAATAATAATAATAATGAGTCTCCCAAAATTATGTCATAGCCTTTCGCATCATCCTATTAGTAGATTGGCTCCGCTGCATCTGTTATGTGCATTGTGCGGCCACGGACCAACGTACATATGTATATTAAAAATATAAATTTTAAGAATTTATGATAGAATAATCAAATTTTAATGGGAGAAAATATAAAAGCTTTAAAAGTTAAATTAAAAAAAAAATCGCATTCAATCTTGGGTGGCTCTGCCCCAATTAGTAGTATGCAAAAAAATTTTAATGTTATAATTTCTTTTTTTTTTCTTTTGTCTTTCAATGAAATTAAATCACATAATTTATTATTCGTTTTTTTATTTATTTTAAATCGTATGGTAATTTTATAAATGTTTACTGATGAAAAAGTGACATTGGCTTTCAAATCAATTTGCAACAAGTCACTAAACGACATGCCATAGCGATATGCAATGAGTCGCTCTATCCACACAACAAGTCGTTTTGTTTAGTAAACATATAGTCTTTAATCGATGTCATTTTTACCAGGCGTGTTATAAGACATGTCGTTACCACATAATGACTGGTTTTTTGTGCCCCAAAATAAGAATAAGAATAATATAATAATAATAATAATAAATTGGTGTTTTTGTGTATAGAAAACCACATGCTGTTTTTATTACCTCATTTATCTATGGTAATTAAATTGCAATCATAACATATGTTCCCTTATGTGAAAATTAAACTTAAAACGAAGGGATTTAAGCTTTACATCATATAAAATAATTGGCTTAGATAGTCCATGAACTCTTGTAAAAGTGACGGATTTGTTCCTATTCTTTTTTTTTTTTTTGGACCAAGATGACACTAAACTCTTATTTTGTGGCCGTTATAGTTATTTCTGTTATAATCTGTTAATTTCTAACAGAATGAGAGGGTATTTTAGTAATTTACTAATAATTAATTTAAAAAATTAAAATTTTTTTTAATCTCTCACTTCTCTCTCTCTCCTCCAAACCAAAGCCCTCACACACACACACACACACACTCTCTCTCTCCTCCAAACCAAAGCCTTCACACACACTCTCTCTCTCCTTCCTCAATCTCTTTCTCTCCTCAAAACTAAGCAGCCCAGATCTGGGGGCGGTATAAGCTCGGCGATGGGGGGAGGAAACCAGATCAGAGTGCTCGGGCAGCAACGGGGTGGGGGGGAGGCTCGACGACGATGAAGACGAGGGGGAAATAGATATGTGATTCCGCGGGGGAGAGGGGGGGCTCGACGATGGCGAAGACAGAGGGGGGCAACTTCAATCTAGGTTTCGTGGGGGGTGGGGCCTCGTGGCGAACGGCAGTAGCAGGGGGCCAGACTGAAAGAGAGAGAGATGGGAGGGGGGGGGGGGGTGAGGGCGAAGAGCGGCGGGGGGTGGGGGGGCCAGACCAAGAGAGAGAAAGCGGAGGGGGGATGGGAGGCGAACGGCGACAGAAAGGGGGGGTGGGGTGGAGGGGCTAGACTGAGAGGGGGGGGGGGGGGGCGGGGGGTATGGGGCGAACGACGGCGGGGGGTCCAGACCGAGAGAGAGGGGGGGGGGAGGGGTGGGAGAAACAGAGAGAGGGGGGGGGAGGGGTGGGAGAAACAGAGAGAGGGGAAGGGGGATGATGAGAGTGGGGAGGGTATTTTAGTAATTTTATTATAAAAATAATCATTTCAATAAGATTCCGTTAAAAATTTAACGGATTTTGACGAAAATGACTATAATAGTCAAAAAAATAAGAGTTTAGGATCATCTCGGCAAAAAAAAAAAAAAAAAAATGACCAAACCGTCACCTTTGTAAAAGTTCATAGACTATTTAAGCCAATTACTCCATCTTATATTAGTGAAAGTGAAATTATGATTACCACTAATCTAATTTTTTAATGCACGATGTTGTTATTTATTACATTAATCTTTTTTTTTTCTTGAATATAATTTTCCAATTATTAATTGGCAAGTTAAGAAATTGAACTGCGAATGTGGTTTGAAAATCTGAAACTTTAGATTGAATGACGTTTTTTGCAGTTTACAAGTACGAACACTTACCATTTGAATTTAAATTTTTATAAGGGTAAACACTATAATAAAAAGTTTGAATTATGGTTCAAAATCTGTGAAGTAAACAATAATAACTCATCATTCAACCACATTGGGAAAGTTATGTAGTAATTTATAGAGACATATGTCCTCATACTAAATAAAGTGAAAAAGTAAAACTTAAAACCTTCAATACGTAAAGATATATTACGTGAAAGTTGAGAACCTAGATCATCTTCATATTGGCATACGCTAGTATTGTTGGGCGGTTATCGGGCCTTCTGAATCCCAAAAGCTAGTTTAAGAAATGGGGTTTTTCCTCGTACTTATAAACTATCCATCTATCCCTTTCACAATCAATGTGAAATTACCTTAACATATACTAATATTAATTCTTTACTCACTACATAATATAAATTTATTTAAATAGAGAATCATATATTAAAAGTCCCGAATACATCGATCAGAAGGAAAGAAAGGAAACTAATCTAGGAGACATTAACGAAACTGAAATCATCGAAAAACAGCAAATATATATATGTGTGTGTGTGTGTATTCTTCGATCAACCACTAGTTTCAGATTCTTTCTTCGGGAGTGCATACGAAGATAACACAGATAACACAACATTAAACAGAACTGCCAGAAGAAGAAGGCTTGCTGATGCATACGACTTGCCGTAATGACCGAAATCTGCAAATGACTCAAACTTGTTCTGAAAATCTACGGTCACAGCAAATTCTGCAGCAACTCCACTTGCCAGCATGTATGACAGAATCTGTCCATAATATCTTTATTTTATAAGTTCAATATTTTGTAATCTGAAGTAGTCAATTTTTTTATAATTAGTAGCTGTAAATAAACTTTCTCAAAAGGAGTATTTATCATTGTATCAAGGAAAAATTTGGTGGCAAAATTAGGTGGGTTGCCGTCTTTTAGCCACTTCTTAAAAAAAAAAAAAAAAAAAGCATGTTTTTTTTTTCAGTTTTTTTAATTTGAATAGCCATTTTTTTTTTGCTTTGGATTTTGCGATGGTTCATCATTGACGTATCAATGGCATATCACTAGAATTAGTATATTATTACTTCATATTGACTAATCACCCAAGCTATCAGTTCACTGATCATCACGAAGCATTTAAGGACATTTATTAAAAAATGACTTTGAAAAATGTCATTTTCCTATAAATCCCGTGTCAATTTGTTCAATAAGTTTGTGTAAATCTTTAACTTGTCACCATAAAAATCAAACAAGAGGTTGCCCTGTGCGCTGCGTATGATCTTGTAGATAGAGATAGCAAGTTGAAAGACCATCATTGCAGCCGCATATCTGTACATTTATGAACGTTAAAGTTGATTAAAATTTAAATCAAGATGAAAAAAATAATTATATAAAACTGATAGAATTTTACACATATTTAATAGTGAAAATTAATTTCTTTTAAGAATATAATACATACTATTTATTTATATATATATATATATATATCTTACCGGTAAAACTGAAAATCCTGAAATCGGAGTTCTATTAATCTGTACTCAAATGTCTCTGTATTGGTCGTAAGGACAATGGGTGATATAAGTAGGAGAACAAGTGTAAGAACTCTCAATACAGAATTGGTAATACTTATTTGTACCATTTTTCGCCGACCGAATCCTGGGAAATTTTCCTTCCTTTTTTTTCCCCTTCCACTGAAGAAAATGTAGGGGAACTCTTTGTGTGTGTGTGTGTGTGAAATGTGCATATATATGTGTATGTGTATATATAGCCTTTTATTTTAGGACAAATTTTGGGGCAATATTTGTTCCAAGTCCTGTAATTTTATGGAAATTTTCCTTCCTTTTTTTTCCCCTTCCACTGAAGAAAATGTAGGGGAACTCTTTGTGTGTGTGTGTGTGTGAAATGTGCATATATATGTGTATGTGTATATATAGCCTTTTATTTTAGGACAAATTTTGGTGCAATATTTGTTCCAAGTCCTGTAATTTTATGGATTATCGAAATGAGAAATTCGGTGGATAAATTATTGCTTGCCTGTGTAAATTAAATATATATATAGGGTAATTTTAGAAATTACATTTGTTGTTTGACTTTTCTAATGGAATTCACCCTCTCTATTCTTGAAAGTTACATCCACATATCCTTTTGTACAATTTTTTTTTTTTTAAATTTCAATTCCATCCCTCTAATTACAGAAAAGTGGGGGAAAACATTCTTAAATCCCATAATTATTGTAGCTTTTCAAAAATTTTCCCTTTTTTTTTTTTTAACTACACTTGGAATCCAATTTGTAATTCTCTTTTATAACCAAATTAAGACTTAACATCCTAATCATGATTCTTAAAACTGTGATTATCTTTGTAAACGAAAGGACAACTGCGTGAAAAAAACATAAATAAATAAAAAGCAAATTATATAAGCGAATGGTATCTTCATGTCTCAATCCAATGTAATTTTTAAAATTTATTGGACCAAAAACTTAGTACAAGAGTATTTTAGAAAATAAAAAGGCTACTTTTTTCTGAATAATATTAAAGGCTGTAGACTCCACCAATAGAAGCTTTTTTAGCTCTACTATTGTGAAATAAAACTGACCGTAACGCTTAATCCTCCTCAAGCGACAGCAGTCATTTTTTCATTAGTCTGCCTTTTTAGGCTGAAATGTTTCCTTATTTTTGTTTAACAAAAGACTTTTTTTTTTTTTTTTTTTTTTTTTGTCTGTCTTGTAAATCTATTCTATATGTGATAAAATATGTGTTTTATTTTTTAGAAATTGGTGCCTTCGCATTTAGGTCCTATTTGGTTCACAAATTTGAATGGACGCAATTTGAACGGTTTATATTTGTAAGATCTAAGAAGCATATCGAAGAGAAAGCTAAAAAGTAGGATTTCTTCTTAAACAGCTTCATCAGAAATATATCAAAGAAGAGGTTTACACTTGCTGCAACAAATAAAAAAATATTCTACCCTTAATGACAAAGAAAAGAAAACAAATAATAAATGGTACTATAGTTGTATGTATAGTCTAATGATAATTTAACATCATACGGTATAGGATTCGAATCCACCAACTTCAAGTTTCAAAATTAGATAAATTAATAAGTAACCTAGTTAATGAATAGTTGATTAGATAATAATAATCTTTTTTGCATCTAAAATTTAACGGTCATACTCAATTAGGTCTATGCAACTGATATTTAAATTGAGGGATCAGTTGCTATTTTTTTTCCTTCATGAACAGATTTGTCAAACCTCAACAAAATGAAGGGTAATCATGCAAAAGAAAGCCATAATGATAAGAGGAATGGCTTAAAGATTCTCAATACAAGATTGAGAAATCTGAGATTTATATATTACCCAAATTTCATGAATCTATGAACCAACTAGATAAAAAAGTGGGACATCGCTTTCTCTTAATCTTTGCTGCCACTGTTTTGTTAATTTTCTTGTACACACAGTTTGTACACATGATGTGTTAAATGTGCTTTGCAAAACTCATTTTGAAAGATAACTTAAGAGAAGAGGGAGGTCAATATATATATATATATATATATATATATACACATGTCATGATAGTTTATTATCAACTTAACGATGTGAGAAAAATTCACAACCTAGCAGAATCAACAAAAGGAGATTTGGTTTTTTCAGCAACGGACTTACAAAAGAAGAGTATATTGGTGTACATGATTATTTTATCTATATTGAGTAGTTAGAAGGGAAATTGAGTAGTAAAATCCATAACATATAATAACAAGAGCTCTCCTTTTGGGTTGGTGTGAAAATATGAAGAAATAATCAAACTGATTTCTTAGGGAGAGCGTGGGAAGAGATCACAGATAATGCTGCAGAGCACACAAACGCCAGCAGGATCATGGTAGCTGATAGGTAAAGACCGTCGACAAAGTAGGGCTCTCGAAATTAAAAAATCATATCTACGGTTGAACCAAATACTGATGTGATCTGCCACGAAGAAGCAGTAGCACTACGTTAATTAATTTCAAAAATTAAAGAAGCGTTAATTTATGTGATTGTATATATATCTGATTTTTTTTTTTATAATTACGGTATGTATTTCTTAATTTGAGATCATATTCTAAATCATGATATTAATAAAAGTCCTATATAGAGTACTCTTGATAAAGATCTAATATATAAAGTTGAAAATTATGCAGCACTAAGACAAATTGTATCTATATTTATGTTTTTAATTTGTAACCTACAAAAGATACTTACTTGTACGTATTCAAATAGGAGCATAATAATAATCAGCAATTTATACAAATTACTAAGCAGTGCTAAGGTAAACTGTAGACGATTGTCCAACTTTAAAATAAATAAAAAAAGTAAATGCAACAATTATTATGTTATGTTGATTTTTATCCCACGATATCTTCATAAAAATATATATGACGTTAATGTTATGTTCTACATCATTCAAATTTTAAACGTAGAATAAATCCAAGTTGCCAAATATAGTTTTAGTATTACTTTGTCACAGTAAAAATCAATCAGAAGGCAACGGCGCCATCCCTGTATACAATATGGTAATTAGACCGCCAATACTGATTGCTACAAGCATATCTGCAGTTTACAGCAACAAGTGACTTCCTTGCAATATTAAATTGAAGATCACACGATACTGCAAAATTTTTTATTTTTATTTTTTCTCTTTCTCAATCAAAATTTGAAATATCAAAGATTTATGTGTGATTGTGTGTGTGTGTGTGTGTATGTGTAACGGGCTAATTGATAAAAGAGAAACTTCGAATGTCAAACTAGGTCGGTATTTAGTATTTACAAAACTTGCTCAACATCAAGAAAGGGAGAGTTGCGTTATACAGATCAGAAATTAAAAAGAAAAGAGCTAACAATGATATGTTTTTTCAGCCGTGCATGCACAAATTTTGTTGAAGGTTATTATTTGACATTATTTTGTACTTAAAAAATATGATAATTAGTTGGATAGACCGCGAGATTTGGAACATAGAACAGTAAAAAAGATAAATATACGTCATAATTACATACAAATACAGTGACGAAGGTAGGAATATTTTTCAAGGGGCTTATAATGACAACAACAAATTTATGGAAGTCAACAATTAATAATGTACTAGTCAGAGCACCCAAAAAAAAAAGTTCTAAAATTACGGTTTTCATGTCCTGAAAATGTTCTATAATAACCTCATTATCAAAGCTATTGGAGGTCATTTTTGGCACTCGGGCTCATTTTGGGTTTTTTAAACTATTGAGTTATTATGTTTAGGTAATGAAACTTTTAAATTTGAAGATTTACAATATATTTCTAACTTTTTTGGGGGGGTTTTATCCAATTTTTGAGGGGGGCTTAATATAATTTTACTCTCATATATAAATATATATATATATATCTATATATTTATAACTATATTAAAAAAGTGAAGTGCGTTAAAAATACTATTCAAAAATTTAGTTAAGTTATTTTATCTTTTTGTGATGATGTCTTTCTTTTTTTTTTTTTTTTTTTTAAAAAAACTTTTTCTTGATTTGTTACTTCCTTCTAATCTTTTTTTTTTTTTTCCCTTCAACTTTTTAATCTTGTTTTAATAAACTCGCTTCCTTAATCAGATTTATCTATATAAAAATATATTTTAAAATATGTATTTGATTTTTTTTTTTTTTTTTTTTTGTGATAGCCTAATATACATGTGTCAAAAAATATTATATCATTGAAAATTTTAATATTTTTTTTTTAAATTAAATATTCAACAATTTTAATATATATGTACTTCACACATGCAGCACGTGATTTCAACTAGTATATACACACACACGAGTAAAGAAAATAAAATTGAGGGGGTGCTCAAGCCTCCGGGCCTCTATTACTTATGTCACTGTACATATATATATTTGTTAAAAAAAAAAAAGATCTGATGGTGGTCCCGTCATTTTCTGTTTTTTAAGTTCACGTAAACAGGAATACTTCTCTGAGTTGACTGTGGATTTAAACGTTCGACCTCTCAATTGGTGAAATCCTAAGTTTGCCTCCCTGTTCATATATATATATATATGCATATGATTTATTACCGAATCTTGGCAATAACTTAAGAATATTTGTAGGGTTAGTAACATATTTCTAGTATCTAATAGTGGTTAGTAACATATTTCTACTATCTAATAGTTAATCTGTATATTTTTAGAAACCATGAATGTATCCTCAACTTTCAAAAACTTGTTTAATTTCATCTGTTGCACATTTTGTAGAAGAAAAAAACAAATAGAAAAACCCTTAATTAGACAAAAATTAGTTTTGAAAATATTTTTTTCTTGAGAAAAAAATTCTGTAAAATATATTTTGAACATTGAAAAAAAAAAAAAGAAAAAATTCAAAATCTTTTATTGAAATTAGATATTTTATTTTAAGATTATTTCATGTTTTAATCTAAATGTACAAGATAGACTTCATAGAGGATGTTTCTATCGTTCTGTCCCATTTTTTTAATTCATAGAGGACGTGAGAGAAACAAGTTTTTCAAATATTTTAAGAGTAATATAATTTATAGTTTCTAAAACCAGATCATTTAAAAGAGAGAGAGAGAGAGAGAGAGAGAGAGAGAGAGAAATATTTAAAACTAAAATGTATAATTTTGTAGTTTGCCCATATTTTGTATATAAATTTTCCTCACCTGGAACAAAAAGTGAAGTATGAATAATAATGAAATGGAGAACGATGAGATCCTAAAGAGCCTCCATAATGCTGAGAACCACCATACACAGAACTGTTGTATTGATCAGATCCATCTCAATTGGTACTCAAGTAGTGTGTTCTCCTTCCGAAAAATAAGCGTCCGTTTGAATTGTAAGTTAGAGTTGGTTGATTTTTTAAAAATTAATTATATTTTTTTGTTGATTTTTCAGAAAAAGACAAAAATCCAATAAACAAAGTACAATTTAATTTGAGTTAAACTAATACATCAAACAAAATATAAGACAAAAATGGATAATAATAAGAGAACCAAAGTAAAGATTCTCAATAAAAGACTGGAAATCAGAGGAGATTTTGAACGTCCCATGATGATCTATCTGTTCTACTGCTACAGATTTGATAGCCTTAATTTCTCTATATAGCTAGAAATGAATATCCTATATTTTGCTATTATCTCTTATAACACCAAAGCTTCGACGTCCTAATCTTTATTCCTGTAAAATGGTGGTTACAGGTTTGATCTCACTGTAACGAAAGGGCAAATTCGGTTGCAAGTTTTTTAATTCGTAAATTGTCTCTATATTTTTATGTTTGTGTAACTTTGATTCTTATTTTTTTTTCTTTTTTTTTTTCTGTAACTTGAGTGACCTTAAATTGTAAAAAATATAGTTATAGTAGTCATTTTCATTAATTTTTAGACGGATTACTCTTAGTTAGCAGCATTTTTTGACAAAAATTATTGACGGATTCTATCAAAAAATTAATGAAATGGACTGTTGTAATAACATTTGAATAGTTTAAAATCATTAGCTACGAAAAAAGAAACAGAGACTAAAGTTATACAAACTTAAAGATTCAAGGACTAAAAAAATAATTTATCCATTTTTAATTTACTTTTTTGTGTGTGTGTGTCTATATATATATATATATATATATATATATATATTAATGGAAAATGATCACTAGTATCCTCAAGATACTATTTCATTGAAAAGTTTACCGGGCCCTAAATAAGAGTGGTTCAATTTACTCACTCGTTAACGATGTCCAAATTAAAATCTATAAAAATCATTGTCCTCACCGCTAGTGCTATGACCATGATGATAATCATGAGCTTATATATAGTTATCAATAAGTAATCATTCTCATGGCACGATAATTTATAAGGCCACCATTGTCTTTTTATTTTTAGCACAAATTTTCAAAACATCCCCTTAAAATCAGTCATAGAACACCCTTTAAAGCAACTAAATATTTAAGAACACTGTCGTTATTAACCTTTCCAGATTTGAAATTATATTCATCTATTACCAAGGAAATTCTAGGAATTGAACGAAAATTAAGGAATTCTGTGTTTTAATTTTGTGTTTGGAATTTTTTATTTTAAAATTTATTTATGTAATATTTTTGTTAAAATAATGTTTCGAATAAAATTATATCACACTGGAAAGAGTAGTTATGGTATTTTAAAAACTTTAATCGTTGAATGGGGTATTTGTAACCGATTTTACAATTGCAAAAGATATTTGTGTACTTTTTTTTATTTGGAGATTGGTGAATTTGAATTCTATATTTAATTGTGAAATCAAATTTAAAATTACTGTTAGATTTTACCTATAATCATGTTTTTGGAAAAAATATATATATATATATATTAATATAAGGCTCATTTTTTTATTTGTAGGCCGCCAGCCAATTTGTTTTAACTGCCTTTTTGCTTGTCGTTTTCCTTTTTACCCTCTTCGTCCAACGAGAGAACATAATCCTAATGTTAATAATTCAACTTGTATGTCGTTATGAGATATTTAGGTTATGTCCTTTCTCTATTTTTAAGGGGCTCTTTTGACAAATGCCATCAAATTATGTCTTGGATTGATTTTTATTGTACAATAAAACACTTTTGTAAGAAATACCAGTGATAACATCATAAATATTAATTTATTTAATTATTTTAAAATGTAAATTATAATTCTAATTGGTATATAAAATGTAACCATCCGGGTTATTAAATAATAACCAGTTGGTTATCGATCGCCGGCGGACTTCTGATCGGTAATCATTATTATTGGTGGGTAATCAATTGATTACCAAATAGTAATCAATTGATTACCGACCGCCGACGGGTTTCCAATCGGCAATCACTTCAGCTAACAGGTAACCAGTTGTTTACCAAACGCTGACGAGCTTCTAATCGATAACCATCGCCGTCGACAGTTTACCGATTGGATACCAAATGGTAATCAATTAGTTACCGACTGCCAACAAGGTTCCGATTGATAACCACTAACGTCGGCGGATTACTAGTTGGCCACCAAATGGTAATCGATTAGCCACCACATGATAACCAGTTGGTTACCGACTACTGATGGGTTTCTGATTGGTATTACCAATTCTGACGAGTTACCAGTTGGCCACCTAATGATAACTAGTTGGGCACCAAATAGCAGTTACCAATTAGTTACCGGTCAGAAACTTTCGATTACGTCGGATTTTCCAAGTTATGTCGTTGAAACATTTAAAAAACTTATGCTTCATTTGACATTTTAACTCAATCCCAATTAAACTATACTTTTTCATATTAGATTTTTTTTTTTCTGAAAAGTCAATAAAAATTATAACTAACTTTTGAAAGTCAATTACTTTCAATTTAAAAATTTTAACTCCAACCAGTGAACTAAACACAGACTTAATATTTTATCAATGAAATACTAAGGGCCCGTTTGGTTGGTAAGTTTGGTTTAAACTAAACTGTACTTTTTTCATCATGTTTTTTGTCTTTTCCCCAAAATTTTTTTGTCTTTTCTGAAAAAGTCAAACAAAAATTATTATTTAAACTTAAAAATTTCAACTCAACTCAAACTGAACTTGTGCATCAAACAAGTCCTAAGACATTGAATCAAAAATTATCAAAATTCAACAAAATCACGTCAAATCCATCTACTTTTTCATATATATATTCATAAAAAAAACAACAAAATCCAGCAAACACCACAAGCACATTAACTAAAATACAGAAAAAAAATGTCACAAAAATTCATTAACAATCGCAAACACCACAAGAATTACACCCATAGTCAGAGAAAAAAATTTTAAAGAAAAAAAAAAACGTAGTTCGGGGGGGAAAAAAAAAAAAAAGCCATGACTGGAAGAGATACCACAGGATCGCAGCCACGGCGGGATCTCCTCCACACGAACCAGTACCAGCCGCAGCGACGTCGACGGCTCCGGAACTGTCAGACCGGAGATTGCAGCGGAGGTCGGGCGGCCAGCGATGATTCCTCGAAGCCATGGTGGGATCTCCTCTACAGGAACCAGTACCGGCCGTGGCGATGACGACGGCTCCGGAACTTCCAGATCGGAGATTGCAGCGGAGGTAGGGCGGCCGGCGATGATTCCTCGCGAGCAAGCTCTCTCAATCGGCGAGCAGCCATTAATGGCACGAGGAAATCCGGGCGACGCGGACCGATCTCCGGCAATTCGACTGCGTCTGGACGGAGCAGCCGCGATCGGAGCTCCGATCGCTCTCGAACTTCGATCGCCATCCCGGACGTCTGGGCACGGCGGCGACATCTTTCCGCCGTCCGGATCTCGTCGCTCCATAGCGATCTTCGCCTTAGCACCACCACCGCTGTCCTCGAGATCTCAGCCTCGCCGTCTCCGTCGCGATTTCGCGATCTCCGAGCAGCCTCAGAATCTTCTCCATCGCTGCACAGGAAGGAAAAGAAAAGAGAGAAAGATAGAGAGAGAGAAAGTGCGATCTGAGGAGAGGGAGGAGAGAGAGGAGGGGGGGGGGGGGGGGGGGGGAAGAGTAAAATTCAATTTAATTTTTTTTCTGAAAATAATTCTATTAATGACATCATCCTAGTGGCGTTTTTTACAATAATTTTTTTAGCTATGGCAATATTCAAACCACGTCTATTTTCTGGCATGCCGTCTAATTATCCCATTTTTAAGTGAAGAGTCCCAAACCATATTTGCCTATTTGGTTAAGAGGCCGTAAAGGAAATAAAGAACGAAAGGGCATATAAAGTGAGAAAAATAAGGAAGGAAAGGTACATAATTTTTAAGATACATGGTCTTTTGTGTTTTTAAATTTGAAAGAGCCTTTATTGCAATAAATGAATGCAAAATATTATTTTGATAGGGGAAAGTTATTTCTTTTATTGATAGGGGAACGATTTAAAGGATGATGGCCTTGGATCATCATTAAGCTTGCGTTTTATTCGTCCGTCCGTTGGTGATGAAATTTTTAAGTTAAAATTGGTTGATTTTCAAAAACTAATTATAATTTTTGTTGATTTTTTAGAAAAAGACAAAAATTAAAATAAAAAAATATAATTTAATTGGAGTTAAATTTAAACACTAAACGAAACCTATAAAAAATAGTTACTATTATTATAATTAGAAAAAATTCTTATGTGTTTTTTTTTTTTTTTTAACCAAATCAGAATGAGTTTTCTTCTCGAAATAACCAGTAATTACAAAATCCAAAGTAGAAAAGTGCGGATTCTGGTGGGGTCGCCGGCAACTCCGAGATCTGATACACTTCAAAGGGAGTTGCTTTATTGACAAACATTAATTCCGTTCTACAGAACAAGAAGATTGCAAGTAAACTAATCATACCTTCCATGATTTATTCCTACGTTGTGGATGATATTGTTGACTTATTTATGGAGCTTTAATTCAATATCTAAGTTAAATCATACAGTTGTCATTATATGGGTGTTGATCCAAAAGAGTAAGATTTATTGCCTGAAAATTACTGTTGTAGAAAAGTTTCTTTGAAGTGGGAGGTTCAATCATGCCAAAGAATTTCGTAGTGTGAGTGATGGAGGTAGTGATCCCTCCCTACAGGCTACGGTGGTTGCGATCCAGGAGGGTACCGAGGATGGCCTGGGGTGGCGGTGGCTGATTCCCCGTCATTAGGGCGGGTGTGTAGAGGAGATCAGCGTCTCCGGGGTGGTTCGGAGAATATGTGGAAAAGTTTTTAAAGTTGTTTTTATAATTATCTTTATCTTAATTTTAATACGTACCATCATTTTAGGTCTGTAATTTGTTATTTAAAAAGGTTCGTAAAATGTAATTATCATCTATTATAGAATTCACCTGAATAAGTCCATAAAAAAGATATACCGAATAATAATTTAACTGAAAAATGGTTATAGAGTCAAAAGTTTCACATCGAAGAAGAGAAATACACAAATAATACAAACGAGTCAAAGTTCTCTTAATTGAAATAAACAAAATTAAACCTAGAAACCAACAACAATAGTCTAGTAGAAATTAAGAACAAGCAAGCCTTTGTCTCTACACAAACACATAGAAAACTATAGGAACTTTAGTTTAATTTTTCTTTTCCCCTTAAAGAATTAAGAAAAGGAAAATAAATGCATAACGTCCTTGGAAAAGTTGTGGAAACTAAAGAGACTTGGGAAGAGCATAAGATGAGAGAACAGATAAGACGGCAGTGCAAAGAAAAGCAAGGAGGAGGAGACTGGACGAGGCATAGGCCTTGGCGTAGAAGTTTCCAAAGTCATAAGTTATTAACTCAAACAGCGTCTTCATGTCCACTGTTACCCCAAAACCTGCAGCAGCCCCCGTGGCTAATAGATACGACACAATCTGCACCACCCCACATTGAATTTTTACGTCAAATTTTTTTTTTCTTTTTCTTAAAATATGTATATACAATGGCAGAGTCAGAAAATGGTTGTAAATATAAGAGGCTATTAAAAAAATTAAGAGGTCATATTTTTCTTAAAAAAAGGACAAGACAAATTTATATATTTTAATAATTTAATAAAGACACAATAAAAGTTTTTTTTTTTTTTTTTAATGAGATGGGTATTTTACGTAAATTTTAGAAGTAAAAAGTGAAATCTCAAAATTTAATTGGGGCACAGTTATAATTTTTCTTATAAAATGAAGACAGAATAAAAATTTTACAAAAAATTTAGGGCTAAAAAATCAATTTTTTAACGCCCACCGATTTGAATTTGGCTTCACCGTAAGTATATTGGTTTGAAGTAGTAGGCCTCCCAGACGAGAATATCATGCGATTGTCAGGTGTACACATGATTGAAAATTGGGTGCATGTAGCGTACATGGGATATTGTTTTGTTTTCACAAGGGGTTTACTAGGGAAAAATAACTCGATGAGGGTTGTATTTGATTCATGGAAAATTTGTTGGAAAATTTATTATTGTGCTTTTTCCCTGATGGTAGAGCAAGTTTTATTTACAGTCAGACTACACATTTTCATTTTCGGATCTATAAATAACATTTTTATATCACATAGATACTCGTAAATCAAATGTTGATGTATTACCTTATCACCGTAGAAGTCGAAGAGAAGGTTGCCTTCCCCGTTGCTAACGAGATTGTGGATTGTGAATGCAAGTTGTAGGAGTCCATATGCAGTGCCAATTACAATGGCAGAAAGCATGTACCTGTGCATCAAAATGATTTTAACCAATCAATATATATAACTTGTTCATGGCCACATAACAGAACGAAAATGTATTCGTTATATTATATTGAAATTTAAAAAAAGAAAATCCTTTTTTTTTTTTGTGGTCAAGTTCACTGGGAAAAACGGTGAGTTTTTCCTAAAGGTTTGTTTGGTTTGTCAATTTAACTCCAACTAAACAGTACTTTTCCATATTAGTTTTTGTCTTTTTCTGAATAGTTAATAAAAATTATAACTAGTTTTTGAAAAGCCAATCAACTCCAACTTAAAAATTTTATATTTAACCAGCGAATCAAACGCAAGCTGTTCATATAAAGAAATTTGGAAAACATACCGATAAGCTTTAACATTCTGAAACTTGAGTTTGACTTCATTTATCTCGTCGACCTTTGAGTTGGTGGATATGACGATGAGCGAAATCAGGAGGAGGACAACGGTGATGACCCTCAACACAAGATTCGCAACGCGTGAAGCTGCTGATGTTGCCATCTTCTTCTCCTCCTCCTCCTTATTAAATTTTTTTGGATCTTATTAATTTTATTCCAAACCAAGTAGTATAGCTAGTTTTTGGTTAGGAATTGCTACCAAGTGATGTATAATTTGGTACCCCTTTTATAGTACCCAAATTAGGGATTAAAAGGTTGTTTGACCGTCGAATTTAGCCACAAATTCCTACTTCCTTGTAATTTACCAAAGTCAACGGGCCGACTTTATTTGCAATATTCCTCTAGCTAGTGATTCTGTATAAATGTATGTAAATGCAAGAGTTTACTTTGAAAAATTAGGCACTACGACGTGCTTGACCCGTAAACGGTGGGTTTAATAATGACTTTCTCTGTTCATTTTTTTTGTCGTCTACGTTGTTCATATTGCAAATAATTTTAATGTCTTGCTTATCAAAAAAACAATAATTTCCATATCTGATATTGCAAACTAGGGGCTAGCTGAGCTGGTGAATAGAGACGTTCAGCATCTCAGGTATTATGTTTATAATCTGAGATATTTTCTTTCAAATTTAATTAAAAAAAATTAACGTTCATAAAATTAAACCTCAAGTAACAAATAATAATAATAATAACAACAACAACTATGGTTCGTCCGTAATTTGAAATTTTTTTTTTTGTGATGAAAAGAAGTATTTTGCACGAAAGTTCCACATTCCTTGTAGTTTATCCATTTTTGAATCGAAAAGAAAGTGCAATATTTTTAGTTCTTTTTTTTTTTTTTTTTTTTCCTTTCAATTGACCAACGTGCATTCCTTGGGGCATATATAATATGCACATATAGTTTGGGTCTCTATCCAAGTTCTTTTTCATTCTTCATTCTTCATTCTTCATTCTTCTTCTTTTTTTTTTTTTTTCTTTTTTCTTTTTGGCTCAAATCAATGGTTAGTACTTCTAATCTCTCTATCCTAGTTTTGTGCAATTTCACTTGATCTGTCCATTTTCTATTGGTTCTTAAAATTAGTGGACAACAATATATAGTTCTTCTCTTGTGCATACTTTAAAATATATATATATATATATTTAGGGACGAGAGATTTAAATTCTATATCTTATAATATATCTATGTGTGAAATTATTGTTAGGTGGTTGTGTTTTTGTCCATGTCTTGTCAATTAATATTGGTTGTAAGTAGGTTGGTTGTAAGTATTGAAAAGTTAGTATTAGTATTAAGGAAAGTTAAAGTTTTGTATGTAATTATTTTTATTAGGAACTTTAGATTTATTTATATTTATTGTAATTTAGAATAAGTGTTGATCTTAATAGATTTGTAAGTATTAAGAAATTTACCTGATTATATATATTATAACTTGTATTTATATGAGAGCTCATTTATAATACTCTTTGCTAATAAATTCATTGTTTTTAACAATAAAAGTATATCCACGTTAAATATATTTTTATTTTCTTTTTCTCTACTTTTATTACTATTATTATTTTTCTTATTTAATTTCTATCCGTAAGTGGGTTGTTCAACAATTGGTGGCGAAGTGCATGACGCGGCAAGTTGATATGAAAACAATTGGTGGCGAAGTGTTTGACGCCGCAAGTTGATATGAAGCTTTAATGAGGCTATTTAACAGTCGGCAATGTAGAGAATAGAAACCAACAAATTCGTTGCCGTGTTTGGCAGAATTTATTGCCATGTCACTAATGACAATTGGTATATCTCTATTCCACCGTTAACTTTCTCAAATTCTCAAATAGGTATTGGGTATTTTTTTTAAATAAAAAGAAACTTAAATAATAGTTTATTCTTAAATAATTATGGAGTGCCCAGTCAGAATTACTTTTTTTTTTTTTTTTGGTAGAAGCCCAGTCAGAATTACTTGTTAATTGGGTATCATTATAGCTGTCATTCGAAGTAATTATATCATATCGATCGAGTTGTACGAGTAGAAAACTATAAAAATATGAGGCTACAATAATTCTTGAAAATGTGAATTAAATGTTAACTACTATATTTAAAATGAAGTCAACCCTTAAGAGAGTTAACTCTCTTTTTCAAGGGATGATAAAAAAATAAAAAATAAAAAAACCTTGGAATGTAATTAAAGATTAGTTGATCATATATACTTAGAAGTCTTAGATGAAAAAAGTACTTTCTAATGCAACGTCTAACAGAATTTCTGCACAGATAATCATATTATGTTTTGCACTAATATTGCTTTAAAATTAAATTAGCACTATATTCAATTTGCGGGGTAACTTTTGAATTTATCAACCTTTTACTTTTTAATTTTATATATACTGTCAACTTGCTATATAGTATAGTCGGATATGACTTGGCATTCTTATCTCAGCTAAGTAGGTGATTTTGATTAGTTGTCATTTGACGTCTTCCATGCATTAAGCTTATGAAGTCAATGCCATATGCAAAATGAGGGGTGTGCGTAATCTGTTTTTTGGAAGGTCAAATCTTCAAGATTATGACACTTGGTAACGTCAAATTTCGTAACTCATCTCTTACCATACACGTATTCTCGGATATGTCATCCAAGAGCACCGAATAACCCAGAGAAAGGCAACTCAGAAAACCCAAGAATGAGTCTCAGATGATAACAGAACGACTGGCAGACGATTGACAAATCAGCAGTGGTCAAATAAGAGAACTGAATCCAGCATATTAGGCAATGGAACTGGCCAGCAAGGACGAATCTCATTAGAAAAGGCATTCTCCCGATATGTTCTAGTCATTTCCGAATTGAAAAGTCAATCAATACAGAAAATGACAACTACCCTTCAGCATTCAAGGAATATCCTACCAGAATTATGCAACTCAAGTCAGCCAATCAGCCTTTATAAATGAAGGCTTATTCCACAAATTTAGGGATCCTCTTTTCGGATGTTTTACTCAGCATATTCTGCAAGATACATATTATGCCCTTGTTTGGCTCACGAGTTTGAACTCAAATATTTTAGTTCAAACTCAACTAAAGTTGTCTGGAAATGGAGTTTTACTCCAACTTACCACTGAATTGTTGCACAGTAAACCAACCTTGGTTTACTGTGCGCCCAACCCATGTCAAACTGTCCTCTCCGTTTCCTTCTTCTCTCGTCCAGGTACGCCCAGAAAATCCTCTCCCCCAATCTCTCAGGACCGAATCCAATCCACCCAATTCTTTGATTCTTTTTCAAGTGTTCAATTGTTACCGACAAGATTTGAACTTCAAGAAACCATGAATTCCAACTTCGGAAAGAAATTTGATTTCAATCTGGGTCTTGGATCCTCCCGAACCACCTCTCTCAACGACCAGAAGAACAAGAACTCCTCCTTTTCCTCTTCTCCCTAATCCTCGGCCCAAGCCAAGCCGGCTTGGCAGCCGAAAAAGCCATCCTGGACCCACCAGCTGCCGCTGCCGGCCGCGTTGAGCCAGCCGACCTCCATGGTCGGCGACATCATCAGCAAGAGCTGGTCCTCCTCGGCCCTATCTTCCGGCATTGCGATCATGGAGAAGAACCCTAATTTGTTCAGCGATTTGGTGAATTCCGCGCTGGGGAAAAATAAGAGTACCTTCTTCCTAAGCAGGATTTGCAGAATAAGAAACGGAAGAAGAGACGAAGCCATTGGAGGCTCCGCCGTTCTCGGCGGCGACGAGGCTAACGGGAACAAGGTTGCGAAGCCTAGAGGAGGAGGAGGATGAGGAGGTGCTGGCGGCAGCCATAGTGACGGTGTGCCTGACGGTGATGGAGGTGGGGGCAGAGACGGGAGAGAATTGGGAAGGTTGTATAGAGAGAGAGAGAGGGAGAGGAGAGAGAAGTGATGGATGTATAATAGAGATCATATTTAGGATAAAAAAAATCTTAAAAATATTATAATAAATATGATTTTTGTGATAAATATTATATTTGAATGCACAATAAAATTTATGTGCACGGAGCATCTAAACCGTTTAAAACAGATAAACGGTCAAAATTTTACGTAGCCGATTATACGCGAATAAGGATTGTTTCCTTAGCAATTACGTAATTCTTGTTGTATTTTATGGCTATATAAAAAAAATTATAAAAACTTTGATGTATGTTGTTAATGTGTGTTTTTATTTTAGTTTATTTTGTTTTTTCCATTTTTCCATTCACAACTTACAATGGCATGCTAGCCTCCGTTTGGTAAGTTAGTTGGGGATTAAATTTTTAAGTTGGAGTTGGTGACTTTACAAAAATTAGTTATAATTTTTTTAAACATATAAGAAAAAAATAAAAACTGAGATGAAAATTTTGACTTGGAACCTAAGTTACAAACACACCTTTTATCAAGTTAAATTTTTTAACTCAAACTTTTTACATCCAAACTCCCAACTCAAGTTAAACTTTTTAACTCAAACTATTTACTAAATGCATAACTCTAACTCTCAACTTAACTTATCTTCAACTCAACTTAAAAATCTTAACTCAAACTGTTTTGCCAAACGGAGGCTATATTCCCCTATTCTCTCTGTATCACATCATTCCCCATCTCAATCTACCCCTTTCTTACTGATCATCATTGTAATGCTCATTCATACATAGTGGAAGCTCCCCGAAGCATTACAGATAATGTAGCTTAAAGATTACGGATGAACCTCTATTAAATCAGTTGTCTCTATCTCTATTTACTTTTTCTACAATTTACTTTATTTTCTATGACTCACTAACGACACGTCGATGACCAGCTGACGACTTGTCTGTCGTCCTTTTTTGGTCACTATTTTTCTTTGATTGTAGATTCGACCCTCTACAATGCTCAATTTAAAAAAAAAATAATTAAAAATAAAAAAATAAAAAAAAAACAATCCTTCAAGGTTAAAAACCAATTACCAGTCCCCGTGACTAATACGTCTTGTGAGCAAGTGACGAATCAAGGATCTTATATATTTTAATTGAGGCACAAAATATTAGTACTTGCAAACTAAAGTAATAACCGAACAAAATAAAATGTTATTGTAAAGTACAGATATAAACGCTAAACTAAACTAATTTTCCAAGGAAAAGAAAGTCTTTAGTGGCCTTTGATGTAACTAAAAAAAAAGCAGCTGTTTGTGGGGGTCTAATGCCAAAATTGAGTAAATTACAATCATCTCTATAACATTGATCACTTGACATTATTGATTTTCTGTTCTTAACGGCAATAATTTTTTGGAGCGAGCAAAATTTTAATTCTAATGATGTTTAGAGTTTTATTTTTAAACTTTAAAAATGATGTTGCCTTAATTAAATAACACGGGTATCATGTGCTAGCTAGACTTATCAAATAAATTTAACCAAAAAAAAAAGGGATGACTGAATATAAAACATATTAGACAATGAAAGAGGGGAAAAAAAAAGTGAAAGAATTCAAATTTAGTATGTAAGGACATTAAAAGAAAGATATATTATTTTCAGCAGGAGGACATGCTTTCACTGGTCCTAATGTAAATCTTTGGGTGTTACCAATAGCCAAATCCACATAGATTTCGTTTGAGCACAACACCAGAAATGGTAGCGTTGTGAGCACACCGGCAAGTCGTTACCAAATCCGGTCTTGTTGCGTCATGATCTTGCCGCCAATTATGACGTGTGCCGGTGGGGGAGTTTGCATTCGACAGCCGCTGTATGTGATCACGGAATCTACGTAGTAGATAACCGAGTGTAACCTACGAAGCATGCTTACTGACTTTCGGCAAACTATTTTACCATCAGTAACTTACCAGGTTACTCTGATGGATTCTGTTGCTCCAGGGACCGACTATCACTTAACAAGTTACCATTGGTAACTGTCTAAATGACTCAGGCTACAAATAGTTACCAACTAGATTAGCGATGGTAACTCAGCAAGTTACTAGTGGGTGAGAGTGTTATTTTTATTTTCTTCCTTTCTCTTATACGTGAAAATTCAAACTCTTAGTTTAAAAGTTACATGTAAATTTTACCGCTAGGATAATTAAGCGAGCAAAAATATTGGTGAGATACGATATATACAATATTTTTGTAGCGGCACTAAGCATATACATGTGAAATTTTTTAAGCAAAATGATAAGAAAGTGACTAATTTTGTTATAATTACTTCGTGTTTCCAAATTCCACCCTTAGGTTTTGATATTGCTATTATTGGCCCAGGCTATCTCTCCTAACAATCAAAATGAGTTTCCTGTTAAATTTTGAAGCCTTTATTATTTTGAAAAGACGCATTTTCCATGGTGATCATTTTTGGACCATAAATATCTATACATATATATATATATATATATATATATATCAACGACCACCTTTGAACGGCCCAAATTAAAAGCTTTAAAGGACTCTGGTGGTTCTGTCTCCTCACCACATATGGACCCAAACCCCATGATATATATAATACATTCTTTTTCTGGTAGAAGCTAGCTAGTAATTTACAGGAAAAAATAAAGACGAAGAAGAAGAAGGAGAAGCTAGTAACACAGCAACTTCAGATCATCTATAATCACTTAGGAAAATAACAAATATGAGATTATATGGTGCTTCAAAACATCAAATAACGTACAGCTCCTTTACAAATAATGTGTGTGTGTGTGTATATTTCAACCAAAAAATTATAATATTACAATATTAAGTGACCTAGAGGGAAAAAAGGGGAATATATATATATATATATATATTTTGCTGGAACATATAATTATGATCAAAATATGGGTCAACATAAGTGCATACAACTGATGGCTTGCTTTATCCTATGCCAATTTTGGCATCCTACAATTCATGCATTCTTCCAAAAAGGGGTTAGTTTTGTTTCTAAATTTTTACTTAAGACAATGTCGATCGTGTAAAATTAATATGTCAAATCACAAATTTAGATATTTGAGTAAAGCAAAATTAACGTCAATTGCAATGTTATTTTGGTGTACCATAATTTGACATATATTGTATTTAGTACCAAATTTAATACCAAAATAGATAGCACATGCGGCATTTTAGCAATCCATTGTTATTGGTTGATATGTTGACTTTTAATCAAATAAATACAATATCATTAATTTGAAATTTAAAATTAATAAAAGTTTATATTTTAAAAGTTTTAAAACTTTAATTAAAAATAGACATGGCATTTAAAATAATATTAAAATGTGTAACATAAAAAAAATATATCAAATATGCGTTTTTCACATTTTCTTTATAAAAATATTGACAATAGGTATTTAGAATGAAGATATAATCGTGGTTGCAGGCATAGCCTAACGGTAATACCACACATAACTCCACCTAAAGGTGTAGAGTTAAAATCCCCCCACCCCTAAGTTCAAAAAAATTAATGAAGATATAATCTAATATTTAGTATACCGTAAGACAAAAAACAGTTTACCTAGCTAATGAACCTCAAAAGTCTTTTTTTTTTTTTTAAATTTATTTATTTATTTAGGGGTGTAGGGATTCAAACTCTGTATGTTTTGATGGAGTCAGATGTAGTAAAAGTGATTTTATGCCTGGAAAATGAAGCTCAGAAGTCTTAACCATAATTAATAAAGACTACTTGTCACATTTAGCAACCCATATTTCCACCTTGGAATTAATCAATGGCTATCTACACTAGCTAGAGCGCTCATGTCTGATAATAAACTTTTCATTAGTTTTATTATATAAATATATATATTTATATATATTTTTTTTTCATTTCAATTATTAATATTGGTATTATTCATATATAGTGTTAGCGGTTTATAATTTAAAGAGACAAAATGATGTTTCAAAATCCCACAAGAAACCCAAAGGCTAATCAACTTTAAGATTAAAGTTGAAACATGTCACAATTGGAAAAGCAAAAGTAGGACCCTTTCATTTTTGCTTTGAGTCTCTGAATGATAAAGCTAGCTGAAGAGTTACATATAATTCAAATCAATAATGGGATTCTGCATGGTCCTCTTGTGTTACAACACGTTCCCATAAAGCTACCCCCCTCTTATAATGTTCCTTACTCAAACTCCACTTTAATTTTTTCTTATTTTATGAGACTATTATACAAGGAACTAAATTGGTACCACACACATTTCTAAGCGTGGTCTTCAATACCTCGGTCAAAGATCATGATCATGTTAAAATTATCTCCCACACACAAGAAATTAATATTGTGGAGATCCTATATGTGTGTGTGTATATATTTATAATTTATGGCTAATTAGGACTAGAGTACAATGAGCTAGCTAGTTAGTGCTAATAAGGTCCCATCACTTTTTAACTAGTTGTACGGATGACTTGTTTTTCCTGAGTAGAGCTTTTCCTCATTTGAGTGGCGAGGTTAGAAATTTGTTTTTAGAGAGAATTAAATTTTTATTAAAATTAAAATTATTATTAATACATAACAATTGTATATATAAGATTAAAATCTTTACAATGTAAATTGGGGATACAAATAAGATTTAATTTTTAAATTTTAAGGGGACCTGATGTTATTTGATATATATTTCTATATATTTATATAGGTAAAAAAAAAATTAAGAAGTTGGGGGGTTAATATATAATTTAACCAATCTCAAGCTCTAAAACAAGCAGCAATAGACTTGTAGCTGTTTAGTTATTGGAATTGCTTCTACATGGGATACCAATATATATGATAACAAGATTTAAATTAAGTTCTCCAACTTTATCTTATGAATATGTGTGTAAATGACCTCTTTGGAAATTTTGAAAATGATCTATGAATATCACCGTTTTTTCTAATATCAATCATTGATTAATCAATACTAATATTATTTAGTCAATATTGATTGAGTAGGGTCATTTTATGGTGATCAACCACTTAATTTCTTAAATTAAAAAAGTTTCAACATTTTTTCTAATTAAGTGTTTCTGTTTATTCATGTGATTTTTCCTTCTCTTATTAATCGGTAGAAGTTACTAATTTTCCTTTTGTAGTATTATTGCATTCTAATTAAACTTCAATTAATGTTCAAAGTTACTAATATTTAGCGGCCACAAAGCAGCGTGAATCACGTTTATAGTAAAATATATAATGATGAAACTCCCACACATACCCCCATAGATGATAAGATCATGACATTCTTTAACCTTAATTACTACACTAGTCTTTCCGTTATTATTGAGCTAATATATATGCTTTTGACCATTAAATAAAAACAAAAAGATGAGATTGTGAAAATGAATGTGATGGCCCTATCTCTTTTAGTTTGTTTTAGTATTCCGTGCGTTTTTTAGCATCTTGTGTCCAAAAACTCCACACAAAAAAAATAATAATAAATAAATAAATAAAAGGGCATTAAATACATCCAAAAAATTAATTGATAAATGTTCGTGGACTAGAGTCAAGACTTGTCATTGATAGGTGTTTTCTAGCTTTCTCTTTTGAATGATATATTAACCAATTTGAGGAAAATTCCTACTTTTATAAAGTTTAGCTATATGAATTTATACACACACACACATATGTGTGTGTGTGTGTCGTTGTCGTTTATATCATTAGTCAAACATACATTCTCCTCTTTCCATTTTCCAACAATAAAGAGATTGTTTAAGAAGGTGCCAAAAGAAATTTATGTAGTTTTTGAATTTTAGTGCTTCATTACGCACGCTTCCATTTGTGAATTTGGCCATGCCAAGTTATGATGCAAATGAAAAGCATGGAGTTGGCTTAGATCCAATCCATCAAGAAGTGAAAATCTTACCCTTTGAAAAAGATAAAGCTACCTAGCTAGTTATGCCATTTCTTTCATGAAAAGCTATAGTTTTCCAATAGTACTATATATGTGCTTGTTATGTTTGTAGGTGGAAATCCTAATTCATGACCATTTTATGCAAGAAGAAACATAATTAAGTACAATCCGCCGATGTGTTGAAGTTTCATTGTCAAGAATTAGTAAAGAAACTATATTTTAAATCAATATCAAATAAGAGAAATTATTCAGTAAACTTTTTTTTTTTCTAAGGTAAAAAATAGTAATACAAGCTAGTTTGATCGAATTCTCGTTGGATTAACCTTGCCAGGCAAAATTCGTTTTTTATTTTTTTTTATTTAAATCCGTAATTTGAAGATCAAAGTGCTTATCGTTCATTATTTACTATTAATTAGCCTCATTTAGTATTACGTAG
The DNA here is from genome assembly GCA_009761775.1 of Ficus carica. NCBI lineage: Eukaryota > Viridiplantae > Streptophyta > Magnoliopsida > Rosales > Moraceae > Ficus > Ficus carica. The sequence goes on along the minus strand of CM019742.1, from coordinate 4,856,127 downwards.
AGACAACTCATTTTGAATATATCTATATATGCTGATGTATGTACATATATACGTTGAATTGAAAAGGCACTTATTTTACTTGATTTATTATGTAAAAGCAGAAGTCTATCAATACGTATGGCTTCTGACGTCTAACATCTAAACCTCCAAAAGTTAAGAAGATTTTGAAGTTTCGTTTTATGTTTTGTCTTAATTTTGCAGTTGCGTCCATTATGCTTACTTATCTTTGCTGAATTAAATCCACTTTTACTTAAATTATTAATTAACTTTCACATCTCAAAAATTAAAAAATTGTCCCTTTTTTAATAAATGGTGGTGATAGAAATCAGTAAGTCAATCAAAATAGGTCAGCATATCTCTAATATCCTGATCGTTTACCCATCCTATGTATCATAAAATTAAAAGAAAAAGTAAAATGAAGTCTGAAATAACCAAAAGAGAGATCAAAACGGTCAATACAAAAGCGAGCTAATAAGAAGTATCAATCCTACTAAAGCAATCGGAGCCTAGACTCCAAGAATTGAGTCTTGAAAATATGCCCAGTTAGCCAAAATTTAAAATAATAATAATAATAATAATAAACTAGAGAGAAAAAAGAAGTTGGTTAAATACAAAATTGTAATAGAAAAATCCCTGTCATATCTTTATGAATCTCCCTCGACCGTAAGTCCAGCTTAATTAGTAATTAAACTACCGGCCAAGTGAGCCTTCATGGACTTATTTAATTTTAATAGTGTTACGAGTAGAGAAAATGAATCAGTTAGAGATTGGCAATCTGAAATGATAGTTGTATATGCAACATTCGAAATGCCAAATCCAATATTAACATTTCACTTGAGTTTGAGATTTTGTTTTTAATTTTTCTGTATTTAATTTATCTTTTATGTTTTACTTATGATCATGTCAATGTCATCGTACACACGCACACATATATACATTAAACACAATGAGCAGGAGATTTAAAATTCTTAACTTGCTTTTTCTGAAAACAGTTCAACATTTTGAATAATCAAAGAGCAGTTTATTAATTACATTGAAATGGTTGTTAAGTTCTGGGTTGCCACTGAACATGTGGGGAAGCTATTTTGTCTGCTAACTACCTTTTAAATAAGGTTCACCGGAAGAAAAAAAAATAAAACCTCATATGAATTATGGAAAGAAATGAAGCCTTCCTACAAATACTTGAAAGTATAAGAATGCCTTGCCAAAGTGTTGGTACCCGTGCCAAAAAATATGAGAATATGTCCTAAAACAGTTGATTGCATTTTCATTGGCTATGTCCACAACAGTAGTACATATCGATTCCTTATGCATGAGTCTAAAAACCCTGACATACACAAAAACACGATAAGGGAATCTAGAAACACATCGTTCTTTTCCTTGTAATTCCAAGGAAGATGGTCCAAGTTCGTCTAAACGAACGTATGAGACTATTAAAAAGAATAGTCAGGACCAAGAGCAAGACAATGAAACTGAAAAAAAGGAAAAAGAGCCTAGACAAAGCAAAAGGGTAAGGACAGAAAAATTGTTTAGACCAGATTTTCTGACCTATTTGCTAGAGGCTGAACCTCAAACTTATAAAGAAGCTGTAAGCTCCACTGAAGATCCTTTATGGAAAGAAGCCACAAAGAGTGAAATTGATTCCATCATGCAGAATCATACTTGGGAGTTAATGGAAGTAAACCACTAGGTTCTAAATGGATTTTCAAACGAAAAATGAAGGCAGATGGAACAATTGATAAGTATATGGCCAAACTTATAATAAAATGATATAGACAACGAGAAGATCTTGATTACTTTGACATCTATTCTCCAGTGACTAGAATAACCTCTATAAGAATGATTTTGACGATTGCCACACTATGGAATCTTAAAGTCTATCATATGGATGTAAAAACGGCATTTCTTAATGGAGATCTTGAAGAAGAAATTTATATGAAACAACCCGAGGGTTGTATAGCTTCAGGACAAGAAAAAAAGTATGCAAACTGGTGTAGTCCTTATTTAATTTAATAGTGTTACAAGTAGAGAAAATGAATTGGTTAGAGATTGGCAATCTGAAATGATAGTTGTATATGCAACATTCAAAATGCCAAATCCAATATAAAAATTTCACTTGAGTTTGAGATTTTGTTTTTTAATTTTTCTGTATTTAATTTATCTTTTATGTTTTACTTATGATCATGTCAATGTCATCGCACACACGCATCCATATATACATTAAACACAATGAGCAGGAGATTAAAATTCTTAACTCGCTTTTTCTGAAAACAGTTAAAAATTTTGAATAATCAAAGAGCAGTTTATTAATTACATTGAAATGGGTGTTGAGTATAGGTAGGGTCGTATACTTGAGTTTTTTTTTTTTTTTTTTTTTTTTTTTTTTTTTTTTTGGTGTACTCAAGTTAGTATCATAAGTAATTAGATCAATATATTCTATAATAAGTTACAATAAGCGAAAAGCAAAGTATGATAGGTGCATGATGTAATTTTTTTTTCCTTAACAGTTGTAAAATACTAAACTAAATGTAATTAGGTAGATAAATTATTTGGTGAATTTCAGAATATGTTCATATTGTATGATCGTAAGTTATATTTAATTTATCCTATTAGGACTAACTTAACGAGTGAAAATAACGATTCAAGATTTTAGGTTTCATGTTCGAAGCTAAAGGAGGTTTTCATACTACCAAAAAAAAATCTTAAGCTATATTTTGCTAGTATAAACATTCATTTAAGTCTACATATAGGTACCCTAGCCCTTTTCTGTTAAATAAGCTCCGCAAAACATAGTTAGGTTGCATTATTCAAGAGCCGACCCTACATTTAAGTTAAAAGAAGGTGAAGCCCATAAAAAATGTGTATAAATATTTATTCTCAAATCCAAAGGCATCAAGGATATCATTGTGCTATGGGACGATAAGGAGCATAATACTTTAATTATTAGTCCTGATAATTACATACTATTTTTATATATTTATAATTTTTAACTTAAAATTGAGATTCAAATCTCTACACCTTGTGATAGTAGAGAATTTTTATTAATTAAACTATTTTAACAACCATATTTTTATTTTCATTTTTGTACATGCTATTTAAATATTTTCCGAAGCTAATTTTGAGCAATGGCCCCCTTAAATTCTCGATTGGTATTTTGATACTCATATTACTATAAGGATTTATTTGGTATAAACCTTAAAACCTATTTTTCGATTTCGTGGAACCAGAAGTAGCTTTAAATGGTATTTAAATAAAAACTTAAAATTCACCCAAAAAAATAAAAATGTTGAAAAAATATTTTGTACTGTTATAAGTTCTTTCAGGAGAAAAAAAAAATCAGACCTAGCTAGGACTTACTCTAAAAAAAAAAAAAAAAACTTGCTACAAGAGAGTGTTATCTAATTTTTTAAAATTAAGTTAAATGTTACCTTTTTATTACTAGTAAAACCTAATTTAAACTTAGGTAAATTGCTAATTGATCCTTGAACTTTTGACCTTGTACAGCTTTTGTCCCTGAACTTTTTTTTTCGTAGCTAGAATACCTCTAAACTATTAATATGTTGCTACATTAATTCTTTACGTTAATTTTTAGATGGAATTTGCTAGTTAATATCATTTTTTGACATAATTATTAACGGATTTCATTTACAAAATTGACAAAAATGACTTTTGTAGTAATATTTAAATAGTTTATGAGCATTTCTTGTTCTTTTTTTCGTAGCTGTAAAAACTATAAACTATTAAAAACGTTGCTACAGTAGCCATTTTTGTTAATTTTTGTACGGAATCCGTATTTAGCACCACTTTTTGACTAAATTTCTAATAGATTATGTCCAAAAATTGACAGAAAGGACTATTATAGCAACACTTTAAAAGTTTATGGGCATTTCAGCTACAATAAAAAGTTCAGAAACCAAAGTTGCATAAGATTAAAAGTTTAAGAACTAAATGAGTAATTTACCCTTTAAACTTTAGAAAGACGTGGATTTTATCCATGTAATTAGTGTAAAAATTATCTCAAAGAAGCTCTAGTACTAATTCTATGATTAAATTATCTCTATTTCAAAACTTAGTGATGTTGGTAATTTTTTGTATAGGGTGGGAAGAAATATTTAAAAGCTATAATTAATTAGGTTATTGTTAATGTTTCCATCCAAAGATTGAGTTGATAACTTTCCACTAAAGTTGTATTTTCAATATAAAAATAATCACGTTAATTAAGGACTACTTAACTCTTATTTGGTACTCCTTTCTTCCAAACAAAGTCTTAGGCTTTGTTTGGTAACAAAATTTAACTTCAACTAAATTGTATTTTTTTATCTCAATTTTTTTTTCTTCTAAAAAGTCAACAAAGTTTATAACTACTTTTTAAAAAGTCAACTTAACTCAAACTCAACTCATTCACCAAACGAATCCTTAATCGCCAAATTAAATTTAAGAACTATGGTAGAAACTCTTTTTCTCTAATTTAGGATACTAGAAAATATCAGCAAGAGAATCTAACCCACTATGTGATTGCGCACATGTGGAAGGAACATGTGGCCTGAAAACTAAGAAGAAACATAGATTTGGAATCTATGTTATATATATATATATATGTATATATATGTATATGTATATATAAAGAGAGAGACTGTGATGAACAAGGACGTCACAAAAAAGAGAAAGCTGCTATTGGAAACAGAAGAGAACATTTTCACGCCTATACATGTGGGCATCAACAACAACAAAAACAGCTATATATAGCTTGGAATTCCGAGCTTGAATTCCTCTCGTTTCTGGTTTCTCTTGTATTCTCCTTCTTCTTCTACTAATTATCCTCATCTGTTAATTATTTATCTTTTCTCTTTAGTTTGGTTTTCTTTTTCCCATTCAGATACCCCATTTCCCATCAGAAGTTTTTGGGATCACTTTCTCATCGTACTCTAGGACCAACCAAAAAAAAAAACCTTCCTCATTATTGTTACTCTCTTGAAGAGAGAGAGAGTAGTAGTGGCTTTTTTGACGGTAATTATTAATTGGTAGCTTTATTCCTTGTTATTTTTTTTATAAAAAATATCCAGCTAGCTTTGGTTATCGCAAAAAAGCAAATCCAAACCCCAGATTCCAATATTCTCTCTCGAATGAGAGAAAAGATAAATCAAATCTACAGTGAAAATTATGATGATGGTATCATTAATAACATTATTAAAATATGATTAAAGTTTCTTAAAATCAGATCAACTTCTATAAATTTGGTTAATTCGGCCAAAAAGAGGGAAAACCCAAATCAAACAAAAGGGAACTAGCTAAAGACTTTTTTTTTTTTTTTATTTCTGGTTTTTTTTTTTTTTGGCTTTTTGACTCTGATATTGTCCCTCCCGAGTCTCTTAGCAGAACTTTTTTTTTTTTTTTTTTTTGAAAAATTCCAAGAATCCTAGCTACTTGGACTTTTGCATGGTTTTGAGTGGGATTTTGGCCTTTCCAAAGTTTTTTTCTTCACTTTTTTTTTTTTTCCTTGTGAAGATGTTTATTTCCTTCTAAACTCCATATCAAATATCCCATATACAACAAAGAAGTACGTCTCATGCATTTCTGGTCAATTTATTATAATTGTGTAATCATTTTAACCATAGTACCAACCAAAAAAAAAAACAGTACGTCTAGTAATTATAAAAAAAGTTAATTCATTGGGAACTTTCAGTACACACATAAAACTCAAAAGCAAATTATTAAAGAGCACAAACCTAGAAGTTGAAAAAAAAAAAAAAACACAGTATGTTCTCCTTGGGCCGTGGTGAAATTAGATATAACTAACTCACATCAAGGTAAATATTCCTAAAAATATGTGACCAAGATAGATATGTCTAGGGAACACCAAACTTCCATATGCATAATATTAAAGGTATTGAGGTTATATGCTAATGCGCGTAATGGAACCACAATCCACTGTGTAGGAACACGTTTAAGATATATTAGTCTAAAATATGTGTAACATATTTTAAGAAAATTTATCTAAACATGAGAAAAATAAAATAATAAGAAAAAAAATATATATATATATACAAAAAAAAAAAAAGAACCTTAACAAAAAGCACGAAAAAATACCAAAAAGATAAAAGAAATAAAATAAAAGAAATTTATCAACACGGAAAAAATGACTAAAATGAAAAAAAAAAAAAAAAGTTGGTTTGGAAAAAAAAAACGGAAGACCAAAAAATAAATACAAAAATTTTTCATCCAAAACGGTTTTAAAAAGGCTCAACAGTGTTAAGTATTGACACTTCTAATATAGTTATAGATATAATACCTTCAATGAAAAAAAAAAATTCTTAACTCCATTAAAAGACTTGATCCGATGATAATAAAATGTGTGTGTAAACAATGTACTAGTGAATTTTTTTTTTTTAATTTTATTAACTATACATACGCGTTAATGTGTGGATCAGGAACTCTCTCCTAACCACTGAGATGTTACTAAGAGAAAGGAAAAACGTACCAATGTGCTTTGACCAAAAAAGGAAACTGTAGGTAACTGTTTTCTAGTATTCTATGAGCTAACTAAAGTACTCTTTCTGCAGAATGCGTGTGTGAGAGAGAAAGATCTTTGGAGAGAGAGAGAGAGAGTTGCAGGGAATGGGAGAGAGATAGCAGAATAGTACTAGTCTTTACTTTCATTATTTCACGAAATCTGACGGGACAAAAGCATTTCGAATGAATGACTACAATTTCTCCGAGACATATGCTGATTCTCTTCAACCCATGGATTATTTAACCATAAATTTTCAAAGCTCCCTTTTCCTCTATTTCTATCTATAGCTGAAATGTATATATTTATATATAAATATATATGTGCGTATATATATATATATATCTCAACAATCTCCAATTCCTCGAAGATAAGTACTAAATTTTCAGTAAACAATATAAGAAACAAATAAATTCATAATCTTAAGCAAAATCTTATTAGCACAAGCAATATCTATAGCACACATCTGAGTGAAATATGGTAACATTGATATAATTATAACAATTTAGTCCTTGTCAGAAAATAAATACTCCATGAAGCCTACTACTTCTTTCAACAGACACATAGAATTACTATAACCCCCCTCAGAAAGAAGGAAAAAAAAAATTCAAATAAACAAACACAAAATAATTTCAAGCCTACTATAGAAAAAGATCCTACCACTTTCAAGTGTAGTAACGTACTGAGCATGATTTGTATATATCCCACTTCGCCATTGTCGCCCCCATTTCTTTGTATGTTTCATCTTCGATTTTCCAACTCGGAAAAAGTTAGATAAAGTTTTTGTGTATCAATTTTGATTCATAATTAAAACTATAAAAGATGGTTGGTGGTAGAAGTGGTACTGAAATTAGTGAGGTCGGTCCATGCATTGCCAGTACTACCGCCGCCGCCGCCGCCCAAGTTATTGTAGTGATGATCATTTCCATTTCCGAAACCGCCCAAGAAATTTCTCGAAATGTTCATCCCTTGGTTATGGCTAATGCCTTCAACTTTCACCGTGGCCATCTGAGAAACCACCCCGCTAACTCCAGAATCCAACGGCTTAGATCGAACGAAGCCTGGCGGCTCCACATTTTCATGATGATGATGATGATGATGATGATGATCGAACGGTGGGTACAACCCGGTGGTGCCGGTGTTTGGTGGCGCCTCCAAATTTGCCAAGAAAGGGAACTGTTGCACTTGTTGATGATGCACATGCTGCTGGAGTCTCCACTGCTCGGCGAGTGCGGTCGGTAGAAACTCGACATCCGCACCACCGCCTGCAGTCGCCGCCACCTGCGGTAAAGGGATCCCACCGAAATTCAGCCCTATGTCGCCGGGGCTGCCTCCGTAATGTTCGGCGCCAGGATGGTGTAGGGCCGGGAAAAAGGGTAAGTGCGGCGGCAGCGGTGGCTGATGATGATGATGAGGTGCCAAATGGCCGAGTATGTCGGCGCCGTTGGACGACATGGTGGCGGCACTTGTGGAGGCCCCGCCGCCGGTCTGGCGCTCGGAAGAAGCGCCGCCGCCGCCCGCCGCGGGAGATTTGGATCGGCTCGAGCCTTTGCTCCTCTTGTTCCTCCTACAGCCACCTCCGACCGGCACGTTCCGCAGGGCTCCGCCTCTGGTCCAGTACCGGCGGCAGGTCTTGCAAAAGTGGCGGGGCTGGGAGAGGCTGTAGTTGTTGAAGTAGCAAAACTTGGTGTTGCTGGAGTCGCACCGTGGGCATTTCAGTGCCGTCTCCGGCTGCGGTAGCTTCGCCATCCGGGCCCGATCAGCCATCGAACCTGGCCTGATCGAGCCCGTCCCTCCGCCGGCTCCAGCCGCTGGAGGCGGCTGAGGAGGAGGAGGAAGCTGGGGATTCTGATGATGATCGGGTCGACCACCTTGTTGTTGCTGCAGATGCTGATCATGATTTGGTTGCTACAAAATTTTCAAATAAAAAAAATTACCCAAAAAAAAAAAAGAAAGAAAGAAGAAAATCAAATATCTGGTATATTCAAGGAAGGAATTGAAAAGGAGGTGGTATATATGGGATAATATACATATTTATTTATATTTATCCCCTCTTTTTTGTTGAAGAAGAAATCAAATTAGACCTTACATATAAATATAGATATATATATATATATATTTAATACCTGTTGTTGCCAGTTGGGTGGATCCAGATAGACGGGAATGGAGGAGAAAACCATGATAATAGTATTTTTGGGTGATTTTTCTCTCTCAAGGAGAATTGGAAATTAGCTTTCTTTTCTTTTCTTTTCTTTTCTGTTCTTTTGTTTTCTTTTGTAAAGGTTGATGGGTTTTTTGAGAGAGAATCACATCAACATGTAGACACACACACAAACAAGAGATAGAGTTGCAGAGAGAAAGAGAAAGTTGCTAGAGAGAGAGAAGAGAGAGAGAGAGATCAGAAGGAGACGGGGAAAAGATAAAGGGGAAGAGGGGTTGTTTGTTTGTTTATTTATTTTGTTCCTTGTTGATGATCTCTATCGCTCTTTTTGTTTTATTAAATTTTTAGGGTTTTTGGAAGGGGAAGAGGAACAATTTAATTATTTTTCTTAGTCTTTAAGTTTCTTTTTTAAGCTCCTCTCTCTTTAATTTTACCATATAGTACTACAGTGCCAAAAAGATCATTAGTCATTAGTGGCCATGCATGAAGAGAGAGAAAGAAAGAAAGGGAGAGAGAGAGAGAGAGAGAGAATAAACCCTAAGTAAAAGTTTAATACGAGCTTATCAATAAACAATAATGTGGAATTAAAAACAAAAGTAATTGGGAAAGATCGGTGGGGTTTGGGTGGAAGCGTCACAATCGAATGTTACCTTTAATATTTTTCTCTCTTCTGTTCCCGGCAGATTTTTAATTTTTGCATGGAAATGTATAATGAAAAAAAGATTTTTTTTTTTTTTTTTTTTTTTTTTGGTATGTGCGTGTGTGTGGGGAGTTTTCTACTTTTCTTTATGTGCAGAATTACAGAAAAGTTTATTTAAAAATAAAATCTAGTACCAAATAATAAATTTGGAGAATATTAATGAATATTTTTACCATAATGTGTGTGTATATATACATATACTTAATTTGCACAGTGTTTTTCCAAAAGACTGAAAAGAACTCGGAATGTTACATTTTCAGAAGGTAAAGTATTAAGTTATAAAGCCTTTATTTAGTGATTCAATCCATATACTTATTCTCTTTTTCTCCCCCCCAAAAATCCTTGAGCACATAAAAGCTAGAGTATAAATTCAAGTCAAAAAGTATAGATGTAAAACGGATATATAGAAAAATACACAAAGGCGAAAGAATTTTAGATCGTATATATGTAAATATATATATATACACACACACACGCACACACACACACACTATGGATTCCTATCTTGTGGGAGACAATACAAGAAAACTTCCATGCAAATACTTGGCACTTGTCTGGCAAATTCTATCCAATATTTAGCTGATCTCAAATTAACAAAAACTTATATATTACAGTACTTGTTTATCAAGTTTGAACTAGCTAGTTCCTTTTTTTTTTTTTTCCTCTTTTTTTTTTTTTTTTTTTTCTTTTTTCTTTTTGGCTGGAGATAGAAGGGAGGGTCACTGTAGCCGTTTTTTTCTTTCAAGAAAAAAAAAAAAAAAAAAAACGACCATCATGATGGCTTTAAATTCATGATTGTGGCACAGCCAAGCTGCTTGTGCAAATGGAAAAGGATGGCAATTTTCTTTGCACGCTGTGCTGAAAGGCTCTCTTGATCACGAACACGTGTGCCCTACATGTGTTGCCTTCTTGAAATATATTATTATTATAGATATAATATAAATATATACATATATCACACGGGGCTTCTTTTATGGGTATTAAACATTTATAATTAACCAATTCATTTCAGTACAATCACTATTAACAGTTGATTAATTATGGTGCTTCGTCATTATTATTCTACAAACTGTATACTATTCGTTTTAATTAATTTGTCCATTTAATAAATATAATCCGTGTGCATTCCAACTAATTATTAGCTACTTAAATCAATATTTTAGAACACGAAACAAATATATATCCTTTGTTTTTAATAATTTCGAGAAATCATATAATAAAAATGTTCAATATTAGGAACTTCCAAACGACGGAAAACGGTTTTTTCTTTTTATCGGTGTCAACTGAACTTATCACATAATTGAATCTTGCATTTTGAACTTATCCAATAATTATTGATTTTGAAAATTGTATCGATCATATAGTTTCAAGGTTTAACCAAATTATGAAGTCGGTAATGCATTTTTTCAAAGATTAATATTATATATATATATATCATGCCTCATTCACACACACATTTATATTATTGCTTTTTATCCCCCAATAAAAATTTGTTCTTCATAAGCAGAAGTTAAAAGGTGGGAAAAAGAGATATTTTGTAAAAGTTATAGGAGGAGAAATTTAAAACTACTAGGTGCTTTACGTAAAAGCATTTTCAATTACTGTGTAGTTAATTATGTAATAATCAGTAGGTCCTATATTTGACATGTAAATCTATTATTCAATAATAATTTTCGGGTGACATGTAACGTTGTTTATTTCATTTTCGGTTTGAATATTGCATGCTATTATTAAAGAATCACTTTACTGTTTTATATTTGACATAAGTAATTGAACTATCTTTCATTTTGGATAGTTCAGTAAAAATACTACAAATGGGTGGGGCCGGGATCTTTAATATAAATTATAATACACGTTTCTAAACATTGAATCATATATATCAAAATTATAGAACTAAACAGTATTTGTGCAACTCTAATAGAATATGATAATATTATATATTAGAAAATACTATAAAGATCTAAAAAATATTCTTATTATTAGGTATTTATAATTTTTTGGGAGTCTTATTCTAGTTGAGATGTTTAGGTTTTGTTTGGCTTTCAGATTTCAAACCTAAGTTTTTCATTTAAGTTTTTATCTTTTTTTTTTGAAAAATCAATAAAAATTATAATTAATTTTTGAAAAGTCAACAAATTTCAATATAAAAAATTTTATTACAAATCCGTATACCAAACGCAAGCTTAAAATTATATAAATATGTAAGTTGTCACTTCTCTTCATTAAAAACAAAAAGGTTATATCTCGATTTTATAATGCCTTCTCATAAAATCCCTCCAATTGAGTTATATATACATTTATGTATAGATTAATGTGGTAATGTACGTACGTACGTCTATATCTAAAACAACTAAACAAGACACATATATATAACATCATTATTAATTAATTAATGCCATACATATGGGATATTATATACATACATTTGCTCGTATTGATTAATAGTCTAATATCTATTATGTCGTTTTCTAGGTTAAAAATATTATCTTTCTACAATTTGCTGGACTTGACACCATTAATGTACTACATGACCTAGGTCTATCTTTCTTTCTTTTCTTTTTCCTCCCTTTCTTCGAACTCTCTGTTCCTTTCACTGAAATCTTCACTTATAAGCTACACAAAAACAAACAAAAAACACAAATACACATTATTTACAAATAAATTAAACCTATATATATACACTTCTATATATATATATATATGGGACTGATATATATGGATGAGAAAAAGAAAAAGAAAAAGGAGGGTAAGATGATCAGTAAGTACTTGGAGGGGTGGCCTAGCCGCCGGACGTGGGGTGGCTAGAGTGGTCGTCATCAGATGCTCCCGGTCGGGGAATTCTTGCTTTTTCCACATGCCACGTCAGAAGCCCCAATGGGTCCCACACCACCTTCTTCGTCATTTCCAACCCATACACACACACACACATATATATATATATATATTACATACAAGTATATATATATATATGGGGACACCGGACACACAAATACATGTTACATATAATCGGCTCCTATTACTCTTTTTCTGTGTCTGGGTCGGTAAAAGGAGCTCCCTTTGTTTTTTGTTGGTCCCCACAAATGGGAAAATGAGGCCCAAATTTCTGGTTGAAGTTTTTCACAGTTCAACGTAATGGCAAACTATATATTAAGACGTGAATGATATGGACATATATCCTGCAATCTGCATCAATTCTTGTACTGCATTTTTGAGAATAAGAGTGATTGTAACCGTCCGATTCCATGAATGTACCCCACCATAGTGGAGGGGATATTTTGGCATTAAGATATGTATATATAAAATTCTATATATATATATTATATATATATATAGATGTGGAGATTCTATATAGTTGGATAATATGCATGGTCTTTGATGCCTTGATTATATAGCATGAAATGAATGGTTATGAGACCTTACTTCCACAAAAACAGATCTATTGATGTATACGTGATGATTGAAAAAAACCTTATTGCAAGGTTGTGCATTTCTAAGGGGGGAAATCCATTTATATCTGATGATATTTGATGAACATATGACAATTTTCTCTTTTAGAATCGATAACGAATGAGATAAAACATATATGCATTTATGTTTTTATCGTCACATGGTGTAGTTAAATTTTAAGGGTGTTCATATATTAAGGTGTCAATCTGCAATTCAATCCATAATCTTCGAATTTTTCCAATTTGTTATTCCCTCGATCGAGTCTAAAAATCTTGAATTTCATAGATTGGATTTCATAGGAATTAGTGCAGATTAGATATTTAAAATTAAATAACTATATATTATATGAAAATATTGTTCAATAAAATACAATCTATAATAACACATATAAATTCAAGTCTCCGACAATAAATCAAACTATAGCATTAAATTCGTTATAACAAACAATCTTCAACTAAACTTTATGTAAAGTCCTCATCGTTTATGTGTATCATATGTATATATAATATTTATATATTCAGCTAGATTCACGGATTTCGAGGATTTGGAAATCCAAAATCCAATATGTACACAACTTTCATAGCGCAAAAATCTTAATCTATAACCAAATCAAAATTATTCCAACCTAGAGTTCGTTAAATTTTCAGGTTCAAATTTAAGTTTTTCATATCAATTTTCGTCTTTTTTGAAAAATTAATAAAAATTATAATTAGTTTTTGAAAAGCCAACCAACTTTAACTAAAATTTTTATTTCAAGCTCGTATACAAAACACAAGCTTAATCTAATCTAATGGGTTAGATTAGGGCTAGCAATTCGTGTTCGCAGACCGGATTCGGACCAGCCCAATTACAGCATGCCACGATAAGCATGAACACAAACATGATACTATTAATAAACGGGCCAGGAATCTAAACATGAACACAAACCGTACTTATAAACGCGTAGCACGACATGATTCGCGAACACGATTATTAAACGAACCACGATGGGTTGGCACGAAAACAAACCCATTTATGACGCATTTAACACACAAAAAACCTGTTTACTGTCTATTTAATACGAAACTAGTTTCTGACCCATTTAACACGAAAATTTTGGATAAAAAATCACTTAAAATTCTGAATTCACTAATACAAGAAACTCATCATATTCATATAAAATATAAAACTAATAACTAGAATTATCAAATATCCATAATGATTAAGATAAACATATATTAGAATAAAACATAAATGGGTTATTAAGGTTAGGGTTAGGCTTTTATATGTTGTTATTTTTAGGGTTTTTTTTATTAATATATTGAGAAATTTTATATATGAACTATAAACAAGTTGGGTCGTGTTGACTTGTTTACGACCTAATTAAATAAACAGGTTAATTGTGTTAGCTTGTTTCTGGTCTATTTATTTTCGTATTAAACGTATCAACCCAATTTCGACCCAATTATTAAACGTGCGGTCCAAACCCATTTATTTCGTGTTATTCTCATGTCGTGCCACTGTGTCATGTCCGAAATTGCCGGTCCTAGGTTATATTAAACATATTTATGGTGAAATGATTTCACCACGGCAAGAACCTGTGCTTTTTTCATATGAAAGAATCTATGTTTAATTTAGTATAGAAACAACTCGTAGACTAGGGAGTCATAAAACCAATAGGGACTTGCAACAAGCAGAGGCAAAAAGTGACCCGATCAGTATAATAATATACATGTAAATAATAGAGAAGTTACATATAATATAATATAGCTAGCTGGAGCGTAACCTAGCTAACTAAAATCATGAATGTCCAATGGAGATTGATTGTGAAAAGAGACACGTGCAATGCAAGTGTAATAAGAAGTGACCTTTATTATATTTCATTTGGATAAACAAATTAAATAGATAGAACTTAGTCCTCTTTCTCTAACACCAATACGCGTTTTCATAGGATACCCTAATTTAACATACAAAATAAATATATATATATATATGTATGCCATCATTATTATTCTTCGTTTAATTAGCCAACAAAAAAGAATATGCACCACTTAAGAATATATGACCTTTCAAAGGAATATATTCTTGTTCGAGAAGGGTTTTCGGGTTTCCCATGAAATTTACTTAATTCGCATCAAAGAAAAATTAGGTTAATCTTCCACATTCATTATATATATGTATATGTATGTATATCAAGAAATTTCGCAAGATTCTTTCTTGGAGGTAGTTAAGATCGAACAATATTTGCAGAATTGAGGGAACCACACACGGAATCACTTTTGAACCCTCAATATATATATATATTATATAGTGTATATAGAGAAAAGTCTTATATCCAGTCGATAAATACATCCGGCAGTGTATTTGTTCTGAAACTTTTAACAAATAGTTGATTACTTATAACTTTTTATTTAAAATATTACAATATGATATTATTTAGATATTGGTGCAAATGATTACAAATATCATTGAAAAATATTATATTGAAATCACCTGATTGTTATAAATCCTATAAAAAAATTATAAATGTCGTTTTCTAAAAGTATCGGATAACAGCTCATCTCAATATATATATATATATATATATATCACATATTCCTTGATTTGGTACATATCCATTCATCTAGAGGCACAATATATTAAGAATATACATTGTAAGTTGTGGTTCTTTGTAACTGTCTAAATATCATGCTCGAGAAATATACTCAGAATATTTGAATAAAATGTACATATTTTAGATATATGTATAATAATAAACAGGAATTCTTGTTCTTATCTCCGATTCTCTTTTTGTTTTTGTTTTTGTTTTTTTTTTAATATTCAAGTGGTTCTCTTTTCATACTATATAGTAATAACTGTCAATTATATATATGTCTACAGTTTCATTGGTTGAAATTTCGGCAAAGCAAAGCAAGGAAAACTACGTCTCAACAAAGCAGCCAGCTCTCTCCAGGTTAAGAAATAGAGAGACTTTATAGTGCAATATTATTATTATTATTATTATTATCTGTGCGCGCGTCAAAAATGGCACTGATAAGGCTGAAAAGATGAAACATGTTTTCAGTTTGCGGTCCCAATCTGCATTGGTAAAGAAATGAAACTCTGCTGGTCCAAACAGAAAGGCCACTAGATCATGACTAGAGTTTTCATTTAATTAGGAGAATATACTATATATATATATATATGGCTACTCTTGTGTCCTATATCTCATTTTTATCGGACATAAACGATACTTGTACCGGTTAATGTTTTGGATTATACCGAGTAGTCTTTTGAGTTGTACCGATTAGTCTCTTGAATTGTCTCCCTCCCCCACCTTCCCCCCACCCCCCACCCCCTGTCGAACGGCCGGATGCCGGACTGGGGAGTATTCCTATATATAGATGATTTTTGTATTTATTAAATTTCGGAAATACTAAATGTAACTGTCGGACTAATATTACCGAAAAAAAAAATAAATGATCATAGAAGAAAGAAATTATGATAGTTCACATTCAGTCATGTGATAGTTACGTACACTTTTAACGATTATAGTAATTCACTATTAGGAAGAAGAAACTTACAAAAGAAAATCACATCCTCTTAGTCTCTGTTATTTTTTTCTAACCTCTCTATTAAAGCCCATAATCGACGTCCCTTTATGTGCGAAATTAAAAATACATTTTAATTAAATTAAAATTACGAAATCCGCAAAATACCGTTTAGTGAAATATTTTATCCCATCTCCTTTCCAACCCAGTGGTGGTTTTAATACAAAGGTCGATCTTGTATGTTGTCTTTATATATATATCAAGATAAAAGTACTGATTAGGCTGCATAACCTACCACTAACGTGCATGTACGTAGAGTAAATAATTATAACTACACCTTGCTAGTAAATAAATTAAGCTATGCAATTAATTGTCAACTTGATATGGCCAAACAAGTTTGAGAAAACTCGGCGTTTCAAATCACAATAAATGAATGGTAATTTTAAATTTCCGTGTTCAAGGATCAAAAAATCTTAATGTGAACTATAAATACTAATTAATGTGTCTTTTTGTTGTGAAGCAGATCGAAGTATCATGATAGGTATTAATTAGAATGGATGAGTTGTCTCAAAAAATGATAAATTCTTAATGTGGTTTTCCAAGAATACAAATTTTCCAAATTCTTTTTAGGCATAATAATATTGCCAATATATTCTAAAAAACAATCATATTCAAAAATATTGCCAAGGTATTTCGAAAATCCCATAAGAAAATTATTAAGCACCTCAATTTTAATTGCTACGTACACTGATGACTGCACAATTTTCCGCGTATATTAGTTTTATTTATCTAATTCGAACAGCAATATGGTGCATATAGCAATATAAATGTGAAAGTTCAAATAGTTATAATTATTAAAAATGTGCACTTTGTTCTGTTAGATGCATATATTTTATCTGCGTGTTGTGTTTGGTTTGTAGGTCCAGATTATTATTTTTTTAAATTTGACTTAGTATGAACTTGAGTTTGATATAAAAAATAAAAAATATAAAAAATCAACCTGTATTGAGAATTGAAAAAACCAGTTTAAAAATGTTCAACTAGCATGAATTCTAAAAGTTCAGTTCGATCAGTAATATTAATTAATTCGTTTAATAAAGCTAAGTTGGTTGGGAGAAAAGTACAAGTTGATGCTACCTAATTTCATCTTCTGTTCAGTAATGATTCATGACAAAATATATAAGTTGATAATGCTATATATAATATCTTAAAGAAGCGCAAATATCCTCTTTAGTTCTTTCCTTTTCCTTTTATTAATTAAGTGTTTTAGCAAATAAATTTGAAAAGAAAATTTTAAAAACATTTCCATTCAAATTGAGAAGCTTTTTGGATTATTGTTCATAGGGAAGAGCCAAATGAGAATGCATAAATTTCAAAAAAGTAAAAAATTTTATGTTGAATTTTTTTTTTTTAACATGCATTTAGTCACGGTAAAAGTATTATCTATATATACTTGATGGTCATAAAAATTTTAATCTTTTAAATAATTTTTGAACAAATATTTTTGTGTTATTACTATTTGACCCATGAAAAAGTCCGGACCCCTATATTTTTGACACAACATGAGTCGCATATAACAAGGTTTTATCATGAATCACTAGGAGCCAAGTCTATTTACCACACGCTTTTCTTTTCTTTTTTAATTTGAAGATCTTTAACTTTATATCTTTTATGAAATCAAATATAAAATTATAATTAAATTATATATGTAATCACTTTTTATCACATACAATTTAGTATTACCAACTAAATCAAGATAAAAGCTGTCATCGACTTACTCAAGTTGAGAATTTTACGTCGCAAAGAGCTCTTTGGCCAAAAGCGTTTTCTATGTGGTTTTTCTTTTTTTTCTAATTTATCTTTAAACTTGAGCTTTTTTTTCCTAATTAGTCCTCTCATAAAAAATATATATTTATATCTTCCTAACTATTCAATAACCAAGCATCTATTAATGTCTCCATTTAGAACAATCCACTTTTTAACCTAAAGATACACTAAGCTCTTAGAGTCTTATTTGGAGCAAAAGTATGGATGATTGGAAATTTCAATGAATTTTTTACTTTTCAAAATCTTGATTATTTTTCTCTCTTAAAAACACCAATCCAGTTTAGATTTTTAAATTCGAATTGGATTCTCATACTCCAAACAAGAGTCAAATCACTCGAAAATGCAAAACTATAAACCAAAGTCGAGACAAACCTAGCTAGCCAGATTTAGAACTTCAGATTTAAATCATGAACCGATCAAGATATCTTAGTTGTGAAATCCTAGACATTCTTTGTTGGGCAATCCAAACAATAATAAAAAATAAAATAAAATTACGTTAAATATTATTTTGGACAGTACTGATCGTGCATGCAACTGTTAAACTTGAGTATCTACCTGTAACATGTGATTTATTTGAGAAAAATTAAATAAAGTAAAATTAAATAAGAAAAATAAGTTCAAGGTTGGTGGTGTAGGAATCTAATTCCCCAATCTAATCAATCTTTGCAGAATATTTCTTTAACTTATTTCCATGCAAAAAGCTTGGGTTTTTGCAGCTTTCTGTCCCCAGTACCAGTATTATTTTGTTCATTTGCTGTCACCCAACCCTCCCACACACACACACACACACACACACACAAGAGAAAAAATTAAAGTTACACACAACAAAGAGATAACAAAGTGACATCAATTTAGTTAATAGTTTTCTAATTTTATCTTTTCCTCACCATAAAACCCTGATCTCTTTAAATTTTTTTTAATTACCTAAATAATGTTTTAGAAATTCATATCCCCATTCTAGGAAAAAGAAGAAGAAAAATAATCATATCACCATTATTTTAGGATTGGCTATATAGACGATTAGCTATTATTAATCAATTGAAAGAGAGCAACTTAAAAATTTTGAGCTTTTCTACTATAGACATATCCGTATCAGTAATGAATATCTATAAATATTAGATCTGATCAAAATTATATTAAAATGAAAAATACATATTTTTTAAAACTTACATATTTTGATACAAAAATGACAATTCGAAACACATTTTTATATCTCATCGTAAAATTCTTAGAAAAATTAGTTTATAATGCGTTTGAATGTATTCCAATATGAGTTCAAGTGCTCCCTTTAATCATTATATGCAAATTTAATGGGTCGTGATTAGAGAGAAAGAGGGTCTATGATATGATTAATTAAAGTATATTAAAAAAATGGTTCAACAATAAAATAAGTGAGTTTACAGTTCAAATGGAGTATTTATAATCAAATATAAATATCATAATGAACATTATATTATATTCAAAGTGAATATAAGTGAATGAGACATCCAAATGCACCATGAGATTATCAGTTGAAGATTGAAATATAGAAATGATCTCAAAGTCTATGGACCGCTCGATCGTGGTCACGTGCTTTAATCTCGAGAAGATTCTAAAAGGAGATTCCAAAACATTTGTTTAAGTAAAAGCTGTTTAACGTGCCACCAATGGCCTAGCACATTTTTTTCTAAGCAATTTTTTTTTTTTAATATGGCAATAAAGATGGTGGTCCATTATATTCTGCGTCATAATTTATGGCGCTTTCACATTTTTGAAGCTAAAAGTGGAACCCACACCCCCGGGTCTTTGCTTGGGGGGCCACTTTTGTGGTGTGGTCCTATTTTATTATATACATTGAATTAATTTTGCATATACCATTTTTCTTTTTCCTTGTTTTACTTTTTTTATGTGGAACCTTTCAAGCTTAGACGGATGTAATTTTATCAATATCGTGTGTTTTTAAATGTTAGATCTTAATAAAATCGCATCAAAGTGAAAATTTATATAGAGAGAGCTATATTCTTTTTTCATATTTTATCGTAGAATTCTTGTTTCCAGTTTAGTATAATTTTTGCTTTTGCTTCTAGCCAGTAGAAGAAGAGAAGCAAAAGCTGTGACTTCTCAGTAAATGTTTGGAACCATAGAGCTTTTGAGATCAAAATAATCTTTAGAGTATTCTAATAAGTAATAAAAATGTTAAAATAAGTTTATAATATCTAACTTAAATTTTTATTATAAGTTTTATAGTCCACTCAGAAGAGTTTTTACCAGAAGCCTCATTTTTTACCTTTGACAGGAAGCACTTCTGAAAACCAGAAGCTCTTCTGACAAATTATCTAAATACTATCAGAAACTGTTTTTGGACCTAAAAAATAAAAAGCAGTTTCTTGGAAGCTCTACCAAACAGACTAGTATGTGTAGGATTTACCCCCAAAAAATTTACCAAAAAAACGTATGTGTATAGTAGGAATGGTTTTCAACAGAACAGAATGGGTCTCGCTCTTCCCATGTTGGGCTTAAAAGTTAGAACTCAGAATAGTTTCAAAGAGTTGCAATTACAAATGTACTAGAACAATGAATTTGAGGGCCTAAGTGAACCCAAATAAGTTTGTTGGGGTCCCACTTGAATTATCAAAAAAAAAAAAATTATTTGTTTGCCTCCATTTGTTCTAATCTGACCCTAAATTGATTGAGTTGTCGTTGACAACTGAATATTTTTATTTATTTATTTATTATTACGTTGACGACGTTAACAATTCTATTAAATAATAATGCTAAGTAGGGTCGAGTAGTGACGCTCCTAAATTATAGAAATTAGATTGAGAAACAGCCAATTTGACACCAATTTTTTTCTTACCAATAAAATATCCAACCTACTCAAAAAACGAAAATTTGATTTTGATATTAGATTGTCAAGAACGTTTGGTTGTCGCGTTAATATTTTCCATCTCACAGAAAAATAAATTTTTGGATAAAC
This sequence comes from Ficus carica, assembly GCA_009761775.1. Classification (NCBI taxonomy): domain Eukaryota; kingdom Viridiplantae; phylum Streptophyta; class Magnoliopsida; order Rosales; family Moraceae; genus Ficus; species Ficus carica. Next base: position 4,835,019 of record CM019742.1, on the reverse strand, counting down.
TATATTTTTTCCTCTTGAACTTTAGGTCTTGTCACAAACTGCCACTCAAACTTTAATTTTAATATTTTTCCCCTCTGAACTTTGGAAAACTTTACAAATTTTCCCCCTCAATTAAATTTTTGACAAAAAAATACATGTAACACACGTTTGAACCATAAGTTGCAGATATTAAATGTGAAACACTTCTAATTAAGTTAAAAAAAAGTAAAAAGTAAATATTTATGGTTAATTGTCATTTTTTTCTCATATTTTTCTTTTGTAAGTAACTCTATTATTTCACATTTAATAAGAGTAACGGGTGCTAGGAGTGCTGCCAATGATTTTAATTTTATAATTCTACACTTAATACCATAAACTGATGCTTCCAACAAGTATTATATGTATTTTTTCATCAATAATATAATTAAGGGGGAAAATTAATAAACTTTTTCAAAGTTCAAGGGGAAAGAATATTACAAATTGAAGTTCAGGAGACATTTTGTGACAAGACCTAAAGTTCAAGGGAAAAAGTGTAATTTGTCCTAAATTTTTTTCTGGTATGATATTCTCTACACTTTATTTTTAAGACAACTAATCAAAAACATACTTTAGTTTCTTATCGATTCATCCTTAGAGATTCAATAACCCTTCTCGTGCAATGTTGCCCTCATTTATCATTCAATTAAAAATATAATAGGTCAAGGAAAAAGAGAAAAATAAATAAGAGAATTGGAATATTATTTTTCTTTTTAAAATAGAGGAGCTAAGTTATTATTGTTATTTTATTTTTGGATAATACTGAAATCTCAATGGTACTTTTATTAATTTCAATATTGTCGGTAATCTATCTGAATGATTGACGTAATGAACGATAAGATTGAATGGTTCTGAGATAAAGGTCTTTCGATTTGACACAACTCCCACCGACCGAAATAAGACCTTTTCTGATGGTAGGGAAAATAAATCAACAATCTTTTTTTCATGTAACTTTTTAAGATTTCCCTTTGTGAACTTTTATTTTTTTCAACAAATAAAAAATTATAAAATCATGTGAACATTCACCTTACAATGCCATAGTCAACTCACACCCATTTGTTGCATTCATGGGTTGCTTCACGCAAGGCATCAGCACCCACAGACAAAATCTGAATTAAACTCACAAATCTACAAAGCCAAATGTCCTTGCACTCATATGATCTTTAAAGCTAAACCCACAAAATAGAAGTCTAAAGGCTGTATTTGTTTTGGTGCATAAAAATAAGAGATACCAGATTTTGAATAAAGAGTCCCAATATGTTCGGTGTTAGAAAGGGAACATTAATATATATGAAGCCTTGAAAAAAAATTTCATCTCTTTGTTTGGGATTGCAAAAAATCTCTCAAGCCCTCCCAACTACCTAAGTAGGCCTCCCCTTAGTCAATTTCAATGCGATGTTTTTTAGACACTCATATAGTAAAAAAAAAAAAAAAAATTTTTTAACTTGGAGTCGGGGAATTCGAACTATACATCTTTAGGTGTAATTAAATGTGATATTATCGTTAGGCTACCATTAGGCTATTATCGCTATGCGTGCAAGATCTTCGATATCTTAAATAATTGTGTTTTGATATATAATCCTATATTCCTATTGCAAATACTATGTCTCCTTTTTTTACATCAATTTTTGAGTTTAAATTTATTTGGAAACGCCTTTATTATAATGATTAAAATGAAAAGGTCAATTAATTAATTAATGACAATATTCAAATGCCCAATTTTGATATTCATTATGTTTGGTGCTATTACAAAGTGTAGCATATGTTAATTTAGCATCAATGCCTTCGAAAATGGTTTTCCTACTCAATTATTATTAAAACCATTGTAAAAAATAGAACGCACAAAAATATGAACTCCTTCCAATGATCTTATGTCCTTAATTTTCTTAAAAACTCTTGAGAATTCTTGTAATGAATTTTTCTATGTTGTTATATCTTCGCGCCTATTTGGCACATTGATTCACACTGGAAAATAATTATATATATATATATATATATATATAAAAGCACTAATTCAAATTGATAATTTAAACAAGATTGAAATTTGAAAGATTAAAAAAAAAAAATCGTGTTTTGAATTTCGACAAAAGAAAAAAGTGCAATTTGGAATTAGATTAAATTAGTTTAGTTACCCCATATGCCAAACAATTCATATATATTATATGCCCCTTTAAGTACCTTTTATTTTTAGAGGGAATAACCTTCAGGAACTTTTTTTTTTTTTTTTTTTTTTTTTTTTTTTTTCTTTGTACATCTTTCGTATTGTTCTCTACTGCTCTTTTTCTTCTTCTTCTTTTTTTTTTTTTTTTCTTTTTTTTTTAGGGGATGTTCCCTGTTGTTCTTTTGTCGTTACTTGCTTTTAACACATTATTCTCATTTTTGACGTTATTAAGCACACGTCAGCCAGAATTTTTATGTACTAACCAGTTTTTCTCCTAAGATTAATATTATTAATTTGTGGTTCCTACTAGCACTGTTACTGGTGAGACCCAAAATCGTTGCAGGACATGATAAAAAGATCCTTTAATTTGATTTTAATAATGGTGTAATGATCTTTACAACACGTCATAAAATGATAGAACAACTTTTCAGAGTAAATTCCACCCCATGCTATTTCTTAGAGTGGGATCTGGACTTTAATTAATTATATGATTTTTTTTAAGAAAATCCTATTTTAGAGGGTAAAAAGTCCCTAATACCCTTGTAATCGTCTTCTCTCTCATTTCTCCCCCTTTCTCCCAACACTAGTGGTGCAAGGCTAAGGTCGATGACCTCGCATTAATTGTGAGGTCAAGGCCTGCCAATGCAAGAGATGAAACGAGTTCAAGACGAGCTCGTCGACGATCCGATCTCATCAGTTTAATGATCAATTGTTCTAGAAGTTGTTCATGATGCAGAAGGTAGTTATGATCAATTGCTCTATAAGTTGTTAATGACATAGAAGATAGTCGTTGTGCCTTGTGCTCCAATCTCTCTCGGGGTTACTTTTGGTATTTTAATCGTACAACTCATGCTTTTAAAAGTCAAAATGACAAAAATATATTTTCAAAAACACAAGAGTTTACATATGATTTTATTCACCTAAGTCTCCTAACTTTCTGATGTTTTGTTTACAATTAAATCGCATAGAAAAACTAAAGGAATGCAAGTAAAGGACATAAAGATTTGTAGGTCTTTTGCGAGCGCCTTATTCGTCAATTGAGTTGGCCAAGGAAGTTAGTATTTTTTTCCTTTCTAAAATACTCTTGGATTATATTATATTTTTCTTAAATATTCTCAGATTCATATTATTTTTACCTCTATATAACTAAATTAAGAAGGGCATAATTTTAGGAGAAAGAGGAAAATAGCAAATTTTTTTTTCAAAAATATATATGGTTAATAATATATTTAATTTTTAAGAGTAAGTCACTTCAACAATCTTTTATTGGTATAAGGGTATGCAAAATATGAACGAGATGGATGTTTATTGTCCTAACCATTCTTCTTAGTCCTTACTACCCAAAACATAAAATTAAAAATTAAAAAAAAACACCATACCTCTTAGTCCAAATCCCGATAAGAAAAATGGATAATTTATAACAAAGTTATCATATTATTGATTCCTAGGAGTTGTGCCGCTTTCTCTATGCTGCTTATTGGTACTAATGAAGTGAGTTTGGCCAAACCTATATAATAAGTATAACCTTTTAATTAATATTCTAGAATCGACAGTACTGAAGCATTTGCGGTTGTGTTAATTGAGATTACACAACAGAAGGGCTTGTTTTATATACAAATTGCACCTTCAACAAGCTTAATCCTTAGAATATTTGAGGTAAATAATATATTTACTGTAAATAATTCAAATATGAAACACAATTACCTTATAAATATTTTTATAAATAAACTATTTATCGTATATATGTCATGAACTAAAATATTTTAAAACGTGCTATTTCTGCAAATGTTTTTGAAAAATGGTTTGTTCTGTTGTAATTTATGCACAATTTTAAGAGAGAGAAATTAATGGGTACAAAACGTTTAAAAGGGGAAAAAAGGAGAAAGAAGTAAATAGCAGTTTTAATTAAATAATTGAAGTAAATGGAAAGTTTTTAAAGAATTTTACGTAAATAATAGTTAATAGCAAATTTATTATATATAAAAAAATTCTTATATAATAATCTGTTTATTAGAAGTAAATTTATTATTTACCAAGTAAATTAGATGTTTTTTCTAATTATTGTTCTATTTATTGAGTAAATTTATTATTTAATCTAAGTATTTTGAAGACATGTTATTCATTTTTTTTTACTAAAAACTGTTATTTATTGCAATTTTCCCGGGGGGGGGGACCAAATGCTATATATTTTTAGGTTATAAGCAAAAATGTCATAAATTTGACATCTCCTTATGTTTATACCCACCATACTATTAAAGTTGATAATTTAAGTGTTATAAAAAGGTAAAATTATCAACTTTAATATCAGATTGGTCAAAATTATAAGGAGGTATTTAAAACATGGTTCTCCATCTAATTTTCCCTATATTTTCTTGTTGAGAAAATTACCCACATAACCACCTTTTTTTTCATCTATTAATCAATATGACACAAACTTTAGTTAACTTTAGTTTAATTTTATATCATAGTAGTCTAATTTTAATTTTTTATATTATAGTAGGATAATGATCTTTAAATTTATGTCGTGCTTTCGCCTTTCTTGTTTGCGCCAAATGGAACTAGCCCAGACCTTATCACCAGGCTTTATCCATTTTAGCCCAATTTTAAGCCCATTGGAGCACGAGTTGGACTTCAATTGTTTTGGACAGGCCTCAAGGCCCACAGATACGGGCTAGGCCACTAACATTTGCAATTTTTTATTATTTTTTAAGGAACTAGTATCTTTTAGAAGACGATTAAAAAGAGCACAACACTTCTGAAATATTATCCCATCTATAATAGTTTTAGCATTTTAAACTAATTTTTCATCAATTTTCACAGATAAACTAAATAAAAAAATAAAAAAAATACTATCTAGAAAATTAATAATCCACCACAATACAACAAGTAACCCACAAACTACAACAAATAATCCAACAGAATACAAATGATAAGCCAGCATAATAGATAGAGTATTCTACAGAGAATAGGAGAGAGAGAGAGAGAAATAGGAGAGAGTATTCCATCAGAATACATATGGTAAGCCAGCAAAATAGAGAGAGTATTCTACCAAAGAATAGGAGAGAGAGGCAGAGTGACGGTTGTAATTTGCTCACGAGGTCGTCGTCGGTGCAGCTGTTGGTCTTGATCTGCTCACGGGGCAGCCGCTAGTGCCGCCGTCGGTCACGATCTGATCAGCAAGGTGCTTCTGACGATTTTGTTGAGAGAGAGAGATAAGAAAATAATGTGGATCAATGGGAAACACAAGTATTTTAGGGGAGTTTGGTTGGATGGTTCAAACCATCCAACTCAAACTTTTTTTGTCTTTTTATCAAAAAGTATTATCTTTTTCCTAAAAAGTTTTTTTTCTTTTTTAAAAATTCAAAAAAATTTACTATTAAAACTTAAAAATACCAACTCAAACTATTCCACCAAACACCCCCTTAGTCTTTTTAATTAATAGTCAAAAGAAAATAATAAATTAAAGGTAAAAAAAAAAATCATAATTTTCTCTTACATTTTGGTGGAATATTTACATTTTTGTTGAACTCTTTTCCAAAAAAAAAAAAAAAAAAAAAAAAAAAAAAAAAGCAAACAATAATTTAATTTACATACCAAGTTGAATCATGAATGGTAATATGGTAATAATATACATAATTGCACACTTTTTTTTTTTTTGTAGCCTTTTTTTAAGTTAAAATATTATTAAACTAACTTAATTAGTAGTAATACTATTAAATATAATAATCGTATTTGACTACTTTTTTCAAATTTTGTTTTTTCGAGAAATACACAAGATTCATTTGGTTACTTTCTTTTAAGATTTATGAATAATAAATAATATGATTTTGAAATTATATCTGACTACCCTTTTCACTTTTTTTTTAAAAGAAAAATACACAATATTCATTTCTTTACTTTCTTTTAAGATCTATAAATAATAAATAATAGGAAACTCATTAAAATAAATTAGATAAGAATGATGATGGAATAACTAAATTTTTTTGGGGATGTTTCAGAATATTGGAATTACAATTTGAAATTGGACTAAGGCTACACTCTATAAGCTACCGGATTACAACCAAGTTACTCCCTAAAAACCAACCAAAACCAACTGATTTTAACCGAAACCGGTCAACGGTTCTTGTTTCGAAAATCGATCACTTCATGAAACCGCAACCGACGGTTAAAAAACCGACATTTATAGGGTGTTTGGTGGAATAGTTTGAGTTGAGATTTTTAAATTTCAATAGTAAATTTTTTTGAATTTTTAGAAAAGATAAAAAACTTTTGAAAAAAAGATAAAAATTTTTTAAGAAAAAAACAAAAAAAAGTTTAAATTGAATGGTTTAAACCATTATGCCAAACTCCCAGTTAGCCCTTATCAAAATTATGTCCCCTAAAATACATGAAATCATTTAAATTTGTCCATTCCGTCCTTAAATCTGCCTATCAATTTGCCGGCCGAACGGGTTCGAGGACTGGATCGGGCCACCCTTCCGGACCCGATCCAGTCCGTATATTGTCTCATATGAGCCAGATTCGATTAGGTTAAGCGGCCCATATTTATAGCACTAAGATCTGACCACGTCATCCATTGCGCCAAAACTTGCTCCTTGGAACCTTCTGGAACCAAAACCAAAACTAAACACCACGCCTATAAAAGGCTTCAGTACAGCAACAAGCCAACTCTCTGCACAAAGTAAGACCCTAGCACCGCCCTTCCCTGCGTACTTTCGGCCGTCGCTTCCGTTCACTCACCGGAGAAGAAGATCAAGAACTTGAACCGGCGATGGCTGGAAAGGGCGAGGGACCGGCGATCGGGATCGATCTCGGCACGACCTACTCGTGCGTCGGGGTATGGCAACACGACCGGGTCGAGATCATTGCCAACGACCAGGGAAACCGAACCACGCCATCTTACGTCGCCTTCACCGATTCCGAGCGTTTGATCGGTGATGCCGCCAAGAACCAGGTCGCCATGAACCCTATCAACACCGTCTTCGGTAAGATCTGGCCTCCTTTGACGTTTATTTTCGGTTTCTTTCGACATTTGTGTTTGGATTTGATGTTCCTGAGGTTTTTTTCTCAGATCTGAAGTTTGTTAAGTGTTTTTTTTTTGGCTTGTATAGTGTTTTGCCTTTCCGGTTTGAGAATCATTGCGAATTTTGAATGCTTAGAGTTACTGTATATTGCTAATAAACATGAGAAAGATCAGATTTAATTATATATATATGTATTTGCTTCCATTCTTTTATTGATTGCGGTTAATATTCCATAGAATTTGAATAAATATTTAGTAGCTTAACTGAGCTGTAGTGTTTCTGGAGAGTAGAAATTAACTAAATTTAGCTAAAACGTTCAATTTCTTCAGTTGTTGGGCTTTGAACGGAAAATCGATTTAGCTGAGATTGTTTTTATTTGGTTTGCTTTGTTTTGGGATGGGAAAGTGTACTTATTTTTACTAATGCTGATGTTTTGCAGATGCGAAGCGGTTGATTGGGAGAAGATTCACTGACGCCTCTGTTCAGAGTGATATCAAGCTATGGCCTTTCAAGGTCATCCCTGGCCCCGGTGACAAGCCCATGATTGTGGTGAACTATAAGGGAGAAGAGAAGCAATTTGCTGCTGAGGAAATCTCCTCCATGGTTCTCATAAAAATGCGTGAGATTGCTGAGGCTTACCTTGGCTCCACCATCAAGAATGCTGTCGTTACAGTGCCTGCTTACTTCAACGACTCTCAGCGTCAGGCTACCAAGGATGCTGGTGTCATTGCTGGCCTCAATGTCATGCGTATCATCAATGAGCCCACAGCCGCTGCCATTGCCTACGGTCTTGACAAGAAGGCCACCAGTGTCGGAGAGAAGAACGTGCTGATTTTTGATTTGGGTGGTGGTACTTTTGATGTGTCTCTTCTCACCATTGAAGAGGGTATCTTTGAGGTGAAGGCCACAGCTGGTGACACTCACCTTGGGGGTGAGGACTTCGATAACCGTATGGTGAACCATTTCGTTCAGGAGTTTAAGAGGAAGAACAAGAAGGACATCAGCGGCAACCCAAGAGCTCTTAGGAGATTGAGGACTGCTTGCGAGAGAGCGAAGAGGACTCTGTCATCCACTGCCCAAACCACTATCGAAATTGATTCTCTCTATGAGGGTATTGATTTCTACTCACCCATTACCCGTGCTAGATTTGAGGAGCTCAACATGGATCTATTCAGGAAGTGTATGGAGCCCGTGGAGAAGTGTTTGAGAGATGCTAAGATGGACAAGAGCACTGTTCATGATGTTGTTCTTGTCGGAGGTTCAACCAGAATTCCCAAGGTTCAGCAGCTGTTGCAGGACTTCTTCAACGGAAAGGAGCTCTGCAAGAGTATCAACCCAGATGAGGCTGTTGCCTACGGTGCTGCTGTCCAGGCTGCTATCTTGAGCGGTGAAGGAAATGAGAAGGTTCAGGATCTGTTGCTGTTGGATGTTACTCCTCTGTCTCTTGGTTTGGAGACTGCTGGAGGTGTTATGACCGTCTTGATTCCCAGGAACACAACTATCCCGACCAAGAAGGAGCAAGTGTTCTCTACCTACTCAGACAACCAGCCCGGTGTGCTTATCCAGGTTTACGAGGGTGAGAGAGCTAGAACCAGGGACAACAATCTGCTGGGTAAATTCGAGCTTTCTGGCATTCCACCGGCTCCCAGAGGTGTTCCTCAGATCACTGTTTGTTTCGATATTGATGCTAACGGTATTCTGAATGTTTCCGCCGAAGACAAGACCACTGGCCAGAAGAACAAGATCACCATCACGAATGACAAGGGAAGACTTTCCAAGGATGAAATCGAGAAGATGGTTCAGGAGGCTGAGAAGTACAAGTCTGAAGACGAGGAGCACAAGAAGAAGATTGATGCAAAGAATGCCCTCGAGAACTATGCCTACAACATGAGGAACACTGTTAAGGACGAGAAGATCAGTTCAAAGCTGGATGCAACGGACAAGAAAAAGATCGAAGATGCCATTGACCAGGCCATTCAGTGGTTGGATGGCAACCAGCTCGCAGAGGCAGACGAGTTCGAGGACAAGATGAAGGAGCTTGAAAGCATTTGCAACCCAATCATCGCAAAGATGTACCAGGGTGCTGGTGGCCCAGATGTGGGTGGAGGCATGGATGAAGATGTTTCTCCATCGAGCGGCGGCGGTGCTGGTCCCAAGATTGAAGAGGTCGATTAAGCTGAGTATTAGTAGCTCTCAAAAATTGAAATTGAACCTGGGATTATTGTTATTTTTCGATGTTTTATGCTTTTGTTCTGATTTTTTACTTTGAAGACAATTATCGTCTTTGTTTCAACTTCAATATAAGTAGTTTTGGATGTTTCTACCAGTAGAGTAGAACAAACTAGTTCAATGCTTATCGATTCATTCTGGTTTTCGTTTGTTCAACTCCATCTTTTTAATTGGTATCTGGAAATTGAACTTCATCGTCGGATGAGCTACAACGGTTGGGCCTTTGTTTAGTCGATACTAGTTTAATGCCTGTTGAACAGGAGAGGAAAAATAAATAAATAAATAAATAAGAAAATTAGGTAATATTTATAAATGAAAATTGGTTACGATAAATAATATAATTATAATAAGTTTTTGAAAACATAAATTAAAAAAATTTAAAAAAAAAAGTCTTTAATAGTTCTTTTTGCATTCTCCTCATCATAAGCTAGAAAAATAAATTAATATAAATCAAAAAGTAAAAAATAAAATATATAAATATGAGGGAAAAAAAAAAACAATTAGAAATAACTTATAAAAATTAAAAACAAAATATAAGCTAGAAAAAACAAAATATAAGTTAGAAAAACAAATTAACATAAATCAAAAAGCGAAAAATAAAATATATAAATCTGGGAAAAAAAAAACAAACAGCTAGAAATAACTTATAAATATTAAAAACAAAAGAAAAGAAAACAGAACATACGTATATTTTGTCTCATCTTTTTATCTTTAATTTTTTTTCTAAAATTTTCCTCAATCATAAAAATATAAACTAATAATAATAATAATAAAAACTTTTCTCCGGTGATGCAGAGATAGAGATAGAGAAATAAAATGATCACGATAATTAAAAACAAAAATAGAAAAAAAAAAAAAAAACACAAAAGGGAAAAAAAAACTCAAAAGGGGAAAGAAAGATTAAAGAAAAACAATAAAACCAAATACAGATTCTATTATTATTTTTTATTTACTGGTTTTTACAAAAAAAAAAAAAGAAAAGAAAAGAAATAAATTTTAATTATATTATATACATGCAAAACATAAAAATTAACTATAACATCTAAAAAAATAAAACCCAACAAATGAAAAAGTCAAAAAAACCAAGCACAAATCGAAAAAAGAGAATAAAAAAATTTGAAAAATCGAAAATGTGGAAACAAAAATCATTAAAAAAAATTATAAAATAACAAAAATACGAAGAAAAGATGAATAAAAAACTAAACTTTAAAGTTTAAATCTCAAAAAACAGGAAAAAAAAAAAAACAAAAACAGAAAAAAACAAAAGGAAAAAAAAAAGATTAAAGAAAAACAACAAAAACAAAAACATATTCTATTATTTTATTTATTTATTGTTTTAAAAAAAAAAAAAAAGAAATAAATAAATTTCAATTAGATTATATACATATAAACATTGCACTTTAACACATTTTCAAAGGACAAAATCGAAAATACACATTAAAAGGGTAACAATGTCTAGTTATTGTAGCTATCAGAAAAAACAACTACAAAGAAAGGACAAATTCGTCTATAAATAATTTTAGAAGGACAAAATTATCCCAACACTGTAGCAAGCTGTAAAAGTAACTAAAGCCCAAGGGCAAAATTGTCAATTGACCAAAAAAAAAAGAGGGTAAAACCGGTATAATATTGTAGCAAAAAAAAAAAATGATAATGAACGGCAAAAAAGTCATAGCACTATAGAAAAAATAGTAAAACTTTGCATCCTTTTAGAATATTATAATAATAATAATTTTGTTCTCACTATTTTTGTTATGAAATGTCATGTTGTCCAGTACCATTCGCCTGCTTCTATTATGTCAAAAACCAAACTATATGTGTATAAATATATATATATTATATTATATGCATACTCTTAATAGTTAATATATGATATTTAGCACCTTTATTTAATCAAAAGACCAAACATCTTGAGATATATTTGTTTTTTTGGGTAATTCTATATCCCTTTTTTTGTGGTGTTGATTGAATTCATTTATTGTAAGCATGGCAATGACTGGTACCTCCTCACAGAAATTACAAAATTTCCCAGTTGTATCTATTTTCTTCTGCCTATTTTTATGAAGAGTTCTTACAATTTTGAAAAGAAAAATAAATATTGAAGTTACAATAAAAAATTCTTTTGAACATACAGCATGGTCTCTACACCAGCAATTACCTGTCGTACCTGTCCTATAAACAAGAAAAAATGTTCTGACTAGAATGGAGACATTGAGAGATTGCAGGCATAATGATAATTTTATATTTGACTCCACCATAATTAAGTCATAAGTTTCCATTAATGTTTGTGGATCCTCATAGATAACATCAATGAAGGGCCTTGAAAGGGAAAATCAATTTTATAAAGATAGCTACGTTGGACAATAAAAAATACATTATAAGGGAAAATAACACTACATCTTTTTCATTCTGCAGCTGGCGCGATAATAATAACTTTCGCGGCAGATTAAATAACTTTTTTTTTTTTTTTTTTTTTCAAGTGTACACAGACGAACAAAACTAATAATATAGAGCTACAACATTTCCAAATGAAAGATAATGACCATTATTTTTGTTTGTTAACACACAAAACACCGCAACACCATTTGCTTACATTCTCATGTCAATGTCTGTCTCTTTCAAGTCACAATATGGCCGTTCATTCCACGGAGAGGGGCGAAGGCATACGCGGACTTCATGTTCTTCCGGTCCCACACGATGTTTGGGCACAACTATCTCCAGAACCGTACCTGTCTCGTCGCAGTATGCTTCCAGTTTACCATCTTCGGGAATGCGGGTTGGGAGGGAAATTTCGCGAACAAATTCCCCAGGTGGGCAATGCTCCGGTGTAGGATCTGTTAGCTTGAATGTTCTATCGCGCCTCTTAATAAATGGCATTCCAGTTGTACTCACACAAAAAATCTTTACAACACCATGTGAGGGAGTGTTCTTCCAAGTAACTTTTACCCTTTGAAGATCAGCAAAAGGCAAGCTAACCACAATCAAGAAACCCTCCTCATCCTCGTATATTGTTTTTGCAGCTGTCACGGGGCCATATACATTTTCCATTACTCCGCTGAACTCAGTTACCCAGGGGGGCTCAACCGAATGGACTTTCAAATCTAAACTTCTGTTAAAATGTGAATTATTCGTACAGCAATCCTCCTCATTTCCATGGGGGAAAAGATCCTTCTTCCGTTTGTTGCTAACTGGCGAAAGGTCCATGCCGTCGCCGTTCCCATGATCTGATGGCTGAGTAGCCAAATTCAGACCAGTTCCGTTGAGATGTTTTCTTTGCTGTGAATTCACATTATTCTTAAGTGGCGGAGGGGCCCGGTCAAGCTCAAATTCTGAGGTGTGTAGATTCCTCCAAGAGCCAAAGTCACTGGCTTCATGAGGGATAGAGAAGTTTATATCACGGCCTGTGAGCTCCACCCACCTCTTCCTTTCTTCCTCATCGAGGCACATGAGGTTGGGTGACCGAACTACTTCAATCCCATGAATGCACTGAGGGTTAGAAAGACCCCTGTAATGCTTCCTCTGCATACGATGAGACCGCACAAAACCCTTGTCCACACTAAATGGAAATGGGCGTTCTCCTTGTCGAGAATGCCCATTCATGTAACTCCTCAGCTGCATCTTACCGAGTGCATTTTCTGGCCTTTCCTTGAAAACCCACATATACATGTTCTCCATATCATGCTGAACGAGAAAAGCATCCAGCTGCAGATCAGGTTTATCATACCCAGAGACACCATTACTATCTCGGACAATCTTACACTTTGACTTCTCATTCAAAACAGGCTTGAAATAGAAACTAAAGAAAACCCAGGCACCCCAAACACTGTCGAGTCTCTTGGCGCATTTCCTCGCAGCTTTTGGCTGATTGATTGCTGCCTCGACCTCATACATCTGAGGTCCAAGACCCACCTCTAAGACATCACACGGATCATTCCATCCTTGAGAAGGTGGGCTTGGTTCAGACGACAGAGGGAGATTGATATCAGGAGGGCGTGAAAGGCCGAAAGACCGGTTCATCTCTCTCTCCAATTCGTCATGCGACAGAGAACCCGAATCAGCAGAGTGACATTTCTCCATGGACAGGGTTGTAAGGAGAGTTTCCTCCATGAAAATCCTTCAAACTTTTCTTTTTCTCGTGCTTCTCGGGTATATATTCTTAAATGCACAGGCTAGTCAACAGAATCACCCCCCAACCACTCTAACAAACCAAATCGAACCATCAAATATTTCAGACTCATTACTCTTACCAACAAATTAATGAAACCACCTCGCAAGTATCCCCATCACTCAAACCCACAAACCACAAGTTTCTTCGCACGCTCAGCTATCAAACTCAGTGTAATTTGAGCTACAAAATCAATATTTTCAGAAGCTCACCGACCTGAAAGCCATAACTGGATAATTGAAACCAATCAGAACAATAATTTGAGATTCATAACTTAAGAAAAAATTGCAAGCAATGAAACTCAAGCAAAATACATATAATATATATATATATATATAAACAAATAAGTGACTGATTTACTACAACAACCCAGTTAAAGATTTGATTTTTTTAGTTGGGTTCTTCTATGGAATCCAAAATATCAAATTGATAGACTAGATTTTCTACTGGATGTCAAAATTCCGACATAATTCCCATTCCTACATTTTCACGGCAGCCAACCAGAACAAAAAACAATCAGAAAAGGTTCAGAATCTCGTGAAATTCCAGAATATAGGTCAGAATAAAACACAAATTCAAAGCACTAAAATTAAACCACAAACCCTAATTCTGAAAGGGAAAAAAAAAAAAAGAGTGGGGGAGGGGGGGAGGGAAGAGCCAGAGAAAAAGAGAGAAAATTCAAGAAATATTCGGAGATTACCTGGAAAGGAAGGGTTTGGATCCACAGCCACAGAGACACAAGCAATCGGTCTCCATTATACGAGAGCGAGAGATATAGAGAGAGAAAGCGAGAGGAGAGAGAGAGAAGGAAGAGAGAAAAGCAGATGACGGAGTCTGTTTAAGGGAAAAGCCCATTGGTAAACTACCTTCCCCATTTAACGTCGTCAGTTGGGAAGCCAACGCCGTTAAGTAACGGTCGCCGTTAGAGTTGAAGACGGGTCAAATGTGGCGTCTTGGTGAACCGCGGGTTGATTGGTTTTGTATTAATCGACCCAAATCCGGATTAACAGGGCTTAATTAATTAGGGGAATAATAAATGCATTCTCACTTTGAAAGAAAAAAAAAAAAAAAGGCAAGCTTATTTTGGTACTTTTTATACCATCGTTTGATTTGTTGATTTAAACTAAAATATTTTTACTCATTTTTTTAAAAATCAATAATAATTTTAACTAGTTTTTAAAAATAACAAATGTATTTTTGCTTTAAAAAAAAGTTTATTTTTTGGTACATAGACTCCGTTTGATTCTCTCATTTAAACTAAAATATTTCAATTTTTATTTATTTTATTGAAAAATTAATAAAAATTTTAACTAATTTTTAAAAGTTAAAAAATTCCAATATAAAAACCACAATTTCAACTTATGCACTAAAGTAAACTTAATTAATTAGGACACGTGCCAACTGCTAGAGCTTGGATTCAATTTAATAACATGTATTTTTTTTATTTAAAGATATTACCGTGTATATTTTTTTCATTGTAATTAGTTGGAAGACGCGTTATGTATATGTAAAATCTCATAAACAGTATGTATATTATATTAAATAATTCAATTATTAATACATACGAAGGATGAATAAATATAAAAAAATTTTATTTAAAAAATAAATATGAAAATTTTAATATATTTATTAAAAAATATAACATAGGAATAAAATAGAAAAAAATATTTGGTAATACAAATAATGATATGAGATTTTAAAGAAAAATTAAAAAAAAAAGTGTAAGAAGGTTAAAAATTTCGTGACTTGATTCCATACCATATTTTCTCAAGCCGTTTTAGGGTGATTATCTTAGATACATCTATAGAACATCAGGCGATCTTTTCGTAGGCGTTTGTCCCCAACGCAATCGAGGGATCAAATTGATTATAAAAACATGAATTGAATTAGATGAAAGTGGCATATGTAATTAAAAATTTATTTCTTGCTTTTATATCTAGGCTCCAAAAAATTTCCTACACTTTTTTGCATTATGCTGTCGAAAATATCATTCTTAATGCATTATCAAAAGGTTCGTACAATTAAATATATACGTACATAGCACAATATATATATATATATGTACACTTCTATTCATGCACAGATATTACTTCACTAAATCTATGGCATTCGAATTAGGACAAGAACCCAATATATGATAAAGTGCCAATGATATTGAGAAAAACAGATGGTGCAATATGCAGACCTGTTAGTTGTTTAGTAGTAGAGTCTACGTCTAGAATTAGATTCTTAATTAAGGGCTCATAAATAATAATTCTGTCCACTACTTGTAGCCATTAATCCTAATAAATAGAGAAGACCGCTTGGTATAGTGAGTCACTAATACTGGAATTTTGAATAGAATAAAGCATGGTGAGAGGTTTGCGGGTTCAATATCGTCTTTTATATATATATATATATATATATATATATATAATAAAGTAAGTAGAGAAGTGTTGTGTGAAAACTCGCAAGTATATGAGGTCGCCAAGTTTTGATAGTATAGAGTGAGTGAATTTCGTATCCACAAGAATATTTCTTAGATTAATGCTAAGTACTACGATTATCATAACTCAACTTTATATAGGCAAATATAAAATGGAAAATAAACTAATCTAAGCAGCTAAATTAAACTAAAAACAAGTAAAATAAATGCAATTAGAGATATGGATTGAAGGGAACTCAATCGGAAATATGGATTGAAGGTAACTCGATGATATGTAAGGCTAGTGGGTTTTGATTTCACTTCACTAAACTATGTTTATCCAATTCAAGGCTTGTTAATCGAATTCCTTTAAATCATTAATCGTAGGTGCCAATTTTAATTTCACTCCCTCTCTTGAGTAGCGAGTAAAATATAATGTAAAATTAATCAAGTTAATATCCCTATTAACTCAACCAATTAAGCACTCATTACGCAACCTTACTCTAGTGATTATCCAAGTTATATTAGCCTCCCGAACTTAATATTATTATAGGTTGTGTTTCCCAAGTCTCAATATATGAAATTAACTCTCCCGAGCCCAATTTCACACATCTAATAACTCTAATTTAATGGAAAATCAAATTAGGAAAAAGCAAAGAGAAACACAAATGATTCAAAATGGGATTCAATCAACAAGCATTAAAATCATTAAAACATAGTCATCATCAAACTACATCATACCCCCTAGCTTAAAAAGTTTAGCTAGACATCAAAGTTTTAAAATCATAACCAAAATCGAAACAAACATCAAACCATGCTTAAGCACCAATTCGAAGAGTAAATACAAGTTCAAGAGCTACAAAGGGAGAGGAAGGTAGAAGAAAGAAGAACTAGTTAAAGAACAAGCTCCTAAATCTTCAATCTCCTTAAATGTCCAAAAAAAGCCCGAAAAAACCTTGAAGTTTTCTCTCTTGTTTGTCTAAAATTTGGGTCTCTAAAAAACTCTTTACAATTTTCAGCCAGTTTTCCTTTTATGTCCTCCCCGAAACATCACATTTTGCCTCAAAATTAGGTTTTCACATGTGTGGGGTGCTACATCGAGCTTTTTTCCCGCTACAACGCGCATAAGGCGACTAGAGCATCTCAGGAGGCACGCTACAGCAGATGAAAAGCCCACTGTAGTGCGCATTTGCTGGTTGGGAGTGGGCTGCATCGAGCATTTTATTCGTTGTAGCCTGCAGTCATGCTCTCTCTAGCCTGGCAGCCATGTTCTAGCGCCTGTTTGGCGAGCTACAGCCTGCAACCAGGCCGTTTCTGGTTGGAACGAAGGGTGCCCGCTGTAGTGCCACTTTGGAGCACTGTAGCCCGCTTCTTGCTTCTCTAGTTCTTCTTTTTGGTGCCTTTAGGATCCTTTTTTTGGGTCTTCTTTGATCCGGCATGCTTCGGTTTGCATCCTTTGCTCACAGCTCTTTCCAATTAGTTCCAAAAAATCTCATTTTGCCATATTTTCATCTAAATCCTCTTTTTATTTATAAATCTTACAAGATCACGTAAAAACACATTAAACTAACAAAAGTGTATGAGAACTTACAAATATTTGAACTCAAAAATACTTGATTTGTAGGTAAACAACCTCCTCATCAAGAAGAAAAAACATACAAATTTGCAATCGCCATTTATAATAAAGATTTGTCCTTAATTAATATCTCAAGGTTTGCTTCATGTTCACGACTCTCCTGTTCGAGGTTCTGTCTTTGACCCTTTCTTACCATAAATAAGGAAACATAAATTGGACACTTCCCTCAAAATGCAATAGTACTTTGGTCCCGAGTACATACATACATACATATATATATATATATATATATTATATACATATATTTGTAATGTAACAAAGAAAATTAGGGAAATTTTTTTTTACAGAAACACACACAGTTCTTCTTGAAATAGCTAGATATAAGTGATATTTAACAAGATAAATATTAATTAAACTAGTCTAACTAGCTTTAATTAAGTGGCTGTCTTTAGTATTATGTAATAAGTAGGTAGGTAGGCAGAATAAAGTGAAGGATAATATTTGACTACTTTGGAAAAAAAAAAAAAAAAAAAAACATATATCATTTTCATGCCTCCTTTTTTCAAAGAAGTGTAACTCTCATGAGACACTAACAATTTGAGCATTCCAGATAGGACTGACCCCATCTATTGGTCATCACACATGAGCAAATTTAGTTGATTTCACCCACAAACAAATATTTGACAAGAGTATATATATATATATATATATATATACACACACACATACACACACACACACACACATCGATAGAGACTAATTAAGCTCCTCTTTTTATCCATATAAAACCCCAATTTATACGTTTCACAAAGCATCAATTAATTGTGTGAATCTGGTCACTCGCTTTGATATCTTCAGCCTTATCGAAGAGACAATGACAAATCCGACATGTAATGGTCCTTGGATATCTCTTCCCACTTTTCGTGGCCAATAGTATATTGATGTCGATATTATGTATATATATACACCCTATTATATATGTATATATTATGTGTGTATATAATACCTTTTTTATCACCTAGCGCTTCTTAATTTGATATGTGGAGAGTACATACCATATGATCTTATAATTAAGTTCTAATCCATGTGCTTGTTATTCCAGCTTGGAGAATATATAGAACCGGTTGATGTGTATTGGGCTCTCTTCTTTTGCTTTTACTGAGTGTGCCAATTAAAGCAAAGCATTAGGCACAAGTCTCTTTCATTTAAACAAATATATATATTTATATATATCCTAAATTAGGACTCATTTATCTCCTAAATTTTTAACAATTAGCAAGTTATTTTTGAAAATTTTTATTTTTGATATATTATCCCCAATTTTTACAAAATGTTGTGTATGCTCAAATCAATGATGTTTAGATCAAAACACTTTCATACACGTTCAGTAAAAAAGCTCGTTCAAAAGAATAACACATCATATTATGTGCATAAGAGTGTAATTTATGGATAATATATCAGAATTTCAAATTTAGTGATAATTTGTCAATTTAGTCAAAGTTCAATGTAAAAGCATGAAAAAAAAAAAAAAAAAAAAAAACCTCTGAGTTCGGGGTTAAAATATTCAAATTTAGGACTCTATTAGTAGAAATTGTCGCCAAAACACCACTCAATATTTAAGCTATGACAACATTTTTCAAAATTTAAGTTTTGTGAAAATTTGTTATTTGCAATTCATAAAATTAGTTAATAAAAGTTTTTACTTCAGCACTAATAGTCGTAATCCTCCACCACATAATAAATTGTATATCATACACTATACCACTATTTTTAGATGAATATTCAAGAGATAAACTAGTGCCTTATAATTATGATCATCTTCTCTCAAAAAACTCACTCCTTTATAGATGATACTGACCAGGAAATATACTAGTGCTTTTCAATGATGCTAAAGATAGAGAAAGTGAATTTAAAGATGTTAAAAGTATGACAAATGTTGATAGGGCATCTTGGAGACTACAAACAAAACATTAGTGAATAAAGCTACATGCACTTCAAAACTATTAAAAAAAAACAAATAAAAAAACAAAAACAAAAACAAAAACATTGGGACATTTATGACAGAAGGCCAAATATGTGGAACATGTCATTGTGCAAGACCCAAAGGACTTCTTTATTATCTTTTCTAAAACTTTGGTAGATAAAAAAAAAAAAAAAAAGTGAGAGAGAAAAAAAAGTCACTTGATTAAGTCAGGCTGCTACAAATAATATTTTTTTAATTATTTTTTTAATTATTATTTTAAAGAGGCTGCCCATGGTTTAATGTAGACAAAATCAAATTTAATATTAATATTAATGATGATGAGATGTTAATGTTTTTTTTTTTCTTTATGTCTAGTATAAATTGTTGTACCGTAATCCATCTATATATATGGTTAAGTCGAACCCTACTTATGCTAACTATAGAAGTTGAAAGTGACGGATTAAAGCTCATCTAAAATTGAGCTTGAAGCTCATTTCAAGTTGATCTCAAACTCGTATCAAAAGAACTTGTAATGCAAATTATTATTTTAAATGGACCAAACAACCGTAGTTACTCATTTTTCACACATTGTTTTTTTTTTTTATTCATTTAACTTATGTGAAGCTGTCAACAAAAAATGTTTTTTATGTAATCATAGTTTACACATCCTAAGAATCGTTGACCCTCAAATGACTGAAAGAGACTAAAAGAAATGGCGCTATATAAAGATAATTAGATTTCCTGTTTAGTTAACAAGACGTCAATCAACTTGTGATTTTATGTTTATTCGTCTTTTTTCACGGTGTTTAGTGTATCATTCATAGAAAGTTTCGAATTAATGCGTTCTTATCAAAACTCATTCTCTTTTACCTGCTGAGCTAATTTTTCGTGATTTAAGGACAAATAGTTTTTAGCGGTCGCAACTTCCGAGTCAAATGGGTAATCATCTTGTCTCTCTTTGTGCTTAAGAAACAGGTAAATCAATGTTCACATAAGATACATAGAAAGAAGATTACTTGTCATTCTTTCTCTAATGGTGGCAATTATAGTGTAATAGCCACCTTAATTTGGTAGTTAGTGACACGTGACTTCCCTTTTATTTGTGATCCATGTGAATACCCTCGAGAGACGTGACCCTCTCAAACATAAACTAGTCAGGGCTACAGCTTGCCGACTTTTCTGTCTTTGTGCTAAATAATATTGCCTGAGCTTATCCTTTTCAGCTCTACGTTTTCTTTATATATATATATATATATATAGGTTGGATTATACTTCCATATAAGAAAATATTACGATATTTATTAAACATAACACTGATATCATAAAGAGGTAATATCAAAAAATTAAGTTATCTCATATTGTTATTACACTCTTCTAACTTGGAATCAACGTTGGAAGGATTTTAACACCGAAAAATTAATTATTTTAGACATTAGTATGTTATGTAAGAAGGATCCTTCTCTCATTGACAATTTTCTGATATATATATATATATATATATACATACATTTTTGTATAATATGAGGATGAATGATGTAATTATCTGCAACTACAAGGTCAGATTGAGTGGGTTTAAAGTGAAGAGCTTTTGTAATCATGCTTCATGATTGAAGAATGTGATATTCAGAGAAAAAGAAAATAAAATAAATAAAAAAGCATTTTGGGTGATTTTTTTTTTTTTTTAACAGGTTAGTATCTGTTGTTATATTTAATAAATTTCATAACTCATATTTCTCTATCTCCATATTGTAAAAGAGAGATAAGCCCTTGTGCTATTCTATTTCTGCAAGTTCAAGACCAACTTCAGAAGAAGATTGTAACCACTCACAAAGACACAGCAGCTTTTTTCTTTTTCCTTTTTTTTTTTTTCCTTCACTTTCTTGGGAATCTTTTGCATGCCAATTAGTAGAGCTAACAATTATTTTTTTTTATTTTTTTCCTTTTTCTTCTTCCTAATTTGAAGCTCAAAAATAGAGCTTGTTACTTGTTATCTCTTACTTGCTCTTGTAAGACAAAATAGTTTGTAATTTAAATATCCCGAATGGTTATTTTTGCACACAGAAAAAGATGAAGTCTTTGAGTAGTGTAGGGATTGGCTTAAGTGTAGTCTTCACTTGTCTTTTCTTTGCTCTTATTGCTGAGCTCTACTACTTGTTCTGGTGGAAGAAGAGGCTCACAACCAGATCGGAAATCGAAAACCATGACTACACCAGCCCGGCAAAAGAGCTCTTCTACATGTTCTGCTGGCGAAAACACTCGGCTTTTAGCCACTCAGCTCTCAACCCTCAAGAATTCCACTCCTCCTTAACATCAAGAATTCCGATCCAAAACAACAACGAAAATAACCACAATCACCACAACACAATTCTCCACGACCCGAACAACGACTTTCTCTTCAAGCCCTTCGGCGAGGATGATCCGGAGGCAGAGCTGATGAGGCTGCAGAGCTGCTCCGGACCTCCAAGATTCCTCTTCACAATCATAGAGGAGACTAAGGAAGACTTGGAATCTGAAGACGGCAAGTCTCATAACAAGAGCAGAAAAGGGTCAAGAAGTAGGAGTCTGAGTGACTTGCTTGTCACTGTGGAGACTCCATATCTGACTCCTTTAGCCTCACCTCCATTCGTCACACCTCCTCTTACGCCGAGAGGCTCATACGGAAATCAGCCCGGTTTCAACATCCTTTTCGAATCGACGACTGATGCTGAGTTCAACAGAATGAGATCATCACCTCCTCCCAAGTTCAAGTTCTTGCAAGAGGCCGAGGAGAAGCTTCTCAAGAAGAGATTAATGGAAAAGGCTGAGAATGAAACTACTACTCTTTCAAGCTTTCATAAAGAGGATGAGGAAGAAGAGTCTTTCATCACAATCACAGTTGATGATAAAAACAAAGCAAAGGATCAGATTCTTAATCACCATCATCACCAGTCAAGCACTTCCTCTCAGGTACTTCCACTGGCTTCTTCACCATCAACCTTCAGATCATCACCATTTAACAACCATATTAAGCTCAATCCACAGAAGATGAAATGAACCAACATGGGTTTTTTTTTTTTTTTTTTGTTGAATTTTTTTTGAATTTTTTAAGTTACTTACAGTTTTATTAGTCTGGAAAATGTGTTTTGCGTACTGGAAGTCGAGTATTTTTCAATGGGGGGGACAAGAAATTGGGCAGGAACATGATGAGCAGAGGGAGGTGGGTCAGGAACAAGTGTGAGGTGCAAGTGGGGGACTAGTGGGGTTAATTTGTTTTTATTCAATCTCCATGTCTGTCTCTCCTCAACTGTCCAATAACCTGTAATCATTTCACTCCTGTGAGGGAATAGTGCTGAATACTTGCAGAAAAAAAAAAATTCAGATCTTCTTTTGTCTTGATTCCACTGTAAAGTGTGAAGTGTAAAGTTGTTTTTCTTTTTCTTTGAGAAAGAGAGAGAGGATGAAGACAACAATGTCTTCTCTTCTCTGTGTCTCATGCTCCCAATGGGACATGCATAAACAAAACTGTCATTACTCATCAGTAGTGCCATGTCAATGTTTTCCTTATTCTCTTTTGTTTGCTAATTTTTTTTGGAAAGTAAAAAAAGGATTAGCGGTTACGCCCCTGTCCTAGTGGTCATTGGGTGGTCTTTTTTGCCAAAAATTAAACTCTATATGTGTCACAACCCGAATCTAAAACCTGAAAAACAAAAAAAGCTCTAATTGTTATCATAACATATTATACATGTTTGCTTTTCCAATTACACGCGTTAAAAGGTTTTTTCTCCGGTACAATGAAGAAATTCTCCGACCGTCCAATTGCAGACCATCACATCACAGATGAAACAGATGCTCAAGGTGGGCCAGGGTAATTTGGGGTTTGTGGTACATTTTGACTGTAAAATAGAAGTAAAATGTAAAGTAAAATATTCACTCCAACAAAATGCCAAGGTCGGCACTTGCTAATTGGTAATGGTAAAAATCTCTCTTGTGAGATGTTTTTTTTTGGGCATTTTCATAAGCAACAAAGATATGCAGATCTTCAGTGGGGAAAAGGTAATCTAGTTCACAGTAGTTGAATGGCAAGGCTAGAGAAATTACTAAATAAAACAAAAAATCTAATAGTTTATAGCTACAGTTTCAAGTTCCTTTCAAGCACCCTTGGTAAAATTATACAGTATTAAATTTCAGTTTCTACTATCTGCTTGCCCATAAAAAGAAAGTTTCTACTCTCCGGGAATATAATATACCCAGTCTACTGAATAATTAAAAGAGTATTATTTTTGGAGAATGAACGACAAAAATCACCAAAAGAATAGGCACTAGCACAATTAGTACCATAACAATACTAGAAAACTCGTTCATTTAAAAAATGGGAAAGAACAAACTAATCTCACTTGTCATGCCAACTGTTTGTATAATCAACAACAACAATAACTAAATTACATATCTGTTTCTGATATCCCTTTTTCCCTTTTTTTACTGCCAAAATGTCTATGTAAGAATGTTTATATGTTGATAAACAAGCCCGCTATAATTGGAGATAATGGACACATGCAAACGGAGAAAACTTTGGCAAAGAAACAGATCAGCAGAAGAATTATATCAGATCCCTGCAGTGGCAATGGCGATACCGAGTTCAGCACAAAGTGGGTTCAGGCCGGGCTCGTCCAAGAGACTGAATGCCGTATACCCGTAATAAGAGTGGTATAGATCCGGAAGCTGTCCCGGGAACTTGCTGAAACCACCAAACTAGAAAAGAAACAAGATTGGCAACGTTAATGCTTTTAGCTAAGCGAAAATGTTCCATTTGGAATTGCAAGAATCTAGTATGAATAGCCTATCATAATAAAGCACATGTTTACTTAATAAACCAGATTTACGATATTTTGAACAGACTGAGAGGTATTAAACATTACTATGACAGCAATCAGACCCTCTAATTTGCACGTTATAAATAATAAAGTTTTCACTTCCTGAAAAGAGAGGGTAAATTTAAGTTATAATAGTTTGTTTTTTAGCAATTACCCGTAGTGCTGACCACCCCATGACTCCTGAAAACTATATTCACTAGGCACACGCTCCCGGTTTTGATCCACGTCAGAATTGGTTTCTTTCTTGCCTCACATCAACTAAAGATTCTTTAACTTCCTCAATTATTCACATAGGCGGGTCATACTATTAACGAATTACACTTTAAGTGTATCAGACACGTTCACACAAAGAAGAGATTAACATTAATACTCCAAAATAAGGATTATAGGTGGCCCATACGAACAAAAAATCAGAAAACATAAACAACTTCCCCCATCATTTAAAAATTTTCTATCAGCTGAATTTTGATTAACAAATAGTAAAGGAGAAACACTGTACCTCAGACTGACAAGTTAGCAAGAATCCACGTAAAGACTTATCTTCAATGAATTTGTCGCCCCCTAGTATCCGCAGAACTGCTCCAATCCTATACAAGCACATTACGCTTGTCAAAAACATCGTAGTTATAAAATTATGTAGAAATACCCCCCCAACGATGTCCTTTCACGAACCAAAATGCATAACAGGTGTCACTGTCCTTGTTGGGCCTCCCTTGAAATCCACCATCCGTTGCTTGCCTCTGCAGCAGTAAAATAAGAACGGGTGAAATCCTTCTGTGATGGAATCCAAGGAAAGTACCGAACTTGCATTTTTCAAAACCAATCTAGTTATTGAAACAAAAATCATGGCCCCTTCTTCTGAAGCATTTCAGAATCAGCACATTTTTGAGAACTCCGTGCATAATGTGTGTTCAAGAAGTTTACTTGCTTAATTTTTCGAACCATACAGCCTTGTTTCGGGATTTTATGTGCGTGCCATGAGGAAACAAACCTGCAAGCTCCAATCGAGTAGTAATTGCACGTTTATTATGGAAGATGACTCATTTTTAGAGAGAAGATCATCCTCAACAAATCCCATTAACCGAAGAGATGCAACAGCACAATAAGTTGCACCACCTGCACCACTAAAATAAGGATGGTTAGTAAATAGCTGCGATAAAATCAAGAAGAAATTATACGACAAAGCTAAGGAGCTAAGGACACGTATTATTTTCTCCATATCTAGTAATACAAGTAGAATGGAACTCTAGAATGACAAAATAACAACTGAATGACGCTGAAATACGACGGTCGGATGTAGGAGGGCCTTAACGAATAAAAAAAAAATTTGGATCAATGACAAATAAGAGTGCGGCACCACATTTTCATGACATAGATGAAAATTTTTGTATGTCCGATTGAGCTCACCATGAGATTCTGAACCAGGGGTCAAACCGAAGCCTCCATCATACGACTGAAATGAAATTGTCACTGTGCGTTAGTATCTATAGCAGGACATCAGAAATGTGGGAAATCAATGACTACAAGCAAGTCATACACCCAAAAATGAACTTAAAGCTAATGAAACGATCCAAAACTAATGCATTTATGATACAAACCTGACAATTCGATATGTACTCCTTCGCCTTCTCCCTATCCATGCCGCTCCAACTTTCCAACATAGAACAGATGGCAGCTGATACACCAAAATATCTTTAGAGTATGTTTTATTCACACAACTAAGTAACCGAATTAAATTATCTTTTGTTTTTCTCTTACCAGCACAATAAATAAACCGTAAATCTGTCTCTGCCCCTGTGTGGATAGGCATAAAGCTACCAAAAAACAAAACAAAAAACAAAAAATGAGAAAATTCATGCAACATACCAGAAAGATCATTCAACAACCCATAGCAAGGGTCGGGAGCGCAGTGTACACTACTATCCATGCAATCAAAAGTACCGATAAATCTACCATAACATGAAACCAATATGCAACAACAAACATGTACCTTAAGAAACCATCCAAATCATTTGCATGTGTTGCAAGTTAAAGAAGAGGAACTAATTAACTGCAACAACCTATTTGCTTGTGCTCTTGCAAGATTAAAGATTTTTCTTTTCAGAAGGGTATCGAACAATAGAATCTATAAAACATACCTTCCATCGGGCTGTTGAAGGTTTCTCATGGATGTCAAAATTGATTCGGAATCAATATTGGCGAAGTCATAGCCAATTATTTTTAGTATTGCCAAGGCACAATACGTGCTTGCCAAGTGACTACCATTATGAACCAAAATCTGCAGGCATAACAAGCTAAATAAGTAATTTCCAGGAAACAAGTTTCGGAAATCAAATAAAGCCCTACAATTTTAAGCCTTCTCACAAAATATACCATTTACCCAAGATAAGCATGAGTATTTACCATTCCTCAAAGTACATGTCTACATGAAAATGAAGTGAAAAAAATCGTAAAAGGAAGCTTAGTGCATTACGTGTTTCTCATACCCCGTTATCATCCGGAGGAAATTGAGAAGTTCTGGAACCATGGAATCCATAAAATTGTCCTGCACCAAACCAAGAGCCAAACTTTTTGATATTGTTCCATCTCATTTTTTATTTTAGAAATTCCAAATCCACATTTAAGCACTATACCAACCCAGAAACTCGGCGATACGTGACAAATTCAACTTCTAACAAAATAACGAATCAAACAAAGGGAATCAAATATAACAAAATTATGAAACAAACAAAGGAAATCAAATTCAAAGTCATTCATTACTCAAAAATAGATTTAAAAAAAAAAGTTGTCAGTTTGTAAGCCATACCATTGTTAATCTCGCCTTTAACTCTTGGGCGAGCTTGAAACGACAAAACCCAATCGGCAACTGCATCCTTATCAATCTAATCAATGACAAATAACCCAAAAAAAAAAAAAAAAAAAAGAAAAACCTGTATGTAAATATCTCAATAATAACAGAAAACGAAAGTTTAAATCTTGAAATTAAATCGCTCATTGTTAACAAAAAAAACCAGACCGAATCCAATTAAACGAGAAGAGACCTGTTGTCTGTGTTGTTAATAAGAAAGAAAAAACATTCCGGGCCGTTGATTTTCCCGAGAAACAAACAGAGAGAGAGAGAATGGAGGATAGAGAGAAGTTACGGAGTGGAGGGATTGGAGGAGGTGGAGGCCGGAGATGACGAAGTAGGCGAGAGTGAGGCGGTTGATCTCTTGGGTCTGGTACTGGTACGGCAACAGCTGGTACATCATCTGCAAGAACATCACGTGCCGATCTCTTTCGAAGAATGCCGGAGAGGGAGGAGGAGGAGAAGGAGAGGAGTCCAGTGGGTCAGTCTCCGAATCCATGGCCGACAACAGAACTGCTTTTTTTTTTTTTTTTTTTTGGCTAAAGGACAACAGAACTGCCTCGATCAGGGAGTTCTTCCCAGTCCGATGACATAGTCGGAGGAACTCTCAACGCTGAAGTCTGAACTGATCAACATTCCAGCTTTACTTTTTTTTATTTTATTTTTTTGTGGACTGGTTTATTTCCATTTATTTAACACTCCTTGTTATATGTAAATCTAATAATAATTTTATTCCCCGTTTCATTAACAATACCGAGTTTGAAATCTTTTACTCAAATTCAAAATAATAATAATAATAAAATCTAATGATAATTTTAATTCTGATTCATTAAAAATATAAAGTTCGAATATTTCGCTCAAAATTCAAAATAATAATCATCAATGTTAACCTTTTTAATTCAACGGTTTAATTTTTTTATAAAATAATAACAAATTAAATTACCAAGAAAAAGTATCACAAAGTTGTTATTGTGCATTTTGTATTAATTATTGGTAATTAGAACATTTGTGAAAAATAATACAATTATGAAGCATTTGGATATATGATCTAATAGTAAATTCATCCATTCAAATCTTAGCTCACGTTTGGTGATACAGTTGAGTTTAAACTCAACTGTACTTTATGATTGATTTTTTATCTTCTTCTAAAAAAATTAACAAAAATTATAACTAATTTTTAAAAAATCAACCAATCTCAATTTAAATATTTCATCTCAAACTCAACCCGAATACCAAACGAATCTAATATATGCAAAACATAATTCAACATACACTATTTATCACTCATTAGCCCCATTAGTACTAACAAGCAAGAACATCACAGTTCTAGCAATGTTAGAATGGTTTTGTAGCACGTCTCTTTGAGAGGACATCCCATAAAGTTAGAACCATATAGAAAATATTAGTACAGTCTTGCGTAAATATGACACGTAAAAATCAAGAAAAAAAATATTAATCCAAAATTGTAATTTTAAAATTTATGTAGCTCTCTAGCTTTTGTTTTTTTACATATTATTGGTAGACCTTGTTTCCAAATATAAGATTAATTTACTAGCAATATAAATCTTTACTATAAAAATTTACATTGCTTGATACATAATCATTTCAATCGTAAATTAAATTATTGAAAATACAATTTAATAATTAAAACAACGGTTCTTATCAATAATACAAAACAGGAGGTCATATAGTAAAAATTATATTATTTTTTCTTTAAAAAATGACCATATAAGTAGTGTTTGACACTTTAAAAAGATTTTTTTTCACCTACAAATAGGCATTTAAATGTAATAACATCCCAACTTTGAACATTGAATGCTTTCTTATAAAAAAAAATATAATAATAAAATTAAAAAAAAAAGATGCACGACTTTTACTAGATCATCGATGATAATAACACAACGGCCGTAGATGTCTTTCTTAAATTTTGTTAGGATGAGAGTTCGAATTGATGAATTCAGACCTTTTTACTTTGACATCCAACTTAAAATGTGACATTTTTACTATATTTTTAATGGATCACAAACGGGACGTGAGGATGGGTCGTTTTTTTATTTTTTCAACAAAAAATAAATAAATAATAAAACTTTAGTAATTTTCCACTCTCCTTATTAGTAGCCGCCTCAAACATAGGATGTCAGAATCTTTTAACAAAAGTCGAGCCCAGCCTACACTTGACCCTCTTCAAATACGCGCGCGCACTATCAAGTAGTAATTTCGTCGAACACTTGGTGTGCGAACTCGAACTCTGCAAAAACGAAGTAAATCATGAAGGGAAACAAGACGACGGTCTTAACCTTTGCTGAAAAGTGCAAGGTCCTCTCTCTCTCTCTCTCTCTCTCTCTCTCTAACTGTTGCAAGCTTTTTCTCGTTTTCTATACACTATAACTTCATTTCATTGTTTGGTGGCACATAAATGGTTTCTGCTAAAGTTTTGAGCTGTTTCAGAGTATATTGGCGTCAAACTGGCAAGGTCACCTTAACACCATCAAAGCTGACGCTAAAGGAAGGTACCAATTTCGTTAAAACTCTCTTCTTTTGCTTCTCTTCCTCTGCTTTGCTCTCTCATATGAGTTGAATTGAACCTTAAGAAAGGTCAACTTAAAGAACAAATATGAAACTGTGTAGAACTAAATGATGGTAAACAGATTATGTTGAAATCCCAATTGGTTGGAATTCTTGTGGTTGAGATTTTTGGTGTTTTTTTTCAGCTGATGTGTTTTTTTTTTTTTTTTTTTGATGCTTTTCCTGGGTCTTTTCTGTGTATGGTTGTGTCAGCAAGGGGAACATCCACACATCAAAGGTTAAGTACATAATCAGGAAAGGCAAGCCATATATTTGGGTGCCAGAGAAGGATTTGCATAATGTGGTAAAGCTTATATGTGTATATATATGTATATTGATATCCACCATTTCTTTTTCGAGATGTAAGAAAATTTGTGAATTTTGTATGATAATATGCCATTACTAATATGTTTATGCTCCCACCAAGTTTTTCTGTGAACATGATAGTGTATAGTTGTTTCGGGGAGAATTTAGAAGCTTTATTTGAGGCTAGGCTAACTATAACAGGAAATAGAGATTAATCTTTCTGTTCCATAAATTGTATAGATGGCGTTTTAGCGATAGTCTGACATCTTTTTAGTTGCTTCTCTTTCTTAATTCAGAACACAATCATTGATGAACGTGGTTCATTTTCGGTGGCCAATCCCTTCCCTGGCCGATTGGCAGCATTACTTCGATCAATTGAAAAGGTTGACAATCATTTTTTGATCTATCACTTGTTTGTGTTGTTAGTTTACTTTATGGTGCAATTTGTTGAACTTGAAAGTTTGGTGTCTGTGATTTGAGGATATAAAAACACGGCATTCTTTTTATCGGTTGAGTCGTATAATGTTGTAAAACCACCTATAAGATGATTTGTTCTCATCCTCCAGCTACCAGCTCGAGTCGCTCTAACTGGAGATGTTGTACCTTATAAAGATCAAAAGGTACTTTATTGTACTATATTACCGGTTTTTGTACCTGTCTATCATTTTGAATTCAGCAGACTTAAATCTGAACCATTTTGGTGACTTAACTCGGCATACCTTTTTTTTGTTTTGTTTTGTTTTGTTTTTTTTTTTTTTTTTTCGTTTTCGTTTTCGTTTTTTGTTGTTTTTTTTTTTTTGGGTTATAAAGTTAACATGGTATTCTTTAACCTTTATCACAATCAATTTATGTTCTCCGGACGAACTTGCAAGTTTATTCTCTCTTTATTCTAGAGTATTTAGAAATGAAATATTGTAAAGTCATACCTTACAGAAACAAAA
Source organism: Ficus carica (assembly GCA_009761775.1). NCBI lineage: Eukaryota > Viridiplantae > Streptophyta > Magnoliopsida > Rosales > Moraceae > Ficus > Ficus carica. Next base: position 4,803,972 of record CM019742.1, on the reverse strand, counting down.
TATTGCAGCTCTATCAGTACATTGTAAATTAAATCTTTGAACTTATATTGTTCTAGTATCATGACTCTTCAATATTTATACAAAATTGACCACATTTCTGTTGTCCGTGTTATGGCCTCAGTCTGCAGCAGAAAGCCTTGAAGAAATCATACTATCTGAGAAGAAGGTAATTGGCGAGTCCACTTACACAGTCTCTGGTGTGTTGAGTTCTTCAGATACAGTTTCTACCTCACGAAGCGAAAACCTTAAAGAGCTTTTGGAAGTGGATGCAAAGTATACAGTTTATAAGTTCAATCCAAGGCAAGAAACTCTCTCTCTGGACGGTGTCCTGTACTGTTGGCTTAGAACTTTTTTTTTTTTTTTTTTGCTTCCATTTTTGCTAGAAAGAATTTTAACTGTTAGTTGAAAATTTTTTATATAGTAGTGGAATGTTGCTCTTCTCATTCCTCGTAAAATTCTATAATCTGTGATCAAGGAGGGCTTAAATATAGATCTTCCATACGGAACTTGTGGTCCTACAAAAACCAATTATCAACTTCAATGCCAACCAGGCAACGACCTTTAACTCGTGATTCTTATCGCGCAGATCATGTGTATTCATCGATGGCAATGGAGGCACTCATGAAGTAGACTTGGAGGATATGCATACATCTAAAGCAGATCAATTAGGTAAAACCTCGTCACAAATACTTTTTCTAAGGTCTGATTTTCTGCATCTTCAACATTCTAAGATGTCTCTCATGTCAGCGCCTTTTTCTGCAAAGATAATTGATGGAATTAATCAAAGCGAAGCAAGGCGTCGAGCACTGATGCTTTTTTGCTTCACGCACTTGGATGCAAATGTGAAGGTAAGTAATGTGAGTTGTAGTTCAACAACAGTGCATGCATTGCTGCAAATGAAAGGTTATAGGTGATTATGGTTTCAAATCTTTTTTAAGTTGTTCCGCATGATAAATTCAAAAAACATGCAATGCCATAGCAGAATAACCGAAAATCCAGACGTTACTTTTTATGAGGTGATGATTTATAATGTTTTTGTGAAGGATGCATACATGCTATCCATCGATCGAAAGGGATTTGACGTGTTGGGAAAGGGTCCTAGTCCAGTGGTTAAGGATGACTTTGAACAATACCAGTGGAAGGAGTATCGCTTCTCGTTGAAGGAAGAGGCGAGGGATGTCGAAACTTTCTGCCGTCAACTTGTGGAAATGGAAGAAGAAGCCGTTAAAAAAGTCTCCAGCTTCAGTGGTCTTGGATGAAAAGCAGGGGACTTCCCTTGTTTTGGTCTTTATTTAATGAAAGAATACTTTTTACTTTTCAATTTTCATGTTCAAAATCCAAGTATAATGTTCTTCCTAGGCAAGACAAATTAATGGAAATGGATCGTTTATATAGAAATTCTTTGTTCCTCTCTCTATTTTTTTTTTTTTTTTTTTTTTTTTTTTTTTTTTTTTTTTTTGCTGAAGTTATATATAATTCTTTAAGCCATCATATTTTCCTACATATTGGACAAAGTTAAAGTGAACCCTTTGCTTTTTTCCCCTTACGGCCACGCTAAGAATATTGTGATTCATGATTACAACTATAGATTTGGTTGGACTTGGAGATACTAGAAATTAACCCTTGTTTGGAACAACTCTAAACGGATTTTTCATTACTCTACTTTAAAACTTCTAAATTTATATATCATTCATAACTTTCTTATTTTAAGTTAAAATGAGATTTTTTTTTTAATCAAAAAAAAAAAAAAGAGGAGAAAAACACTTGAATGATACAAATTTAAAAATCAATACGCTAACATGGCACAAAAATTTGACAATAAACCAATATGACATAAAAATAAAACTAAAATTTGTATCATATTCAAGATGGGAGAATTTATGAGAAACTGAAAAAAAGAAAAACAAAACAAAACAAGAACGGTGAACGATTTTTCCAAACACATTTCACATTTCATTTCCAATCTTCACCTCCCCAATCATGTTTCCAAACCATTCCAAACCAATCTTCAAAACTCCCGCCGTCACCTTAAACAACTTTTTCACCTTAAACGACTCTCTGAGCCTTAAAAAGAGAGCAACTTCTTTTCTTTTTTTTTTAATTTATTATTATTAATATATATATATTTTTTTTTTGCTTGAAAGAGTTGAAGCAACACATTCTTGTACTTGTAAGAACAGACAGATTAAAAAAGGCAAGGCAACAAAGGCTCGTGCAAGTCTAACGTGCTTTGGGAAAACAGTAAAAGTAAACCAGATTGAGCAGAGAGTTAAGATAAGCCATAAATATTGGCTTTGCAAATATAAATCTATAAAATGTAACCGCAGTACAATTTGTAAAGAAAGATAATTGATCTGAGAACCGCATAGAAAGATTAGAGTTCATTATGAACCCAAAACAAAATGAAAAATATAAATGTTCCAAAATGATATTAAAAACCTAAATATAAAATCCGGCTTTTCCTATTCATTCCAAAAGAATGCCAAAAAAAAATTAAGTTCATAAACCGGCAGATTCCCAAACAGAGAAAGGACGGGCTTAGTCGACCTCCTCAATCTTAGGACCGGCACCGCTACCGCTAGAAGGCGGGGCATCATCATCCACGGCTCCTCCCATGTCACCACCAGCACCCTGGTACATCTTGGCAATGATGGGGTTGCAGATGCTCTCCAGCTCCTTCATCTTGTCCTCGAACTCGTCGGCCTCTGCGAGCTGGTTGCCATCAAGCCACTGAATAGCTCCATCGATTGCATCCTCGATCTTCTTCTTGTCCTCAGAGCCAAGCTTGGAGGCTATCTTCTCGTCCTTGACGGTGTTCCTCATGTTGTAAGCATAGTTCTCAAGAGCATTCTTGGTATCAACCTTCTTCTTGTGCTCTTCATCCTCTGCCTTGTACTTCTCGGCCTCTTGAACCATCTTCTCAATCTCATCCTTGGATAATCTACCCTTGTCGTTGGTGATGGTGATCTTGTTCTTCTGCCCGGTGGTCTTGTCCTCGGCAGAGACGTTCAAGATACCGTTAGCATCAATGTCAAAGCAGACAGTGATCTGAGGAACACCACGGGGAGCTGGGGGAATGCCAGAGAGCTCAAATTTACCAAGCAAGTTGTTGTCCCTGGTCCTAGCTCTCTCACCCTCGTAAACTTGGATCAACACACCGGGCTGGTTGTCGGAGTAGGTCGAGAAAACTTGCTCCTTCTTGGTGGGAATTGTTGTGTTCCTGGGAATCAAAACAGTCATGACACCACCAGCGGTCTCCAAACCTTGAGACAGAGGGGTGACATCCAAAAGCAACAAGTCCTGAACCTTCTCGTTTCCTTCACCACTCAAAATAGCAGCCTGAACAGCAGCACCATAAGCGACAGCCTCATCGGGGTTAATGCTCTTGCAAAGCTCCTTTCCATTGAAGAAGTCCTGCAATAGTTGTTGGACCTTGGGAATTCTGGTGGAGCCACCAACAAGGACAACATCGTGAACAGTGCTCTTGTCCATCTTGGCATCCCTCAAACACTTCTCAACGGGCTCCATACACTTCCTGAAGAGGTCCATGTTGAGCTCCTCAAATCTAGCACGGGTAATGGGGGAGTAGAAATCAATACCCTCATAGAGAGAATCAATCTCAATGGTAGTTTGGGCAGTGGACGAAAGAGTCCTCTTCGCCCTCTCACAAGCTGTCCTCAATCTCCTGAGGGCTCTTGGGTTTCCGCTAATGTCCTTCTTGTTCTTCCTCTTGAACTCCTGAACAAAGTGGTTCACCATTCTGTTGTCGAAATCCTCTCCTCCAAGGTGAGTGTCACCAGCGGTGGCCTTGACTTCAAAGATACCCTCCTCAATGGTGAGAAGAGACACATCAAAAGTACCACCACCAAGATCAAAGATCAACACGTTCTTCTCACCGACGCTGGTCGCCTTCTTGTCAAGACCGTAGGCAATGGCAGCGGCAGTGGGCTCGTTAATGATACGCATCACGTTAAGGCCGGCAATGACACCAGCATCCTTGGTGGCCTGACGCTGAGAGTCGTTGAAGTAGGCAGGGACGGTGACAACGGCATTCTTGATGGTGGAGCCAAGGTAAGCCTCGGCGATCTCACGCATCTTGATGAGGACCATGGAGGAGATTTCCTCGGCCGCAAATTGCTTATCTTCGCCCTTGTAGTTCACCACAATCATGGGCTTGTCACCAGCGCCAGGGATGACCTTAAAAGGCCAGAGCTTCATGTCGCTCTGTACCGATGAATCGTTGAATCTCCTACCAATCAACCGCTTGGCATCTGCATCAACATAAATTCTCCGATTCAGCCACAAATATATGCACAAATTTCATAACTAGAATCAAATTCTCCTTAAAGCAAATTCCAGAACAATTAAGACCTACAAATTACCATAACTGGATTCAGATGGTTTTCTAAAATACGAAAAAAAAAATTATAACTTTTAATATACTAATAACTACTTATCTTCCAAAATAAATCAATTTTTTTAATATATAAATTCCATAACCCGATTGAAATCATATATTTCTCATAAAAATAAAAATATAAATATAAAATTAACTTTTGGCAATCAAACATTAGATCTAATATGCTGAAGCAAAAAAATAACCTAGATCTAACAAATATAAAATAAATAAATAAAAAATCGAACCTACAACATAAACTGAAATCACGGAAAAAGTAAAATAAATTAGAACGGGAAAAAAATCAGAGGAGATGGAAAAGATGGGTTACCGAAGACGGTGTTGATGGGGTTCATGGCGACCTGGTTCTTGGCGGCATCGCCGATGAGACGCTCGGTGTCGGTGAAGGCGACGTAAGATGGCGTGGTTCTGTTACCCTGGTCGTTGGCGATGATCTCGACACGGTCGTGCTGCCACACTCCGACGCACGAGTACGTGGTTCCAAGATCGATTCCGATGGCGGGTCCTTCTCCTTTGCCGGCCATATTTTTTTTGCTTCAGATCAGATAGAAAACGAACAAAAACGGAACAAAAATGGAAGAAAAAATCGAACAAAAAATTATCACAATAATTATAGAGAGAGAGAGAGAAAAAAAAAAAAAAACAAAAAGAACAGAGAGGCGGCCTAGAGATCTAGGGTTGCTGGGTGTGAAAATGAGCAGGAGGGAGAGGTTGGGTTATAAAGGTTTTCGGGGGAAAGAGTCTAGAATGTTCGAATGAGAGAAATCAAATTCGGCCGTTGATCTGAGGGTGCAGTGGACGGTTCTGATCTTTTGCACGTTATGTGTTGACTTGACTTGAGTTGTGACATGTGAGAAAGTGTTTCAAGTTGGGCCGTGGTGGGCCCATGGGCCTCATTCGTTGGAGGTGTTCTTTACTTTCCTAACTCCTTCCCTTAGCTCCACGTGGGACCGCGTGGATCTGCCGACCACTACTATCGGAATCACGGTTGAAATTTTCTTCTACTTTTTATTTTTAAACTAATTTTAATAACACGCTCCGCATGTTTAGCAATATATCTGATAAAAAATATTTATATAGAGATAAAAATTAAATTAAATTAAAAAAAATAATTAGATTGGAACAAATTGGAGACTTTTATCATTAACAGGGTATATTAACACACACAAAAAAAGGTCCCAATGGCAAATAGAAGAGAAAAAATTAAGAAAAATAAATAAAAAAGCCTAGATGTCACATCAAGCACTAAGCAAAGTTGTTTTGAAAATAAAATAGAAGGAGAAAAAAAGACAACTAAATCAATTAATAAGTCAACTAAATTCTTAGAAAGAGTGATACGTGTTAATCATTAAAGACTATACAAAAAAGTGTGATGGTTGGATTGTGTCTTTTTATTATGTATAATGTAAGGTAAAGATAAAGATAATTAAATTACAATTATTACTCTAACAGGAAAAAAAAAATTAATATAGGAGTTAAAAAAAAAACAATTATTATATTTTGTATTCTCCGTTGTTGTCTCACAAATTTGTCTGCTCTTTTGACTTTTATAATGGCTTATTTAGCTGTCTTAATGGGAAAGGTCAAAAAACTATAAAGAAAAATAAAGTAGTAATAATAAGATATATTGATTTTCCTTTAATGTAGTAAAGGATGTAATAGGAATATAATGAAAAAGATAATACGATAAAAAGGAGATTATAGACTTATAATATGTATAATTTATTTTATTTTATAATTATACCCTTATATAAATAAAAGGATTGAGCTCATAATAATTATTTTACATAATATTCGATTTGTTAAATTGTTTCTCCACTTTTCTTTTTCAGTGCTGAAAGGAAACATTAATAGGTCCCATAAAATTTTTAATTTCCTTTCTTCTTTTCACTCCAGAAACTACAGCAAATAGGTCATTTGTAAAAATATTTACAGTAAATATAATATTTTTAAAATATATTTTTAGATAAATAACGTATTTACAATAAATAATTTTATTGATGAGAACATTCAAAAAGAAATTTTTTTGAAAATATGTTTCTTAAAGCAATTATTTATTGAAAATATGTTATATAACTTAAATATTTTTAAAATATATTATTTTTCATAAATATTTGTTAAAAAAATATTGTTTACCTCTTTCTTCTAAGACCAAACAACTCGATAATTTTTTTTTTTTTTTTTTTTTCACTCCTCTTCCATTTCCCTTCATCTTCGTTTTCTCAGTATACCAAACAAAGCAAAGGTAATGTCATCGTTGTTTATACTGTCTATCGTCGTTTCTCAAATTTAATACTCTTTACCACTTTATCTGTCGTTTTCCATTTTTTTTTTTTTTTCATCTTTCGTTGTCGTTTCTTAGGTCTTGCGGGTTGCATTGTCGACTGTGTCAATTTAGATTTTAATTGTCGTTTACATCTTCATTGTTGTTATTCAGATCTAAATTTTTTTGTCATTGGTCGTAGTCGTTTCCATAATTTTGTCTTTCGTTCAGTGGCTCCACCCATCATTGTCGTTATCATAACTCCATATTTTGTTGTCGTTTCCTTTGATTCCATTTGTATTGCCGCCTAATATATGTTGCAATTTCCCTTGTTAATTATTGTTATACTATGATAGTCCCATCCTCCGTTGTCTCTTTCGGGTTCTGTTATCGTTTTTCCTCTTTCAATGTCAAAAAACGTGTATTTGCCTTTTTCATTGTTGCCTGTATCTTCCTTGATCGTTTCCATATTTATTGTCGTTTCTTTGTTGTCATTTCCATCTTTGAGAGTGGTTCGGACTTTCGAGCACTTTGAAAATGGTTTTCTTTTGAGCACGAGAAAAAAAAAATTTTGTGTTGAGATCATTTTTGAGATTATATTTAATTTGAAAGAAAGTGAGTAGTCATTCTATTTCTTAATTAATTAGGTATTTACTTACAAAATGACAAATAAGAATATAATCGGCCTTACACAATATAGAAAATGTGAAAAGAGATCGGTAATTTTTACATTCTCTTAGTATTAATTTCTTGTCAAAGAGAATAAATATTAAATTTACTTATATATTTTTAATAAGTTTTCGTGTGTTAATATTTTTTATTGTGTAAAAGAATATTTTATTAACAAGATTAACATACTAAGGTTAGCAAACACTACAAAGGAAATGATATTGTTTTCATTTATATTATCCAATAGGCAAGTAAATACTATAAAGGGAATCAATGATCCTCTTTCGTATTTCTTTACTTTATTTTTCATTCTCATTTCCTTTCACGTTACATTCATTTATGATATGATAAACGCGCCTTCAACGTGTACATCTATACTAAACAAATCTACAATTGATTTGCGAATTAGAATAATGGCCTTGCAAAGCTTTTCTAAAAGTTACTTTTGGTTTCTTGGATCCAAAAACTATATGAAAGTACTTTGATGTTCTTTCAGAAAAACTTATAGTCAAAGTTATGAAATGTAACTTCTGAAGGAAAAAAAAAAACAAAAAACGATTTTAAAAGTTGTATAAGAGTTTAAAATAGACATTATAAATCTCAATTTTAACATTTTCTTATCTTATTCATAAAAAAACTTAAAAACCAATTTGAATTTATAAGTTCTTTTATATGTGTGGTTTTTAACACTTATGACACAATTTTTACTTCTTGCCTCATACTAACTAAAAAACAAAAACAAAAGCATTACCAAACTGATCTTAAAAGAGATTTAGGCTTTATTTGACATATTAGTTTAACTCCAATTAAAAAATAATTTTTTGTATGGATTTTTATATTTTTCTAAAAAATCAATAAAAATTATAATTAGTTTTTAAAAAATCACCAAGTTTAACTTAAAAATTTTAACTCCGACTAATGATCCAAATTGATGCTTATTGCATAGTCCATTCCCATGCACTACACAGTTCACACAAATAGTGGCCAGATTCAACAGAGAAGGTCAGAGAAATTTAACATTACAGTACTGGCTTTACTGATCACGTAAAGCATTGAATTGAGATTTTCTTTCATATTTGGTACTCTGAATGTTGAAGATGAAGAAGCAAAGGGGGGAAGTACCTACTATTTCAAAGGATCTGAATATGGTACTTTTGATAAAAAGAAACATTGTAAACAGTAACAAAAAATGAAAAAAAGTATTGAATACCATCCTTCACACCCCATTAATAGGTTAATTGAGTGGGTAATAGAGAAAAAATTTAAATAAGAGCTCTTAAATTTAAAATCTAAAAATATGTGTCTTCATTTATGAAGATTATATTAAAAGGAAATTAAAGACATTATTTGTATTTAAAAAAAATTTAGTCTCTTCTTTTTTTATACTAAAAAAATCTAAGTCATTTTATTTCAACAACAAGCAACATCATTAACACTTTTTTTTTTTTTTTTTTTTTTGTGGTAATTTTACAATCATGCAGATGCAGATCATGATCTCCTAGACTGATTAATAGTAGCAAAATTACCTTCCAAAACCCGAAAATCAATCCGAATCTCCGCGGAGTCTCGAGTGCTCTCCGGCGGCAGAAGCATCGCCGGCGACGGCGTGGCGTTGGCGCGGCAGATCGGGCAAGTCGTGTGCGAGTAGAGCCACATGTCGATGCACGTCGCGTGGAACACGTGCGCGCACCCTGGCAGAGCGCGGACCTCCTCGCCGTCCTCGAACTCGCTAAGGCAGACCGCGCAGTCGCCTCCACCGGCGCCGCCTCCCGCCGTCTCGCCCTTCCGGAAATTATGCGCCGGAATGAGCTCCGCCGCCAGGATCCCGTCGGCGCTGGTCGGAGACGCCGGCGGCTGGAACCGCAGGGAGGACGAGTGGGGATAATCTCGCAGCCGCCGCCGGCGGTTGCAGAGGCAGACGGTGACGAAGTGGTAGGTGGCGACGATGAGGGCGGAGGCGGCGGCGGCGATGAAGAGGAAGGCTAGCGCGCGGTCCTGGAAGAGGTTTTTGAAGCCGTCGGTGCTGCCGTTGTCATCCATTATTAGAGTAAGAAGAAGAAGAACATAGTTATGGCTGATCAGGTCGTTGGCTGCATAGAGGGTTGATAAAGAAAGCTTGAAAAACTATATATCATTGTATCAATGGCGTTAAAAGCGAGATTGTGAGCATTGTCTTGTTCGCTGCTGATCCACCACTCAGTTCACATCACTAACAGTGATTTTTTTTTTTTTTTTTTAGGGATATTAGAGATTTGTTTGAAGGTTAAATTATTGGATTGGTATTAAAGTGAGAGTTTGGTTTCTAAATTTTATTTATTTTTGGTACAAATACTTTCGAATTTTTAAATTGATGAGAGTTTTATATTTAATCTTTTTTTTGTCAAAATACCATTTAACTCTTAAAAAATATGTATTTTGGTCCTCTCATTAATTTTTTAAAGCAAGGTGATGTATGACGATAGAGTAACATTAATAGAGGAGGTCGTCTCAGCTTGTAGAAAATGACATATGACTTTATTTTTTGAACAAAAGTACTATATTACCTTAAAAATTCAATAAGTTCAAAAAATCCTCAACAAAAAATAATCTTTTGTGAATTAAAAAAAAGATCAAATCATAAGTAGTCAGAAAAAATAAATTTTCACAAATAGACAAATAAAATATGATTTTTATTAATTATCTTTTATTTTAAATTGATTTGTCTCTCCACAATAAACAACATTTTTATTTCTCTTTTTTTTCAATTTTTTTTTTCAGGTTTTTAAAGATTTGTGATTTTTTTTTTTTTCAATTTATAAAGATAGGTTTGCTGGTATTGCTTTGAGTTTATTTATTTTTTAGGGTAACAAATACTTTGTTCAAAAATAAATATATGTCGTCGTACTCTGCTAGTCGAGGTGACCTCTCCCATCGATGTCATGCTATTGTCATACCCCACCTTAGCCCAAAATTTAACATGAGGACCAAAACACATATTTTTTTAAAGTTTAGGGGGTATTTTAACCCCAAAAAAAAAAAAAAAAAAGATTAGATACTAAAATCTCAAATACTTAAAAGTTTAGGGTATTTTTACCCAAAATAAAGTTTAGGGACTAAACTCTCACTTATTTAAAAGTTCAGGAACCAATTCAACAATTAACTCTTGTTTTAATAAAATAGATGTTACAATTATTTACAAAAACTTTAAGATGTATGTTTGTCATCTGGATTTTAAATTTTCAACTCTAATTCAAACTTTTTCTTTCTTTTATTTTCAAAAAATACAAATTTTAAAAGTCCGTAACTTTCTCATTTCAAATCGGAATGAAATGATTTTTATGTCAAAATGCTCGTAATGACGAGACAAACAAGGTAATATCCATTTTGCACATTTTTTTTCTAACACATTTTAAACTTTTGCACTATTTTCTATATCACATAACTGCTTAAAAAGTTTTCCCCCCAAATACACATTTCAAACTCAACCTCCAAAATACCATCTCCAGATAATACTGCAAACGGGCCCTTATAGTTATTATTAGCTCAATTATGTATATTTAATAGAAATGCCATGTTTTATCATATATTTTTAGGAATATAATCGATTTCTTTTGTATTTTAATTTACATGTTTTAAAACTAGAGTAATTGGCTTAAATAGTCCCTGAACTCTTTCGAATGTGACAGTTTGGTTCACGTTTTTTTTTTTTTTTTTTTTTTTTTTTTTTTTTTTTTGCAGAGATAACCTTAAACTCTTATTTTTTGGCTATTTTAATCATTTCCGTAGAAAAAAATAATAATAACGGATTGGTCACGTGAAAAGCACACTTCATGCTTTTTAAAGGTCAAATAGGTAACTTCCTATCCAAATTAGATTTGATCCTTGTCCCCTCTACGCCGGCGAGTTTTGGGTCCCCCATATATGGGTATTTAACCCCTGCGATCTGGGTGTCGGCCCCCCCCCCCCCACCCCCCCCCCCCCACACCGGTGAGCTCTCGACCCCACCTTTATATGGGTTTCTAGAGGAACCGTCGTGTAATGTAGTAATTACATGGCGGTTTTCGTCTCCAAACCGTCGTGTAATGTAAACAATCAACGAGAAAAATAAAATAAATTTTTTTTGAAGACACATTACACAACGGTTCTTGAGAACCGTCGTGTAAATGTACCTACATTACACAACGGTTCTAGTCAAAACCGTCATGTAATGTCTGCATTACACGACGGTTCTCAGCGTTCTCGCTGAGAACCGTAGTGTAATGTTGAATTTTACACGACGGTTCCGTCTCTGAACCGTCATGTAATGTAAACAATCAATGAGAAAAATAAAAAAATAAAAAATTTGAAGGCACATTACACGACGGTTCTAGGTCGAACCGTCGTGTAATATACCTACATTTACAACCGTCGTGTAATGTACCTACATTACATGACGGTTCTCAGCAAGAACCGTCGTGTATTTTTTTGTTAAAAAAAAAAAAAATTGGGGTTTTTTGGTGATTTCCCACGGGTGGCCTAACCTGTATGTTATCCAATACACGATCCAAGATATTAACTACATTGATCAAAGTAAAAATACATACCAATTATTACATTACAAGTTTACATATCATAATTGATGAATTGCATTACATGGCTAACCCATTTTCCCCTAATCAAATCCAAATCCTGAGAAGTAAAAAATTCTTTACTTTCAAGTACGTCAATTTCATTCAACACTATGTCCATCATGAAACCTAAAATAAAATAACCACATTCAACACTTCCTTCTTAGAGAGGACAAGGACGGTTCGAGATTTTGGTTTTACAGTCTCGTCTCCTACTAATCCCTTCTCTGGCTTCCAATCATTTAGGGCCCTAGCAAATTAGTAAAATTCAAACTAATTAAGATGCATATAATTAAGATAAAAAAAATTAACATATTAAAATTGACTTACATGTTCATTAGCTCAGTAAAATCGTCTCATTTCTTCTCTCGAAGAGGATCAAAATAAAGGACGAGGTCCTCCCATGGGTCAATGACTCCCAAAACCCAATGTCTCCCTCTGTTATGTGACACAAGATAAAGCCGTCCTTTTGGTGCGTCACGCAAAAAGCTGACGAGACTGTCAGCTTGCTCTCTCATGCCAGCATCTTCAGTATCTATTCTCACCGGTGAGATCAAGGTTGGAGACACAAACACAAACTTCTCAGCTTGCCCGTTAATCCTACATAGTTCCTCCAAATATCTGCATAAGCGTATCAAAATTGTTACTCTACCTGACATATAGAAGAATTTCCAGATAAAAAAAAATTCAGAGATAGAATGTCGTACCTCATGTAGACTAATATACAATTCGCACTGATTTCTTGTAAATTAATGAACTCATAAATATTGTCAAAGCTGATAAAAGATAGGCAGTTCAAAACCATGATCGTGTATGGTATTGGGACCTCTATCTAATTACCTTGATGCATGGAACTATGTGCATAATAAGCCAAAGGCCTCATCTACATGTTCATTTTATTAAAGTCGAACAAAGGTTGTTGTTGTTGCGCATCCTGTTATACCTCAGTTCGAGAGTCGATCGTTTTATTCCTAAGGTTTTTTTGGCATTTTTTTCTGCCAGCTGCTGGGTCAGGAACGTGACTAGTCCCTTGACTTGCCTTGTTCATACTCGTGTCGAGCTCAACTAATGTTTTAGGCCAAGCAACAAACCCATTAACCGCATCCTCCACAGTAGTTGCCTCGTACGTCGGTATAGGTAATGGTGATTTTTTTAATTTTGACACATTGATTGACACTCGCATGTTCCCTTCCCCCAATGGAATCCCATGCACTGTATCGGTGGGAAGGCTCTCCAGCCGTGCTCTTCCATACGCAACAAGCAACTGTCCACCCTGCACTTCATCGAAAAAAATAGAGCTTACACTCCTGACTATCGACCGACATGGTTGGCGGATCAGAAACTTCTATGTTGTTTTTCTTGGACAGAGCAACTAGCCTTAAAACTGTTGTGTTGGTCCACGGTTGGCACATTGTTGGGATCAAACAACGGCTCCACATCTTTGTTCGCACATAGACCACGCACCAACGCCTTTAATTCTTCTATTTCACGTCTCATTGATAGTACTTCATTATCTTTATTCGAACTTCGATTTAGGTTGAAGTACTTAGATGGCATTACGAATTTTGATTACCCACGGATACGTCCTTTGTGTTCGGGTCTAGATAATGCCTACGACAATACATCACTAGTGCCAACTAATTCAAAAGTGCCTTGGCTCTCCTGTGTGTTGTACTCCATCTACAAGATAATTAACAGAACTCATTTAAGCTTAAGGGTTGTAAGTATGTATAGTAGTGATGAAGAATTCAATGTTAGTTAGTAAACTTACTATCAACTCGCTAACTTTTTTACATGCTGGATCTTTCAACTCTCCATCTGCCCCTGTCTGTTGCTCTAACCACAAACCATCTCTTTTTTCCCATTTCCCATTCTCTCCTTAAACTGTAATTTAACATCGTTAGTATACATGAGGACATAATGTTCTATAATTGGCATACGATTTAGTACAAACAAAATTTATTGACATACCTTTTCCTGGTTGAGCTTTCATATCCGTCTCGGCCTCCTCTCGATGAGTATTCGTTGTTCGTCCTTATTCGCTTCCATGATCCGAAAGTTGTTGGAATTGTGAGGATGTTCTATACTGAATGAATTTCACCCAATCCTCTTCTTCTATATTGGGGTAGTTGTCAATAACTTTTTGTGGCCATGTCCACACACTATCTTCTGTTATAAATTCCTCGACAAACGTCTTGTAAAGATCATGCCGAAAATTCCTTGTAGCTTCACCACATGATTTTAAACAAGTACTCGAAAGCAATCATCCACGGTGAAAGAAGTAATAGTTTCTTTCCAAATTATTTCTTTTAATCCGTTTAAATCACGGGATCTCCAATCTTGTATCCATATTGTAACGTGCTCTCGAGCGAGCACACCAATCCAGCTCATCAATTCATCACCGTGCTTCCCTTCCGGTTGTCCTTTCTCGTCAAATGTGACTTGAATTTTGTTCACCTCTTTTCCTTGCCATATGGACGCATTTCATTATAGTTGCCCTTCGCTTGCCATCGACAGTGGGATCCAACGGGTTTTTTCCTTCGTGCTCGTCCCTTTTTGGAATGTTCTATTGTATTCGTTCACCTATATTATTGCAACACAAAAAAAATAAACAATTATGTCGGACCAATATAATCAAATCAAATTAACTTTCACTACCAAGCACACATTACATGAATTTTTAAAATGAAAAAAAATTGCATAAACTTATCGAGTACTAATTTCGTCAATAAAAAACATAAAACCGTGAGGCTTTCAATCACAGCCAAGTCAGAGTGAGGTGCACGCCTGCGCCCAAACGGGCGTCAGGTGCCCCCAACGAGCGCCAGGAGCTCCCCACGGGCAGGGGCCTCTGGCGCCACCCAGGGCTCGGGCGCCACCCACGGGCAGGGGCGCCAGGCGCCTCCCATGGGCCCCAGTCGCCCCCCCACGGGCATGTTGTCCAAAAGAAAAACTTTATTTTGGCATTTCATCGAGCATGTGTGGGCGGAAAAGATTCATGTTCATAAATGTGTGTAAAGGGCCAAAATCATTCACAAAACATTCATCTGCAAAGAGCAAAAAAAAAAAAAAAATATAGATATATATATATATATTAATGTTCAAAATGTGGTGTTAAGTGGCAAGCAACAATACAAAAGAGCATGGTGTGTTAGTTGTTTATCTTGAAGTCACCTTGCTTTTCTTTGAAGAAGAATAGGCACGGCGGTAACCGGCGGTTGGGCGAGGTGGTAGGCGGCGGCGGCGGCAACGCGGCTTGACCCGATTTTAAGAGAGAGGTGGCGCAGCAGTTAGGTGAAGAAATCTAGAGAGGGGGAAGAGAAATGAAGAGTTCGCGCGGCTATGAAGAGAAATGAAGAGGAATGTGGGTATTTAAGTAATGGTTTTCGCGCGGATTTCAAAACATGAAATTTCAAAAATTTCAAAAATTTTGGAGGATTACACGACCGTTCTTTTCGAACCGTCGTGTATCCCATAATTACACGACGGTTCATTGAACCGTCGTGTAATCTATGTAGATTACACGACGGTTTTATTCAAAAATCGTTTGTGTAATTGTAGTCCAGTTTTGTTGTATTGATACCCGTGTGTTATTTAAAAAAATGACACATTCTGTAGTATTTATCCCTGTTCAAAATTAATGTTCAGTATATATATTGTGCAACTAACATAACAAAATAAATATAATACATGTTGAATTAAAATAAAAAGAGTAATGTTGTATAAAATAAATGACATAATGTTCAAGTTTTTTTCTTTTTTCTCTTTGCTTTCTCAACACGTGTCCATTCAATATTTGGTCGAACCAAGTGAGAAACATCGTCATCGAATTCGTCAATCTCCTCAACCGGTGGCAATCCCTGTGTGAAAGATGGAATGTCGGAGCAATTTTCCTCATCTTCTTGACCATCACGGATCAATTTTGGCTTCATCGGCACAACTAAGAACAACTCTACATTGTTGGGATCCGTTGTGTAAAATACTTGGATTGCTTGTGATGCCATAATGAATGGATCATTTTTGTATCCTAATTGTCTAAAGTCCACCAATGTGATGCCATTACTGTCAATCCGTACATAATTATTGTCGGCCCACTTGCACTTAAAGAGTGCTACATGAAAACCACAGTAATCGAGTTCCCAAATATCTTCAATGAAACGAAGTAGTTCATGGTTCCATAGACTGGATTCTTGTCCTTTGCAGATGAACATGCATGGCCTTAGCACGAATACTAACACCACTATTTTGAACATGATGCTTCTTATCTCTTTTGCGAGTGTAGAATGTATAACCATTGACGAAGTATGATGTATACCGTGTAACAATCGTCGACGGTCCTCTAGCGAGATTCATTAAGTCTTGCGAAAAGCCGTCATTCTGAAAGACATGTCTTCGTATCCACTGACGAAACGTCCAATTGTGTTCATCTTGTAACAACTTTTCATTTCTTCCTCTTCTTGGATTTCCGTCTCTTAATTCCTGTAGGTGAACCTCAATAAAAGGCTCCACTTCAACCCTATTATGTAAAGTATAGAGACAAGTTTTCTCCCATTCACATCGATTTACAGGCGATGGAATGCCGACGGATAGTCCTTTCGAGTCAATGTTTGTAGTCTTTGGCAACCCAATCGCTTCCGCGGTGGACAAATACTCGGAGCAAAATTCAACCGATTCCTCCGCAATGTAGCTTTCTACTATACATCCTTCCGGCCTATTTCGGTTCTTGACATAACCCTTCAAAACCTTCATGTACCTTTCAAAAGGATCCATCTCAAGTACACCAGTCCACATAGCTTTACTTCCCGGACTAAGTGCACCGTTAAGGTCAATCATTATGTCAAAAATGAGGGTGGAAAGTACTTCTCAAGCAAGTATAATGTCTTAACCAACTCTGATTATAGCAAATTTAGTGTAAATAGATCAATTACCTTGGAGCACATCGA
The DNA here is from genome assembly GCA_009761775.1 of Ficus carica. Classification (NCBI taxonomy): domain Eukaryota; kingdom Viridiplantae; phylum Streptophyta; class Magnoliopsida; order Rosales; family Moraceae; genus Ficus; species Ficus carica. Next base: position 4,787,094 of record CM019742.1, on the reverse strand, counting down.
ATTGAAAAATGAGCATAACTTGATAATTGCGAATCTCACATCCTTCGTTAAAACTCCTTGCAAGGCAAGCGGTAATAACTGTTGTATCAAAATATGACAATCATGTGTTTTCATTCCAATCAGCCTCAGATCCTTCATAGACACCAACCTTTTGAAGTTGGAAGAATACCCGTTAGGCACTTTTATTGAAGCGAGCCACTCACAAAGCTTTCTTTTTTCTTGTCTTGATAATGTGTACTTTGCCGGAGGTAAGTAAGCAGCATTCCCTCTTTTCGTAGGGATCAAGTTAAGTCTAATATTCAAATCCTTAAGATCCAACCATGCCTTTTCACCATCTTTGCTCTTATAAGGAATGTCAAGCAACGTGCCCACTATTGATTCACAAACGTTTTTCTCAATATGCATCACATCCAAGCAATGACGAATGAAAAGTGTCCTCCAATATGGAAAGTCGTAGAAGATTGACCGCTTTTTCCAAGGTCCATCAACCATTGGATCTTGTTACTCCGTTTTCTTTTCCCGAGCATCGCTTTCAAATCCTTAACAATCTCAAAAACGTCGTCGCCCGTCAAAACCCGGGGAGGAATTCTTTCTTCCGTATTACCATCGAAAGCCTTTTTTTGTTTGCGGTATCGATGATTTTTTGGTAAGAATCTCCTATGACCGAGGTAAACGGTTTTCTTACCATTCTTCAACCGGATGAAAGATGTTTCTTTCATACAACAGGACAACCGATAAAACTCTTGACTGAATAACCAGATAGGTTTCCATAAGCGGGAAAGTCATTAATTGTCCACATCAACATTGCACGGAGTGTGAATGTTTCTTGACGGTAAGCATCTCTAATTTCGATCCCCTTTTCCCATAAGCTCTTTAGATCATCGATTAGTGGTGCCAAGTACACATCAATGTCATTCCCTGGTTGTTGAGGACCAGATATCAATAAAGTCAACATCAAGAATTTCCGCTTCATGCTCAGCTTCGGAGGGAGATTGTAGTTGACAAGTATGACGGGCCAAGTACTATGCCTACTACTCATATTACTATGTGGGTTCATTCCGTCCGCTGACAAACCAAGACGTAGATTACGTGGTTCCGCACTAAATCCAGGATGATCGGCATCAAAGGTCTTCCATTGTGGTGCATCGGCTGGATGTCTAAGCATGCCATCTTCAACACGTTTATCATGGTGCCAAGTCAAATTCTTGGCATGATCGGCATTACGGAATAAACACTGCAAATGCGGCACCGGAGGAATGTACTATAACACCTTTGCCGGCACTCCTTTGCTACCATTCGTTGGCTTCTTGCCCTTCTTCCATCTTGACTCCTTACAAACCGGGCATTCATCCAAATCCTCATACCCATTTCGGTAAAGGGCGCAATCATTTGGACATGCATGAATTTTTTCATTTTCCATTCCCAAAGTGCTCAACGTCTTCTTAGCTTCGTACATATTAGCCGGTATTTTATTATCAACCAGTAGAATCTCTCTTAGAAATTCTAAAAGAGCCGTGAAACTGGAATTTGTCTATCATCCCAAAACCTTCATGTTCCATAATTTGACCAATGCGGACAATTTCGTATATTTATTACACCCGTCATACAAGGGCATCTCGACATCATTCATCATTGCATCAAATAACTCCGGATGATGCACAAACTGTTCTTCCAAATCATTAACCATATCAAACAAATTATCTCATACATCTTCCTAAACAATAGGTTCTTTTCCTTTGTTCTTCGATGCTGGATTCAAACACATTTCACCGTGTAAATACCATGTTTGGTACGAACAAATAATCCCACGGGCAAGCAAATGTCTTCTAACTTCATCAACTATTTGAGATCTATGATTTCCACAATCCACATAAGGACATCGAATCTTATCATTCTTCATGTGAGTTTTGGTAAATGACAAAAATTCTTCAACACCATCTCGATATTTTCTAGTCAATCTATTAGCCCACATCCATTTTTGATCCATTTCCAAGAACCCGACCTAAATCAAAATTAAAAATCATACAATTCATTCAATAATCAAGTTTTAGCATTTAAAATACAACATATTAAGCTTTCGAAATAATTTAACAAATCATACTTTACCAAAAAAAAAAAAAAAGAGAATTTACCATTTTAGATATCTACAATATTTCATAAAAAAGAAATTAAATAACTCAAAAGAAGAGTAAGTAATAATCACTACTTACAAATAATTACTATAAGCGAAAGTGATGGTTTAGTGGACCGTGGCGGTGGAGGAAATGTGGTTTCGCAGGCCTCTGTAATGTTTTCCGTGGCTGCGGAACAGTCTGTAAGATAAAAAGAGGGCTACGGGTAAGGGAAACAAAAATCCGGGGATTACACGTCGGGTTTTTAAAAACCGTCATTACACGATGGTTCTGAGTACCGTCATGTAATCCCAGGGAACCGTCGTGTAATCCCCTGGGATTACACGACAGTCCTCAGAACCGTCGTGTAATCCTCCGATTGCACGACGGTTTGGTTTAACCGTCGTGGTAAACCTCCGATTACACGACGGTTTCACAAAACCGTCGTGTAATCTCCGTCGTGTAATCCAACTTATAGAACCGTAGTGTAATCGTCCGATTGCACGACGGTTTTGGTTTAACCGTCGTGCAAACCTTCGATTACACGACGGTTTCACAAAACCGTCGTGTAATCCAATTTTGTAGTAGTGTATTGAATTATATTTTCAAGTTCAATTATGAGTAGGGAGTAGTTTTGTATCGTGCCCGTGTTGTAATTTTAAACGTGGATACTCATATATTAAAGAGTCAAAAAATTGATCTAACAACTAAAATTTCAATGCTTATATGTTGTGAATAATTACAGTCTCTATCGTAGAAATTCTTAAGAAAATAGCATGCAAATAGCTACTATAGTACTATTTGAATTTGATTGATTAACTTAATTTGGAAATAGAATACTTTGGTATAGATTTTTTAAGTGAAGAATGAAAGGGTGACGTTTATTGTTATGTAAACCACTTATCCAATCAACAATTATGTATATGGTATGTATATCTATATAATACTTTTTAAGTCACAACATTCAAAGTTATGGTGCTCTTCACTTAATTAAGATGAGGCATTAGGTAGAGCAACCTTTGCTGTGTGTTTCAAATTTCATGTGGTACCAACCAAATGTATGTTTGTCGTACCAACCTTTTAGTGTTTGTGTGTGCGGACAAGCAAATCTAAAAATCTTACATAAGAAAGGAATAAAGTGTTTTAACACTTTATAAGTTTTTACAACCTTGAGTGGGCAATGAATGTGAGGTGGAAGTGACTTGTGAGGCTCGTATGCATGCACAGGTTGTAAAGGCACACTTGGCTCGTTGAGATTAAATTACTATTAATAAATATATTTTATTTTTATTATTTTATTTTCAAAAATAAAATACATTTTTGAATAGTATTTTTTTCACAAAAGGTGTCACTAAAGGTTGTCAAAATTCTATAAAGAATTGCAAAGAAATCAGAATTTACTCACTCAGAAATTCGATTTCTTTCTTTGATCTTTTTACAGCTTTCAAATTTTTTCAAATATTGTGTTTTTTTTTTCTTTGCGAATTTTTTCATTTTTGCTTGGGTTTAATTCTATTTTGAAAGCTCGTCATTTTCTGAAAACAGTTTGTTGATGAACCCAAAGCAATCTATTTTAGAGTATGGGGCAAATAACGTTTTAAAAAAAGTGTATTTGGTCGTTTTCAAGTCTTTGTATCCAGATTTTTTTTTTTCAATAGGGAAAATGATGTTCTTTACATGGCCGGCCAACATTAGTACGCTAACTCTAAAAATAAATAATAAATAAATAAATAAAAGGGAAAGGGGGAGGAAGAAGAAGAACAATCGTGTTTCAAGTCTTCGTATCCAGATTTTTTTTTTCATAGGGAAAATATGATGTTCTTTACAGGGCCGGCCAACATAAGTATGCTAACTCCATTAAAAAAAAATGAAAAAGAAGGAGAAGAAGAAGAAGAAGCGAAGGGAGAAAAATAAACAATTTGCTTTTCACAATCATTGAAATGATTAGTTTGGGATGCAGATCAAATTTCACAAATTAGTTGATGCAAGATGCAAGATCAAATTCACACCAAATGCAAGAGAGAGGAAAAATAAACAATTTGCTTTTCATAATCATTGAAATGATTAGTTTCCTTTCATTGTTGATCACAACAACTTAAAACATCCCGCGTTTGTATATAAATATATATATTTATATTTATATTCATGCCATACATATTTACACATACATACACATCAAGTATCAACTGGGAAATGTATCAGCGCGGCAAATAGGACAATTGGGATGAGAAAATAGCCAAATATCTATACAAGAGACATGAAACGAGTGCAAGCACTCGGGCAAAGTCCGCAGTTCCTCGCCATCCTCGAACTCGCCTAGGCACACCGCCACACGCCGCCGTCTTCCCCACCAAATTGCCGCTGATCCCGCCCTTCCGGTACTTGTGCGCTGGAATACTGTTGTTGATCATCCGCACCACGGGCGTATTCGCAACCATGGTGCTGCTCGGCGCGTCGCCTGCAGCACCGGTAGTAGTAGTAGTATTAGTAGTAGTCCCCGGCAAGCGGCGGCTGTAGTAGCAAATGGCTATGAGATGGTAGATCACAAGGGCCGTTGTTAGCATCGCCATCGTATAGAAGGGAATTTTGGGGCTGGACCAAATACTCTCGTTAGACATTGTTTTATGACAATTTAATTAAGGGGCTCAGGGAGGAGAGTGTTGTGGCGTTATAATGTGGCATGATTTTTTTTTTATTATTTTTAAATTTTTTTTTTTTTTTTGGGGGGCTCGTTTTAACAAGTGGCATCAAGGATAGAGAATTCCCTAAAAATTATCTCAAGATGTTTGAGGAAACTTTTTATTCCCTTTTAAGATCAAATAACAACAATAATTGTAATAGGCCTAAAATATTGTATTATAGTATATATGTATATACACTAAAAGTAACGACAGTATTAAATAGAAAATATATTGTATTGTGTAATTGTCTTGACATGGCGTTGTCGAAGAGGGTATGGGTGAGAAGATCAATGTTGTTTTTGTGCTACATAGCTCCCTTGTCAAATTTGCTCTTTTGTATCAAGACTGTACGTTGACCATATTATTCATTTCTTTTCATTTGAATGATAGTATTTTCTTTTCTGCATTTAATTTGAATCATGTGTACAAACACATTCAATGGTTCAACAATTCAAATATGCATGTCAATAGAATACAGTTTTACGATTTTCAATTGTCAGATTTTCATTAGATTTGGTTAAATCGTAAAACTTAACTACGAGAAGAATCTAACTATTAAAAATTATATTTAATTAAACATGATATGGCTAAATAAATATTATAGTGTTAAAGTTTTTTATTTTTATTTTTATTTTTTATTTTTTTTCATGTTAGTCACATAATTCGTCTTAAAATGTAGACACTAAAAAACAAACTTTTTAGAGTTTTATTTATTTCTTCTATATATTGGACCACATCTACGCTACCGGTTTCGATAACAAACAGAACGATCTCATCAAAGCCCATTTTTCATAAATAATTCAATAGAAATTGCAACAAATAGATCATTTTTTAATATTTGAAATATTTTAGTTGAATATCATATTTAGGATAAATAATTACAAAAATACTTATAAAGTAATTTTGTTATAAATATGTTTATAATTGAATTAATTATCATACATATATATTAATTGTTGATTTTCATCCATAAAAGTCCTCTGAAAGAAACACAAAACAACTCTTGTTTAATGTGATCCCAATTCGTTGATACGATTAAGCCAAGTTTTATAAAAGAAGAATATTCTTCTGACATCAACTAGACTGTATTTTCCCAAAAAAAAAAAAAAAACATGTATAGACTGCGGTATTAGTCAAGAAATGGCCATGAAAATATAAACTTATAAATAAGTACGAAAACAAACTTAATCAATAATTTCTTCAAGCAACAATTCAAGAAATAAAAAGGTAAATTGCTTTAATAGTCCGTTAACTTTTAATGAAGGTATCGTTTAGTCTCTGATTACTAATTTTCGTTAAACACTTCTTGAATGCCTAAAAAGAGTGCAATTGGGTGGCTGCAACTATAATTTAGCGTTAATTTCATACATAATTCCACCATAAGGAGTTCAAATCTGCTGTCCCATTTTCCGGTCTCAAATGGATATCCCCTCAATAATGTCTTGACAAGTCATCAATTTGTTTAAAAATTTGTTGTATTTAGCTTTTTTTATATGGCTAAATTTTTATATTCAGATGATATGGCACAACACTATTGGGGGGACAATCAATCAGACAGAAAATTCGGGATAGCATATTGATGATACAATGTTCGAATCTCCTCACCCTAAAGTTCAAAAAAAAAAAAAAAAAAAAAAAAAAAAAAAAAAGAGGACAAATTGGGATAAAACCCTAATGACCGGACGAAAACTAATGAGTTTCCTCCCATGACCTTAATTTACCCTAAAAAGATAAATATGCCCCCAACCAAAATTATCAAAAATAAGAATTTACTATAAAGAGGTATAAGTGAAGAAGGAGAGAATTTTTTTTTTTTTTTTTTGGTACAGTTATGCCACATGAGTTTCCCAACAACAAATTATTTGTGTAGGGTATGTTTTCATTTTGGATGAGTGTTGGAGTAGAGCAGCCATTACGGCAAGCCGCTAGTGTTTCAAATTTCTTGTCCAAAAAAGGTGGACAGAATGATCATATGGCTCACTTTTTAGACTCATTAAGAAAGATATACAGTTTGAATCCCCAAATCCATTATAAAATATCTCTAAACATAGGGAAATGAAAGATGTCACGCTAAATCCTTTTGAATTAGAAAAAAAAAAAAAGCATTAATAATAAAAATTTCTAGTCGTATCTAGGAAGCGTGTGTTTTGCTTCTTGACAATAGTGCATTAGATATTTGTTTTTTTCTTTTACACGGCCGGCCAAAATTTGTACTCTACCTTTATTATAATCAATGATTTTAAAAGCAAGTAAACAAGAGGGGAAAAGACGCAAAGAATAAGATAAAATAACTGATAATCTCAAATCAAATGGAGAGGAAAAAAAAATAAGCAATTTGCTTTTCGCCATTGTTCACATGATTTGCTTCCTAAATTGGACATGATGTACAGAGAGGAGATAAGGTCAACCCTATCTCGGGCTGGGAGGAAAAACAGCGACGGTCGGTCCTTTATGCCATTTCTTTAACAAGAATAGTCGGGCCAGAAAATGGACAACATGGAGGGAAAATTTTCCCGCCGTGACCTCACATCCAATTCATACTTTTTCTAATGCTAGTGCCTGTCACCCGTTAGTCATTTTAGGATAGTTAGATTGGGTCACTAACTCACCCCTTCCGTTCTTAATTGGAATCTCATTTTCTGGAACGCTAAGAAGCAGCCCTTTACTCACCTCTTAGGCTATGTTTGGTAGGAGAGAGAAAGTGGAAGGAAGGGAGGAGTAGTAGTAGATCATCTAGGTAGAAGAGATAAGGAAGGAGGGAGATGACATTTCTTTTACGATGTTTGGTAATATGACCAAAAGGAAAGAAAGCAAAAATCATTTCTCTTGTTTGGTATAGATACAATGGAAAGGAAAGAATAAATTTATTTGTAAAATGACTGTATATTATCTCTAGTCAATGAGATAGATTAAATCCCTCAAAAAATCTCTCTAATTTGGAGAGATTAAAATTGAGATTTTTTGAAAGATTGGGAGTCCCTCACCTAATCCATTCATTCATCTTTTATTTTCTACCAAACAACCATAACTGTCAAAATCTTTCCACCAATCCTCTACCCCCTCCCCTTCCTTCCATTTTTCTCTCCTACCAAACGCACTCGTAATCTATGAAAAAAGCCCTATCAAGCTATGAAGCAAGCCTAGAAGTAGCAACTAATAAAATATCAAGTAAAGGCTCTTCTCATCCGAAAGTAGGTTTTTCGGGTACAAAAATAGAAAATCAAACATTTGATACTTCTTCTGGCTTTATGTTTTCCTAACAAAAACATCCCTAGAATTTATATCCATACCCGACATATATAAATATACAAACATAGACATCAACGGGGAAGTGTATCAGCACGACAAATGGGACAATTGGGATGAAAAATAGCCACATATCTATACAAGAGACATGAAAAGAGTGCGAGCAGTCGGGCAAAGTCCGCAATTCCTCGCCATCCTCGAACTCGCCTAGGCACACCGCGCACACGCCGTCTTCCCCCACCAAAATGCCGCTGATCCCGCCCTTCCGGTACTTGTGCGCTGGAATATTGTCGTTGATCATCCGCACCACGGGCGTATTCGCGATCATGATGCTACTCGGCGCATCGCCGGCAGCACCGGTCGTAGGGCTACGACTCCGCCGCCGCAGCAGCCCCGGGTAGCAAGCTTTGATATAGGAGAATACAAAGAAAGACACTAGAATCGCTGCCATATAGGCAAGTCTAGCGTGTGTAAAATAACTTTCGTTAAGCATTGTCCTGATAATAAATACAAGGGGCTAAGGAGGAGCTAGAGTAGTGTTTTGGCGTTCTAATGGGGTGAAGATGAAGAGAATTAAGGAAGATCATTATAAGGCCTTATTTTATTTTTATTTTATTTTTTTGGAGGGTCGTTTTTACAAGTGGCATCATGGATAGAGAATTCCATAAAAATTATCTCAAGACGCTTGTTTGAGGAAACTTTGACATTCCCGTTTAAGATCAAAATGAATTGTAAAAATCCGCCATAAATTATATATTATATATATATATATGAAATTATTGCAAATAGATAATTTTTTAAAAATGCTTTAAGTAAATAGCATACTTTGGAAATGTATAAGATAATAGTATATTCTGGTAAATTTTAATTTACTGAAATTTTGTAAGGTAATTTTATTGTAAATATGCTTTATAAATAAATTATTTATCATAAATATAATATTTATCGCAAACGTTTTATTGAAAGATATTTTTAGGATAATTTTTTTCATATAATACTTCGTAAATTATTTATTTATGGTGAATATGTTATTTACCATCACTCAAAAAGTTTTTGTTATTTATTTTTATTACTAGAGGTTTTTGGCCAATCACCCTCCTTCTCACATACAAAATAACAACGGTGTTAACTAGCAAAAATATATATTTACATATTGTTTTATTATCATCATCATCAGATAATACAATAGCACAAAGTTGATCACATGTGTATTTTCTTTACTAAAAAAAATCTTTTTTATTTCTTTTTAAGTTTTTATTTCTTAATTTTTATTTGTGAATATCAATAGATATTTAGGGGATATATCAGTGGAAATATCCATATGTATCTGATACTCCGGTAAAATTGTGAAGGAAAAAACTGGACATTGATGTTTTACGGATACTGTCCAGAAAGTATCAATATTTTACGAATACTCGGATAAAAATATCTTTACCCTCTATTTTTATATCGAGGGTTCTCATTCATGGATAACTTCGAAAATTCAATCTTCAGAAAAAAAAAAAAATATATATTATATATATATATCGAAAGTTCGATATTTTTCATCAGTTTGCGTGAGAAGATCAATGTTGTTTTTGTGCTACATAGCTCCCTTGTAAAATTTGAGCATGCTCTTGTAGTCTTGTGCATCAACACCGTAAGTTAGTCTTGTGCATCAACACCGGAAGTTGACTATTATTATTCATGTTCTTTTCATTTGAATGTTGTATTTTCTTTTTTGCATTTAATTTGAATCATGTGTAAAAATGCATTCACTTGTTTCAGTAATTCAAAGAAGCATGTTAATATAATACAATTTTTAACAGTTAGATGCTTAATAAATTAAATTAAATTATTAAACTTTACATAGTTTTATTGAATCAAACGATTAAATATTTATAAATTACATCTTTTAATTTCTCGGAACCACATCTGTGCTGCCGGTTTTGATAATAAACAAATTGATACCTCTTAAACTCCATTTTTCATAAAATAATCCAAAGTCCTTTAAAATAAAAATAAAATAAAAACGAGACAACTTTTGTTTAATGTGATCCACATAGTACTGTTGTGATTCCAATTCGTTGGTACAATTAAGCTAACTTTATAAAAGAAGAATGTAAATAGACCGTATTTTCCGAAATTTAAAATTAAAAAACAAACTGTAATTATGGTCAATTAGTTAAGAAATGGAAAATGAAATATGAGCTTATTAAATATGAAAACAAACTTAATCAATAATTTTTTTAGCAACAATTTAAAAATAAAGGGTAAAATTGCTCCAATAGTCCTTTTTTTAATAAAACTTCGTTTGGTCTCCGATTTTTTTTTTTTTTTTTTTTTGGTTAAACGCTTCATGAACACCTAAAAAGAGTGCAAATTGGGACAAAACCATAATGGTTGTCTGAAAACTAATGATTTTCCTTCCATGACCTTTAATTTACTCTTAAAAAACTACTCCAAATATAAAAATTTCAAATATGAAAAAACAAACAAAACCCAAAAATAACTTTTGGTCTTCTTCCTCTTGGCCCCTCTCTCTCTCTCTCTCTCTCTCTCTCTCTTTTCCCTGACAACAAACAAACAAAGCCACCAGCAAGGAAAGACCAAGGAATGCTCCCACCCTCTCCCCTATCGTGAACCCAAAAGCCAGCACACCATAAATTGTAATTCTACTTTGTAGAGAGATTTTAAGATATAATTATCTAGATTAATTGATATCATTAATTATTAGACGCGTTTTATAGGAAATTTTCGTAATATAATTTAAATCAAAAAAATTGTATTATAAGTTGATTTTGTCATTCTTAAATTTTTTTTTATCTTTTGCTGTATTTCAATTCAAATATATAGCTATATTAATTTTTATGTCATTTGTCTAAAAAGCCCTAATTAAAATGCTACATGTGGCTTAAGGAATATCATTTGGGCATCTACAGTCTCAATTTGATTACTTGTCACCATGCAGCATGAATGATTATTTTCTTGGATTATATGCGCATATGAGTAAGCTAATTTTAAGATAAGAATATGGTTACTAAAGAGTTATTATAAGTGAAGAACAAGAGGATTATATATGTTTGATCAGAGCAGCCTTTGCTGCAAGCGCTAGCGTTTTAAATTTCTTGTGTGTGGACGAAGTGATTGTAGGTTCGTTTTTAGACTTTCATTAAGGGACATATAAAGTTCAAACCTCTTATTTTGGTGGTCTTTTAGATAATTAAGGAAAAATAAATGGTGTCACCCTCGATCATTTTAGTTAGCAAAAATATATAGCATAATGATCACAACAAAACACCTCGCGAATACATATATATATATATATATATATATCCAAACCCTACATATATATACATATACAGACATACACATTTACGGGGAAGTGATCAGCACGACAAATGGGACAACTGGGATGAGAAAATAGCCACATATCTATACAAGAGACATGAAAAGAGTACAAGCACTCGGGCAAAGTCCGCAGTTCCTCGCCTTCTGGCACTTGTGCGCTGGAATGTTGTCGTTGATCAGCCGCACCGTAGTCGTATTCGTGATCATGCTGCTGCTCGGCACGTCGCTAGAAACACCGGTAGTAGTGCTACTACTCCCGCCGCAGCAGCCGCAGACGACTACAATGAACGACATTAGCGTCGCCATCATGTAGGAGGGAAATCTGGCGTTGGAAAAGAAAAAGAAACTTTCGTTAGGCATTGTCATGATAATATAAGGGGCTATGGGAGGAGAAGATCTTTAAGGCCTGATTTTTTTTTTTTTAATTATTATTTTTTGGTCGTTTTCACAAGTGGCATCAAGGATAGAGAATTCCCTAAGAATTGTCTCAAGGCGTTGTTTGAGAAAACTTTAATTCCTTATTACGATCAAATTAACAAAAGAATAATGGTAAAAATGGGCCTAAATATAAAAATATAAAACACGGTACAACTAATGGCGGTATAAACTAACAAAGATTGTTGTTTTGTATCAATTTATTGACAAGTCGGTGAGAAGATCAATGTTGTGTTTGTGGTACATACTTCCCCTGTCAAATTTGAGCATCCTTTTGTTTATCAATACCCCACGTTGACTATTATGGAGTAATTTATTCGTTTAGTCTTTTAAATTTATACATTTTGTCACTTAGATCTTTTAACTTTTAATTTTAATAATTTAGTCCATAATTTTTATTTTTGATAGTTTTGATCTCTGACATTAAATTTAAAAGATTTTTTTTTTAATTTGATCTACATAATCTTGTGCCCATTATAATTAACATGAAACTTTTAAGAAATACTACACTAGTGTACAACATATTCTCCTTATTACTATTAAAACACTTAAAAACTACTACGATTTCACTCTTAGGGTCGTTTGGAACTCGAACCTAGATTTTTGGAGTTTTTTTATTGGAAATGAGTGAATGTTTGAAAATGTATGTTTGGTTGAAATGTAAATTGAAAATGAACTGAGATATTTAAATAATATAAAATTTTGAAACGCATTAAAAAAATAGCAAAATAGATCTTATATTATTTTTGTCGTTTTTTGTGCATTTTGACACAATGATCATCTCATTTTGACTTAAAATAACAAAGTTATGGACTTTTAAAGTTTAAAATTTTTTGAAAATGGAAGAAAGAGCAAATAGATGCAGATTTGAAATTGAGTTGCAGAAAGTCTGACCAGAAAAAATTTCTAGAACTCCAACCAGTTGGAGTACCAAACATCTCCTTAATGTAATATTTTCTTTAAATTTTTTGTTATTATGCAATATAGATGCGATTATGTCTGCTAGATTTCAAAAATCATTCATCAATTATAGTGTTAGTGATCGAAATTGCCAAAAAAAAACATGAAGTAATTTATCAGAATTAAAAGTTAAAAAACTAAAATGATCGAATGTTCATAAATTGTGGATTAAAAAAGCAAATTTCCCACTATTGATGACTAAATAGTTTTTGGAGGGAAATCGTATCTTAATCAGAAATATTTTGCAACAAACTGTATTTTAATTAAAGATATAAATTAAAGAGCTATTTTGTATTGGGATCAGACTTCGTCTTCCCGTAATGTTAAAACTAGGTCATCACGACCACTTGATCAACAAACGATGAACAATGAACCACGATAGATTAAGTGTTTCTAATCTCGAACATTTGGGATTGACCCAATGAATAATTACCACTTACTAGAAGAGTGACGAACGACGAATGATTGTCCTCGACCATTTGGTCTCGGTTCGCTTGAGGCTCGTTAATTTACCAAGTGTGGATCGGGTGGACACTTGGCCCAACAAACAAACTATAAACGATACTCAACCATTGTTAGTCATCTTGGATGATCGGTTCGTCGTTTAGTGTTCATGTTTAACGAACAACGAACGGTGGGAGATCAGTCTCCATAACTGCTAGATCCACGATCAATCATGGCATTGTAGCCCACATTCTTGCACATGTTCCGAATTACTCGGGGTAGTGGAGAACCACACACAATTATCCTAAAAACTCAGACCCAGAGAAATACCCCTCACGTTTGAGGATCCTTTTTAAAAATAAAAATAAAAAAAAAAAACCATTTACTTATTGTTATTCTACCGGATTATATCCAGAGATTGTAACATTTATACAAAAAAAAACTCATATATAGCGAAGCCACAAACTCAGAAGACGTAGCACAATTCCAGCGAACTTCTCTAAATTTCGATTCCTAGCATCTACATTTTGTAGATGCAGTTTCCTTTTCAAAAATATTTAATTACAATTTTAGCTTTAATTTAAATTCATTTGATCAAACTTGTTCAATGTATATTCAGTTTTTTTATGGAAAAATGAAATCAAGAGTTTTAATTGAAATAGTAGAAAAATTTGAGCTAATATGACGTGTAAAATTAAAATTCAGGGACTAAAATTTGACATAAGAAGTATAATTCATGAATCATTTATAATATAATATATGTTTTGTACAATCTAATTCAATTCTCTTTAAAATATAGGTACTAAAAACATATTTTTTAAGTTTTTTTTTTTTTTTTTTTGGAAGAAAAATCATATAATTTCTTGGGACCACGTCTATGCTATCGATTCTGATAACAAACAAAATGAGATCTCTCAAAGCCATTTTTTCATAAATAATCCATAGTCCTGAAAAGAAGTACCAAACAACTTTTGTTGATTTCGTTGATACTACTTAGCTAACTTTATAAAAGAATAATGTAACATCAATTAGACTGTATTTTCCAATAAGAAAGAAAGAAAAAATGTATAGACTGTGGTCAGTTAGTCAAGAAATGGCCAATGATAAAATAGACTAATAAAAAATACAAAAGGAATCTTAATCAATAAATTTATTTGAAGCAACAATTTAAGAAAATAAAAGATAAATTACTCCAATAGTTGAAGGTATTGTGAACTCCTAAAAGAGTACAAAAAGATAAAAACTTAACATATTAATTTGCTATGAAAAGACTAAAATACTTGAAACAAAATTTCCAAAAAACAAAAACAAACAAAACCCAACACCCAAACTTTTTGGTATTTTTCTTCGCCTAGGCCACTCTCTTTTGTAAAGAACAAACGAAATCCTAAGCTAGCCCAAATAAATAATTAAATAAACAAAAAACAAAAAACCACGCCTTCCCACATTGCGAGCCCAAATAGACACCACGCCATAGCAAACTACCTTCAGTGAGCCAACCTTTCTCCTTATTATTTTATCTTCAAATGAAAAAAAAAAAAAAAAAAAATTTCATGGCTCTAATGTTTGAGCACCTCGGTCTGTCGCTATCTCCCCCTTCGCGAGCCCAGCTAGCCACCACTCATCACCCGTCTCTCACCCTTTGCAAAACCTAGCTGAAAATGATATGAGATGTTTAAAAATAAAAAAATTGAAGAATTTAATATAGGAGGATCACCATAACTATAGCTCAATTCCGATTCTTTATTTTTCTATTGATTCTTTTTCGATTGAGAATTATGAATCCATGGATTTATATAGATCCTATTCATATATTTGTGCACATATCATTTGTGTTTTATTATTCCCATACACACACTCGATCTTCAACTCACATATGTCCACGCAAGCCTAGTCTAGTCACCTCACAAGCCTCAACCCAAAAAAGTGATAAATTTTGTCCAAAAATGGACATTGTCTGACTTTTTGGTCAAACTAGGCTTTTTGGGCCTTTGGATGGTCTCTAAGGGCCATGAATTCCCACTCACACTGCATCGCCTAGACAACACAAGCTGTAGCGAACGCGGCCCAACGATCTTCCGCCACGAGCCCACTCCATTTTT